>CM062841.1:6627565-7171134 GCA_031772345.1 Himalopsyche anomala | reverse complement strand
AATTACAAACCTATTTATTGAATAAGCCAGAAATTCTAAAAATAAAATAAATATATCTCGGGGCATATATCGACAGCATGCCCTGTAGTATTTAAATTGTAAATTATTTAATTTTTGGAATAATGTTGAGTTTGCTAACAATTATTTTTCCTATTAGCAGAAATATACCTCGTAAATTACCTAATTTTTGGAATAATGTTTAAGTTTGCTAACAATTTTTTTTCGTAGTGGCGGAAATTTCGTAAAATATTAAATATTTGGAATAATGTTCAAGTTTGCTAACAATCATTTTTCATAGTAGCATAAATCGACCTCGGCGCATATATCGACAGCCCTGCAGTTTTAAATTGTAAATTACTTAATTTTTGAAATAATGTTTAAGTTTGCTAATAATCATTTTTCACATGCAAAATGGTATAAATTAATTGCACATTTTATCAAAACAAAATTATCAAAATGTTGACTGATTCTCCAAACAGAACTTTTTTTTTTAATATATATAATGATTTTTACTCGGGAACTCAGGGAACAGGACAATATTTGTTAACATTCAATGTGTTTTGCGTTGAAATAAGTTAATAACAAAATAACTATATATGTACATTTACGATAACGTCCTACTCAAAACAGTGAAGATCATCAGTAAAAAGATATTGAAATTTTAATTTAATCTATAAAGTACTAGGCATAGTGCAATTTTGCAAGCGTTATTTTAATGATACGTAGGTATAATAGTATTTATATTATCTTGATTTCGTCAGACATCTAACAAAATATATATGTCCTAAGAGATATCAAATTAAACATTACACAAGAAGCTGTTTACTTTTATATATTAATCATTGTATTTTATCGAATGAACTAATAATTGAAGCACCTAAAAAAGAGTGTAGGTATATTAAGGGAACTGACGTAACCTACACAAAAAACGTTTTTTTATTCTTTGGTGCCTAAGGAAAATTATGAATAATACACAATCTTGTGTGCACAAAGGATTATAAACTGGTGTTTAATTGAAATTTAAAAAATGTTCAAGTCCTTTTTTTCTGGTCGCAATTTTAACGGGCCCTCCTTTTTTACAATTTAAAAGCTAAATTTAGATAATAATTCGCCATTTAATAGAACGCGTATCAAGTTGTATACATTGTGATAATCGAATAAAACTCTTTTGGAAAAACTGTGGCTAACGTCCTATTGATTTTCCACAGTCGTTATTAAATACAGTAAAACCTCGATTTAACAAATCAATTTCGTCGGAGGGATCTTCCGTTAAAATCGAAAGTCGTTTATATATATAATAAAGAAGGTTTACCAAATGCGTTTTTGTGAGGGAAAAAAACGTAAAAATACACGTTTTTACGTGGCTAGTCAATTTTCCATAAATCAATTGAAAATATTATGTTTTTATATTAAAAAAAATGTGGGATTTAATATGTATACCAAGGCTGTGGAGTCGGAGTCAGAATCGAAGTTGTGTTTTAATTCAAATTGGAGTCGTGTCTTTATTTAAGGTCTGAGTCGTTTTAATTTTTAATGACAGACCTGATGTATACGAGAATTATTTTTTACAGTGCCAACTATTGAACAGTATAGAGTGATTACGCCGGTAGTTAGCCAGTATAGGTACAGGCATTTTTTCAAAAGATTTTTCAATAAATAACGAATAGATTTATTTTTCTACTGCTATGTCGTAAATCAGGTATCAAATGAAAATAAAACAGATAATATCGTTTCAGACTTAAAATATGAGTACTTTTCCAAAAACTGCCAACAAATCAATAATCATACGTCAGTATTATAAGAAGTATGTAAAATTGATTAATATTCCGTACGAATTTAAGTAGAGTAGTAAAAACAGTTACAGAGAAATGACCAGTGGCGTCACGCAATTTACACAGTTTTTTTTTAAACTTAACAAATCCGGATGAATGAGAACATTTTCAACTCTATAGGTCATTACTTTTCTGAGTAACGAGCTGAGCACGTTAAAATCAAAATTTAAAAGCTAATACGATATATGTAACTAAAACATTTCAACTTTGAAGAACAAATTGATTCTCCCACCATCACACGCGCTGTATGTGCAACCGCTGTGTTCCATAACGCAATAACGATCGAGAAATGAAATTACTCTAAGAAATCACTAAGAATTCATTATGTAAAACAAATACATATCGACTGTGGAAAGGAAAAAGGACGTAACACAGACATGTCAAATTTTACAGGAGGCGCAAAAAACGTGTTTTGATGATTTTGGGACATATGCAATTTATGAATTATACACAACCTTGCAGTGTACGGAAACTTCTAAGCTGGTGTTTAATTGACATTAATTAAAGAAATTGTTTAAGAAAAACCTTTATTTCAGTCTTTTTTCTTGGTTTTAATTGTTTACAAGGTTATCTTTTTCAATCTTTAAAGCTAAATTTAGATACTAATTCGGCATTTACAGCTTGCATCCTTTTGATAGAACGTGTATCAAGTTTGATACATTGTGATTTTCGAAAAGAGCTGTTTTTTAAAATATGTGGGTTACGTCCTATTTCCTTTCCACAGTCGATATGTATATCAAATGATGCTTTGATATTGGGTGATGACGGCGCATGGCCGGGATTTTTTTTTAATACAATATTATTTTCAAAGTGCCATTGTTTGATACACCCTGACGTCATACTCACATGTTTAGTATTTACTATTATATTTTTTAATTATCTAGAAACGCTACTAACTAATTGAATGCAATCGGCCATGATTTTCGACGGTACATTGTGGAATACTAAGGTACAGTGGAGTGAATTTTACGATACCCTTATTTAGGGTTCGGAAAACTTTTTTTGGGAGGAGCCAGATTGTAAAAGTTTTAGGCTCGGCGGGCCAGGTATCAAACTGGAATCAAGCCAGGTATCAATAATCATTTTTTTCTAATTGTTAATTTTTCTTATTATGTATTCAAATATAAAGTAAAATTTTGTTTCAACGTGATGAATGTAATTGTTTTTTTCTGTGATAATATTTAATCATACTGGAGTTCAAATTAGTATTTCCAATCATTAAAATTATTTATAAATGGGCATCTGTTAATATTGATCTGTATTGCGTATCGATTTTACATACTTCATTTTCGAAAATGTTCTTTCACATTGATAAGTACATACTCCCAAATACAGATGAAAATCTTCGTGCATGCAATTTTTATTTACCGCATTTATATTCCGAAAGATATTTTTATAGAATTGGATTAGATCAATTTCAACAATACTAAACCGCGGGCCGGATTGAAAACAGGCGGCGGGCCGTAGTTTGCCGAACCCTGCATTAATTAAACATAATATTTTCATACAATTGTTAAGGTTTTTTTTATCTTGTTGTCAAAAACGCTATGAAATAATGCCTGTTGGTTTTAGATTTTCCGGATAATGTTTTGTTGTAAAATGAATAACAAAATAAATTAGTTATTAAATTAATCGTGTATCAATCAGAGACTTGTTTAAATGTCAGTTTTAAATAAGAATTTTAGATATTAATATAAAAAATATCTATATTTAAACAAACTGATACTATATGTTATTATTTCGTATCGATGAATTATTTTATCATGATCTCTTGTGTGATAACTTCTTCATCATATTATTATTAAATAATATGATGAAATATAAATTTGAAACGTCTACCAAAAAAGAAATCAACAACCACCGTAGTGCAGTAGCGATGTTAACTGTTTCCATGATTTGTATTCTGGATTGATTTTATTCAAGAAATGGTTATATGAAACATTAATGTCTCAAAATTGCCAGTCGAAGAACTGTGTAACATCCAGAAATACTAACAATATCGTTTTTTTAAATCATGTCTGCTCTAAATGTAAAGCAAATGGAACAATAATGGAGTTTTACTTATCAGATGGAATTACTTGTTACATACTCAGTTTCCCAAACTAGTGAGCTACGCAATCGAAGCCAACCCACGCTACTACGGATCCAACAAACATTATTCAATAAAATTTTAGGTATATAATAATATTATTTATAATACTATCATTGAAAAAAAAATCTGGTGATTTCTCACAACCAGCACTAATTATTCATCAATTATGTGTCAAGAATAGAAGAATAAGTCTTTGAATCGAAGTGTTGCCACTAAGGCATCAACTCCCAAATCCCGAGATCGAAAAATTGTAAATCCCGAAAATGGTCATTCACCATAAAATCGTGTCACAATTGTTTGAGAATCATAGAGAATTTCTGGATTCACAATTATTTAGAGATGCGGGGTTTCGAGAATTCAGGCTCACTGGGAAAAAGTCCGAAATTAAGAGATTTTAAAATATGGTCGAACACCTTTTTTTAAGCTCGCTGGCTCATTTTAAAAAAATTGCTCGCTGCATGATTTCAAAAACCTAGAAATTTACAGTTTGCACTATTATTGAAAAATGTGAAACCTTTTTGTTTTTTTTTAACTCTCTCCAAAAAAAGTAGCGTATTCACAGTTTCCACAGAAATGTTTTTTTACCAGAATTAACTAAAATAATTTATCACTGGATTTAACGGATTTTGCACTTGTTATCCTAGATAACAAAATCGATTCCGTATTGGAGACCCTAAATTGAAATCTGTATCCGGAATCCCAGGATTGGTAGCCCTACTTGCCACCAATTCAAAACGGTGTATTTCGTCTAAAAATTTAATGAGCTAATTTTTTTAATCAATACTATTTTAATTCAATTTATGGCTCTCTCTTAGATAAGCTAAGTTATCCCATCCTCCAAATATGTTAACGATAACTTACTTATATTTAACATAGATTTTTAATTCATTTAATTTTTTTAAACTTTATCTGTTATAAGACTTATAAGTACCCTGTCAATGACCTAAAATATTATCAGATAAAATTATTTAAAAACTAAATTAACATTTAGATTCGATCTTTGTTGTTTATAATTATTATACCTTAGTATAATAATACAAATGTACTTAATGTCTTATAAATCAACTCAATAGACTAGATTAGCGGATTATTCATATGTTTCATTATACTCCTAGTTAATTAGTAAATATTTAAGTGTCAGCGGTGACAAACCTTTCCTCAAAGATTTTGAAAATGTGGGGCTGTGAAGATAGATTGATATTATTCTAGATGAAGTCGCCATAAATCGGACGACTCCAACTTTAATTATTTATTAAATTTATTTTTTATACGCTTAATGAATTTATATGAGTAACGGCTATTATATTATATATAAAGCAAACTACGAAATTGTTATATTAGAAGTTTTTTTTAAATTAAAATGGTCTGAGAGAAAATAGTATGAAGTAATTAACACCCCGAATTCCATAAATTATAATATCATATTTTGATTTGTTATGTTATTCTTACTTATTATGAGTTACTAAATCCCACTACTAACACTTAATCAAATTCACACAAATTACTCTAACTCCTTATTTAAACTTTCAAATTTGTCTAAAATTGTACAAAAAAATAGGGGAATTTTTCCAACATTATTGAATTTATAAATAAAAAAAATTCGTCGCTAGAATTATTAGATTGAGATACAAATGTATTTTATTTAAATATGAGATTATATAATATTTTTTTACCATTTCCGCTCCTTAGGTGGAGCATTTGGCATTCTTATGTAACTCGTCACAACAAAAGTATTTTAACGAGAACCGCTTGTTAGTCATATTTTCAACATCTATGTTTTAACGTTTTTTTTTTTGGATCGGATGGGTGTGGAGTAATTTTAGACATCACAGGCACTCATGTCAATCGATTTTAAAATCATATTTTTTAAATGTCCGTACTGGGATTCGAACCCTTGAGCACCACGACCGAAACCAATGTTGTTGACAGTTCAACCGCGAACCCGGTTAACATTAAGAGTATTAAAATAAAAAATACATATCACTGGCAATGCAACATTAAACACGCATAATTATGAGAATGTTTTAAATTTTGATTTTTACATATTTCTCATATCACTCAGCTGCTCACATTTCAAATGTTTGCAATAGCTGCTGTATATTTTTTGACGTTTCAATAAAAAACAAGTTTATCTCAATCGATCTCCTGCCGATAAATTATTTTAATCGTTGTCAAGTGTGTAAATATTCACTCAATAATAGATGTCACCAGCTACTTTACTAATTGATATACCTACTGTAAATAATTAAAATCGTAGAAAACGTATTAAAATAAAATATATGAAATTTACGATGAAGATCAGTAAGTAGTTTTTATTTGCTAGGAGTCGATTAAATTGAAACCGGATTTTACTGCAAAATTAAATTAACAATAACACTTGAAGCGCTTTTTTTATTTTTACAAGTTTTATTATGTATTGACTAAATCAGAGGTGGGGAACCTTTTCTTCTCTAAAGGCCGCATTCATTTTTCCGAGAAATTTGAAATCCTCAATTCGCTATACTTTTTCCCCAGATGTCTTCAAACCTCGTTTTTTTTTTAGCTCACCGAAGAATTTGAAATCCTCAATTTGGTATACTTTTCCCCTATATATTTATCTTCAAACCTCGTTTTTTTTTTCTTTTAGTCCACCGAGGAATTTGAAATCCTCAACTTGCTATACTTTTCCCCAGATATCTCTTAATCTCGTTTTTCCAGAATTGGCCAGAAAGCCGCGGGTTCCCCACCTCTGGACTAAATGAATGCTAATGTGTTTTATTTTTATTTCAAGCATTATAAATATACGAAATAGATTTCTGAATGCATAAATTCTTTCAAAACAAATAATATCTACATACATAAAAATCATAAATTCAAAAAGAAAACATGGTAACTCAAATTAAAATTTAACTTGTCAAATTTAAACGTAATTTGACTTCATTACACTCACGTAGTGCTAACATTTATTATTTACGTATTTCGGTTTCAGGCCGTGCACTCAATTCCCTAATTTGGAGTAAAAGGGAAAACCCCGATTTATTTATTATACAGTGAAATCGACGAAAATTCGCTATGTTAAATACTAAATTACATTGTCGAAAAATTGGTAACTGTTTCACAGTGAAGTAGCGAGGCAGAGTTTTCCATCATATAAAATGCCAATCATTAATATTTTTACAACGTAGTGATGTCTGTTATATCTTTCTATTCCATAAGAGAATTTTGTAGATAATATTGTATTATTTCAAGAATTGCGTGAGAATTAAAAACTACAATAAACATGAAATCCATCGCCTAATCATCTTGCAATATGAAAAAAAATGTTTGAGAAAAAATTTCGATAAAATTGAATCGATCAACAAAAAAAATCTTTACTTTGCGAGTATTTTATGGCGAAATAAGACTGTGCTAAAAGCCTCAGTGCCAATATGTCGGCACATTACTTATGATGTATCAAAAAAAAAAGACAAACACACATGTGTGATGTTTTCTATACAATTGACATTTATGAATGACGCATCTAAACTTACATAATTTCGTGACGCTTAGGGGGTTAAATATTACGTAGATATATCATAGCTTTATTACGTTAAAAAAATGAATGTTTGAAATAGAATAAATTGTTTTTATTTCGAGCACTAATTTTATTTTGTTGACGTCTAAATGAGGGAGGGTGTTAAATTAAAGATTTCAACAGTGAAAAATTCATCGGCATGCATTTCTCACCCAGAAGAAAATCTGAGACGACATACCGAGGTAATTAAGCAAACGACAATTGTTCTACTGCTCAATTACGAATATGCAAACTTGGTTCAATTTAGTTGAACAAACTATTGCAAAGGGTACATTAATATAAAAAGAGTTTTAAGTAAATATTATAAATATTTTTGTTACCGATTTCCCAAATAATTTTGCAACTAAGGCATGCAATCCCGGATCCTTTTTGTGATCTCGAGATTTCGGGATTCACAATTTTTCAAAACCCTGAAAAACAGGTATCAGTCACTATAAAATCGTGTCACAATTGTTTGAGGTTTTTGGAGAATTTAGAGATTTACAAATATTCAGGATGTTGATTTTCGTTATTCCGGGATCGATCACTGGGAATAAAGTTATAAATTGATAGATTTTAAAATAATGCAGGAATGTGAAACAAAACACCTTCTGTAATACTTTTTGATTTTAAAATTCTGAGAATTTACGAATATTCAATTTTTACGGGGTATTACAAATTTTTCACATATCCTCAATCCCAAAATCCCGGGATTAGTACTATCATAATCCCGGGATTTTGAGATCAAAAAATTGGACGGGATCCCGGGATTGTAGACCATTTTTGTCTTGAGAGTATGTGTTGTACTATAAATTGGCAAATTTAAATTTTACAAAACACGCAGAAGAACTACATGCTCTAGAAATGGGTGAAATAATAATCTTCACCTCTGCGCCTTTGTCATATTAATAAAAATCGGTAGATTAATACCCTATACATGCACTCAAGTTAAATTAACCAAAAATCACATTCGTGCATTTAACTCAATCAGCTCAATGTCTGATTCATAAAATTAAATCTCCCCCACAGAGTGACTGCCAAATCAATCCAAAGCATAAAACAACTTAATTCATTTTTACGCGGTAAATGATACGTTCCACAAAAAACCACGTAAAAAGTGATAGAATTTTAAAATCGTGTTATTTGAAAAAATAACGATATTGTGGTTTAAAAAATCGTTTACACGAGATAATATTGAAAACCCAATAAGTAAATTACACAAAATATTATTGATATGTATTTTAATTATTTTTTTACTTGTTTGTTTACGGAAACTTTTACGACGGACTGGTGGACATAAATCGCTTAAAATTCTGTCACGTCTAATGTGTTAGAATCTAATGAAGCCTTTTGTTTGTTATTACTGTATTGTTGAATTTCTCGTTATTAGGAAATCCATTATCCGCTTCTGTGTTCTTTTTTTATTACGCCAATTCGTCTTAAAAAATATAGTATTCGTACTTTTTATTGCAGTGTTATTTTTAAATCGTGTAAAAAAAGAATCGATTGTAGTCATTTGCACTAACTGAAAATTCTAGAAATGTACTCGCTGTCGAATGCTACTCTTCGATAGTGAACGCGATCAAAAAAAAAAAAAAACGACAACACATATTTCACGTTATCATGTTTTCTAAAAATGGGTCCGATTTATCTGTAGATATTTTGTAACGCGTCTTCAAAATATTAAATTGTTTACGTTGCTAAATAATATTATTGATAATCGATTTAATTGAATTGGGGCCGCTCAAGATCGCTATCACTCGGTTCTGATAACAAATTCACGTCATCCTAATTCGAACCACTCACTGTCACAGATTAGCCAGAAAACACTGTGGCACAATGATAACCGCCGCGTACTAACGAACCGCGAGTTCGATTCTCACTAACGAATCGACGCCACCTGAGCGTTACAGGACTAACGATTAATAACGAATCTCATCCCCACTACTGCAATAACAATGTATTTAGTATCATCGAAATGAACGACGTTAAAGATCCGTATCGACTCGCTTCCGAAGTCTAACATATAATCAACGAATAGAAATCATCGTTATTATTCGTCGTTAGACGTTATATAACCTTTTGTTATTTTTATTTTATATGAGCATTCACGTTTTATAATCAATATTCAAACATGTTGTTGTTTTCCGACGTTATAGGTTTTTTTTTTTCAAAGCGTCAACACGTTTTCTATTGAGTTTTACACATCACTTATATTCGAATACGCAGGTATACAATGTGAACAGTGACGCTGTAGCACTCGCGTCCTATTCAATATCATGATCAAACGTTCGAATTTCTGTAAGTACGCACACTTGAATACTGTACATTTAAAGTATTTTTTTTTTTTTTTTTAATTCCCTAGGGTACTCAACGTTGTACCCACCACCACCCGCTACGGCTTCACACTCTTTATATAGGGTGTATTCCGTAGCGTAACAACGTTAGTCGTGTTCAAAATATTGCCAGAAATGTCCCGAGAAGAAATTCCTCAAGACTTGGTTGCATGCACTACAGTGTGCAGAAATAAAAATTTAATAATAAATGCATTTGAAAATGTTAGGTTTTATCTATTTAACTCAACTCTTAAAGTAAATTTATTTCCAAAAAGTATGGGTTTCTGTGATATTTATATACAATCCTAGAAACCGCGTGAAACCGCTTACAGAGAGTTATTATCATTAGCCGCCTGTGTGGTCGAGTGGTCAACGTCGTTGGCTTCGGTTACGGAGGTCGCGGGTTCGAATCCCAGTACGGACAGTTTTATAAATCGATTTATGAATTTCTGTTCGAAGGCATGGATGTATGTGATGTCTTGAATTCCCCCCTCCCATCCTATCCTATGAACGGGGCGTATGGAGAGCGACTAGCTAACCACTAGTTCTGTCCTAGCCCTACCCTTCTATTCCTACTCTCTTTGGAGAAAGAGAGGTTGAGTAACTGAGTAACAAGCAGTTCTCGTAGAAACACTTCTGTTGAGATAAATTCCATTAGGAGTCCATATGCTCCACATTGGGAGCGGACATGGTAAAAAAAAATGAATATAGATGAGTAACGGCTATTATATAAAAATCAAACCACGAAATTGTTTTATTGTAAGTTTTTTTTAAATTAAAGTGGTCTGAAAGAAAATAGTATGAAGTTAACATCCCGAATTTCATACATTATAATATCATATTTGAATTTAAAAAAAAAAAACAATATTTTTTTGTTCTTATTTCTACTTGTATTTACCAAATTCAGGGCCGGTTTCGCTCATGGCGAGCATTATCAACTGAAAACGGTCCTGATCTTTATAAATAAAAGTGGAAATAAGTACAGAGGTATTATGCCTTTCCATCAAGTATTGACAGTGAACACCCCAAATAAAAATTGTTTGAAGAATAAATAGCACGACAACTTTCGCCATTTGCTAAGATACTTAATGCAAGACAGACATCGGTTTGTTAATAAATATGACCTAATCGAAGTAAAACTGGATCAAACTATTTTCTATCTCCCTTTAAATGTAACATATATTTTACGGTGGAATACTAGAATATACTTAAAGAAGAAAATAACATTTGATATTGATATTGATTCCCGGTAAGGTCAATGTCGAAATTGGATTTTTTCAATTTTAATTTGAGATCTAAGACATGGGTTTTTGTGAAGTCAATTCTCCTTGAGTTAATCTCATATGACTTTCAAAAATTCTCATCGAGTATATCTCGTGTGATCTTTCAACTTTAAAAATATTTGACGCATTGGCGTAAGCTGTGATGTCAAATATGTTTTTAAAATTAAAATTAAGAATAAAAAAATTAAAAAAATTGCAGTCACACTAAAGAAATGCGATCTTCACCTTATCAATATGAAAAAAATCAATCGTTGCAATAATGTAACTTGGAAATGAATCGATGTCGAATACTTAGGTCATTAGATACAACTTATAGAAGCACACTGCAATTTGCTAGCAATCTTTCTATTTAATATAGAGCGAAGAGGAACGAAGAATTGTTGGCTCCTTGTTGTGCATTCTTTTCACTTGGCAGATATGATAAACATGGACCATCACAAAAAGGATCCAAATTCACCGAAAATCGACTCATATATAAGCAAAAGTTTAAGAATATCTTCACAACTGTCCGACAGTGCCTCGCCCAAAAAATTACGATGATACAGAATTAAATTGTATCTCTTTGTATACTAAGGAATATAACGCAAAGTACTAGTTGCAAAAAGCGAACACATTCAAAAACCCCCGGGCAACCAATGAATACAAACCATATCACCGGCTTTGATTAACATTTTTTTAACTTCGTATTTTGTATTGTGGTACGTGTTTCGGGCTTTATTTATTTTTTTGCTCGAGAAATACATACATAGTAACGGATCATCAAATCGATGAACAAAAAATGAATACATCGTGGCCGATCTTTCGAATGATAAATTTAAAGTTCATTGAGCACACATACTTGGATAGATTTTACGCCGCAAAACAAAACACACTTGTGAAATTATTTTACATCGATTAATCGGTTTCTGTTCGAAAGCATGCCCCCACCATTCTAATCCTAAAACAACGGCGTGTATCGAGACTGATTAGCCAACCACTAGTCCTGTCCTGCCCATCTTTCTATCCCAGCTAGTCTCGTTGAAAAAATCTGTTGAGATACCTCCAATAGGAGGCCATATATATGCTCACATTAGGAACGGACATGGATAAAAAAATGTTACATGAATTATATTCAGTATACATCGTCGGTAATGTTCTACAATCTTGTATCTCAAAAAGTAAAAGTTTTCAGTAGACGCATAAATGTACTTTATTCTACAGTGATCGATATCGCTTTCTATATCTATAAAATTCCATTGTAATGGTTTTGTCGTCAATATATTTGAGAAAGTAAATAAGGAAAGAAGCAAAGACGTTTCCATCCATGCCATCTTCTCCTTCGTGCTAAATATAGCATATGTCCATATTATTTGTTAAATTATTTTGTTACCAACGTTTTTGCAATAGGTTTCTTAACTTCAAACTCAAACTTGTTCATACCGCGGTCCCCTAAATGCAAAACATGTCCTGCGGCGGCCTCCAATTTGGGAAGTACTGATATATAGCATAGCATTTTTTTTATGAGTTAAATGAATATGTGTGTTGAAATTCTGAATTCATTACATCAAGAGATGAGATACGCGATTGTAGAAAATTAATGTTAACTTAGAAAGAAGAGTATTTATTAGACGATATGTGTCATATTAAAGCCGATTTTATATACGAGTGGAGTATTCTCGTCCTTAAAATCGGCGTAGAAATAACAATTAGTCCACGGGTTCCCAACCTATAGGTCGCTAACTTTTTTCGATTTTGGATTTGAACAACAAAACTAAAACTACCTTATTGAAAAAAATGCCTTTTTCAATTGCGTCGAGGCCGCGGGTCACATTGCTTTTATAAAAAAGGGTCGCCACACGAAAAAGGTTGGGAACCTATGTATTAGTCGTTTCCTATTCCCATCCTTTTTCCATTACCCTCTCAGAAAAGAAAGGTTGTGTGGGTGAATTAAAACCACTTTTCGTGAAAATAACTTATTTTCAGATCTCATATTTAGAAGTGGTGTAAAATCAAATCATTATTTCCTACATACACGGGTAGCTTGATCACCTTTGCAATGGGTTGTTCTGAGAAAAGATATTTTTAATCAATTAGTCGAGCAGGTAAATCAATCTCGTCGGACTACGTTTTACACCTGACGTGTGAACGGAGGGGCCAGCACGTGTTGCCCCTTACAATGCAAATTGCACCACTGATAACAATGAAATTAATTTATTGTCAAGCTCGTAATTATAGTAATCATCTTGTTTTATTGTTGAGGTAATAACAGTGTACGTAGGTTAAGTACTGTCGAGCAATTTGACGACGCCCAATTGAATTACCTCTTATCTAAAATATTTCAATTCAATTCCTAAAAAAATCAACACTGAAGTCTTACAGCAATACAGACTAGGGCAGTAATGGGGAACCTGCCTTTTGATTACTCTGGTGCGGCCTTCTGGCCAATTCTCTAATTCTGTAAATTTTTGTACTTTCGTAAATTCTTGGGATTTTCAATGTCAAAATTCTTGAAAGACCTAAAAAAGGATCCCACGCTGGTAATTTTGGGAAATCCACAGTTTTTTGGGCTTTAGAAATTGGTATGAAATTGTTTCCGGCCAAAAATTCCCTAGTCAATGTTTACTGCGGCCTTCATGTCGAATCACAAAAATGAATGCGGCCTTTAGAGAAGAAAAAGTTCCCCACCCCTGGAATAGGGTATCCAATCCCGGGATTTCGGGATTGAGAAAATTACAGAAAGCTAAACGAAATCTAAAAGAAGAAAGTAAAATGCCAGTATATAATACGAAACAAATAGCCAAATATTTTCAATGGATTTGGCGGTATCAAAGTTTTTAATTTTATACTAGTCAAATATTTAATAAAAGCAAAATAAGTATTGTAGTGGATAGCTATTTCGGCTTCATGCCGTTATCAGAACTAAGCTATCTCACGGTCTGCGTGTCTACTGCGGCATTGGCAAAATAGTCCAGGAACAGTTTTTTACGCGTTGTTCTAGCCTTTAAAATACAGCTGTGATTGTAGTATTTTGCAACATTTTCTAGAAAATACTAATAATAACCATTATATCAAACACTTGTCTCATTTTATAACAGTCATTCAACTATTATTTTCATCGAATTTATTACCGTAACGCATTTGATACGTACACTTTTCCTTCTGAAAAAAAATCCAAATATTAAATTGTGTTCTCAAATCAGGATGTCAAGGAAAATTACTAAACATATTTGAATACCAAGAATACCGATAGCAGAAGTAAAATTCCTATAGAAACTAAAAAACTAAAAAAAGTAAAAGTATCCCTTGTGCCTGGCTTATTTTTGAAGAATTGCATTTTATCTTAATTACTTACTAAAAGTGCTATAACTGTAAAACCACATAGCCAAATCAAATGAAACTTGTTGTGGTCGTTTGAAAGACTATACTTATTTACTTATCTATGGCATTATTGCCAGAATTTTCGGCTATGGAAAGCCATATTAAAATTTTTGCACATGTACCGAGTCTTACTCCTTTTTTTGCTTGGCGCACACTTTGCATGTTCAATTGGATTTTATGCTGTTGCTATTAATAACAAAATAGTTTTAGAAATGCTTTTTGACATTCTTTTTCATGCAATATCTTAATTTACAATTGAAAATGAACTGCACCATCATGTGATCTTCAGAAGTACAAATGGACGCATCAAATTCGTTATGATATCATTAAATTTTGGTTGGTAAAATCGGTAACCATTTTTAATAAAAGAAATAATAAAAAGACTGATTTAGAATGATTTGAGTATCTGCTATAATGTTTATACTAAGTCTTTTATAAAAAAAAATGCTAAATACAACAATTGTGGCTCTATTTAAAAACATGGCGCATCACGTGAAAACACGCCTCCGGGATCCAACGTGTTGAAGAAACTACGGGGAAAAGAAATGCCATTAAAAATAATCTGTATTACGTACGACCTATATATACTGCACAAACACATTCGATAGTAAAATCGATAGAATCCATAATATTATAAACATGTTAATTATCCGCTAATCAAACAAGCAACATGTACATATATTTAATATATTAGCATTGATGTTTACGGCTAGTGTCTGCAGATATCGTTGTGTGACTGAGAACAAATCGAATCGGGAGTTCCCTGTAATGGTTTGCGATAAATTGAATAAAACTGTTTGTTTACATATGCAATGTATTTTTTTTTAATGACCCATGTTCCGTGATAAGTGACTCACAATTCGAGCGATCGTACTATGTATTTGTTAACCTGTCTACCTTCAAAATTGAACCTACTTTCCTTCGCGAGGCGTCTACAAAATATCTGCATGTATTGCGAATTTCTGCTCAATATCTATTTGAATACAATGAATTCGGTGGTCGCCTTGATACAATCAATTATGAGTTTATAAATCTGTGCATTGGAAGTACAATTATGTCAATGTTTGCCAACAGAGTATAGTATACCTCGTGACGCTTTTACAGTGATAGAAATTTCCAGAAAAGTATGATCAAATCAACGATCTTGACCGGTGGAGGGGAACCTGTGGCATTTTGGCTACCCTAGTGACAACGTTTTCTTTACTGCGGCCTTATGTTGAATCAGATAAATGAATGTGGCTCTTAGAAATAAAAAGGTTCCCCACCCTTGGTCATGACAAATAGTAAAAGAAAACCAGTAATTTTCTAACTTGTCAAAATTTTGTCGGGTTCTATGGCCGGGCTTCACGGGTTCGAGTCCCAGTACGAACATTATTTTTGATCGATTTATCGATTTCTGTTTAAAGGCATGGGTGTTTGCGACGTCTAAAAATTCCCTCCCGCCCTTTCCAATCCTTAAATAACTAACTGGCTGTAGCGAGAGCGGTTAGTTAACCTCTTGTTCTGCCCTGGCTTTATCCTTCTATCCCTACTAATTTCTTTGAATAAGAGAAGTTGAGCAACTAAGTAAAAAGCAGTTTTCGTAGAAAAACGTCTGTTAAGATACCTCCAGTAGGAAGCCGTATACTCCACATTGGGAGCGGACATGGATAAAAAATATCTAACATAAACTTCACGAGTAAGCTTTGAAAAGCTATAGGGAAAAACCATATGCAGAAATATAAAATGGTTTTTCAAATATGCTCGCTTACAGTGAAAAGCCTATAATACTATTTATAGACCATCTCAACATAACTTTTTTAACGAGAACTGATTCAAGTCAGTAACTCGATCAGAGTCTTTTAGGGAAGGCAAGGAAATGTTCACGGTTTTAAGAAGAAATTTGTAGTTATTTAGCCGCTTGCTCTACGTTTCGTTTCCAGAATTGAACAGCGATTCGGTGGGAAGTTATGAAAACATCGCAGACTTCCATACGTTTGGATACACATTCATAAATCAAAAATAAAACGATGTGTGTTAATCCCGACACCCCACAGACGAGTGGATAAAAGTTCAACATCGTTTGTTATATTAATTAATATATGTATTTATAATACTACTAATAGAGCGTCGCAAAATCGTTATACCGCTCTACCACAGGTCTTAAATAAAATTAAAAACCCGCCGAATCCATTGAAAATATACAATTTTTCGAACACTGTTTTTGCCAGATGGCGTACAACCACGATTTGTAAGCGCTATTTTGACAGATCTCTAATGAAGAAAAAACTAGATTGGATAGAAAATTACCAATCAAAAGGACTGTGTGGTTCTGGGATGCCTAAACTGTAGTCGCTGATGGGACTATGTTAAAACTGGTACAGTATCCATGGGGCTATTGAATTAGAAAAACATTGTACTCTGGTACGACGGTTGGGGAACGTCTACGATGATGAAAATTATATTAAGTACTTTCGTATCGATAGTTCAGATGGTCATCTTCTGCAAACTACAGGAGGACCTCGACTTTCGCACCTAATTGGTTCCTGGACTTTGTGCGAAAGTTGAAATGTTCGAAAGCCGAGGGAAGTAAAAAAAAAACACCAAAAATTGTACTAAGTACATACTAAATAAAAATTATATTTTCTTAATGAATTTGTCAAGCGTTAGTTGTGTTTTACTACTTTTTTTTTCTTCGTAGAGAGTTCTGTAACATGCCGTACTCTTATGGATCGCCCTACGCACTTGAGATATGCGTTCTCCATTAGGATCACATTCTTCCATAATATTCAAAAATGTCTCGAGATGCATAAAAGCGTCGTTCATGGTTTTTATTGTTAAGGTCTTGATGATTTCTTGATGGTATCATCTACATTGAATATTTGACCAGAGGTATATTCTCCATCTTCAATAATTTTAGAAAATGAGGAAATAAAGTCTTTTGCAGCATCTTTATCCGCATCAGCTGATTCTCCAGTGAATTTAACATTGTGTAAAGAATACCTTGTTTTAAAATTTGAAAACCAGCCGTTACTTGCATGAAACACCGTGTGAGAATCATCTTTTAGTCTAGCCTTCCAATCCTTATGCAAACTAAGAGCTTTAGCTTGAATCATCGAAGTACTCAGAGGTACGTCTTTTTGATTTTGGTCACTAATCCAATACGACAAAGATTTCTCCATTTCATCCAACACTATGCCGTGCCTTTTGGAAAGAACTTTTGATAATACATTTCCACAAGATTTTACATATTCCTTGATTTTATCTTTATTTTTTAATATCGAACATATCGTAGACCTGTTCATATCATACGAACGACCAATTGAAGCATAAGACTCTCCATTTTCAGATCGTTTTATTATAGCCATCTTCGTTTCGATTGTATGAAGTTAATGGGTTCTTAATTTGTTTTTTGCCATATCTACTTCACTGTTTTTTCGTTTCCCATTCATGTTAAAGTGGGTACGAAATATTTGTGACAAAGCTCGCGGAACAATGCACCTGTACGTGCACTGACGCAAGACTAAACCTGTCAAAATTAGGCGGGAGTGTTCGGATGCGTTCAGATGCATTCGGATGCATTCGGACCCGCTCGCGTTCGTGTGTCAATGCATATGTGCGAACAGTACGTAACACTTTTGATAGTACTAACTTAGCTCATATGCGTTTCGTTGTAAGACAGGGAAATTACTGCACGGAATCAAAACATTTTTGCATTATAAAAAAAAATTTTTTTTTTTCAATAATGTGCGAAATAGCGAATTGTGCGAAAGTCAAAGGTGCGAAAGACGAGGTTCTCCTGTATATTTAATGTGTTTTAAGTCGCGGAACACTTGTCTACTGCTGGAACCCTTAAAAATGTTACCGTTGTAAAAAAAAAACAAACCCGTCGAACAATCACTTGAACTGATCACTGAATGATTTCCCGGTGTGTTTCTCCCAGGGTTCCGCGCAACTCCGCTTGGGAAACGCTGTCTTATACTATTATTATAATATTATCATGAACCTAACTTGTGGTCTTTTATTAATTTTATTTTTTATTTTCGCATCACTTAACTACGATAATTGTTGTCCGGGGGGAATCACATGTACACAAACATATGTTTTTTCTCATAACAATAAGTGCAATGCGATTATGAACAGAGAAACATCCGCTTTATTTTTTCTCCGCTGTCAGAGTTGTTTTTTTTATTTCCACTATACGGCATGTGCGTGCCCATACAATTTTTTTTAACTATGTGCTAATTAATGTAAGGCATTTTGTTTTCAGTACAAAATGAAAATCAATTTTGGCGAAGTTATATTACTTTTTATGCCATTTTGTTTTTATTTACCGCTTGACTACCGGGTAAATAAATCATCAATATGTCCTAGACATACTGCGTGTTTTTGAGAAAAATAATTTTGCCTAATATACACTCGAATTCGATATTTTAAAAACCTATATTGACTTAGTATAGATGGAACTACACATATTAATCAAAATATTGCTTATATTCTATTAGAATACCAAGTATTTGATTTTTTTAATGTTTTGGACATTCGTGTTCGCTTGCATATGTTCCGGAAGTCTGTGTCCGCTCGTTATTCAAGTAGATAATAAACTGCTTTTTTCACATTTTTTTAAATACCTGTTGATCGCGATAATTTTTAGAACGTGCCCGCCGCGATTAACGGGCGAGGGTGTAATTATTGAAATTTTGGTTTGAAAGAAAAAACCGCGTTTGACGACTAGGGTTGGAAAGGGTTGTTTGCTAGGGTGATACAACTCACACATGAAGTTATAAGCAGGGCTAAAAGAGATGACTCTTGCTTTAAATAAAAACCCGACTCCGAATTGATTTTTTCAAATATTTCCGTATATTAGATTCTGGCTCCACAGCCCTGATAAATTCATGTACTGTCATGATGAAACGGGGGTGTCAGCTCAATACTTTGTGTCAGAAATTTGGGATAATCTTTAAAGCAATTAACACATATTTTACTATCATAAAGAATTGCTAAAAATGATGCCGTAAACTATTATAGAAATGTTGTTAATATTTTCTCCCATTTGCATTAAAGCTTAATTGAATGGCAACAAAAACTTTTATTTCTTCCAAGCGAAAAAAACATGTCTAAAAAAGTGCGCGTAATTCATCGCTCGAAGTACATATTGTGAAGTGACCATTTGATTTTTCTGGTTTCAGAATAGTGTAACCCCCTTCACGATGCACGCATATGCTTCTTTCACAAGCAAACAGCATAAGAGGCATCTAAACTGAGATGTGACCGTCAAAACAGTTTATTATTTTAATCTTGGAATCATAAATTTACAAATCGCAGATACTACCATTTTTTAAATAAACCAAATGTATTTTTTATACCAGGGTCAATCTCTCGCACAATAAAGGTCAACGGGGAACGTACAATGACTAGCCGCGCCGTTCAAATATTAAACCAAAAAAATCTGCGGTTTCCTTCAAACGGGGACTTTAGTATTGTTGTAAAAAGTAAGCAAAAAAATGTGTATCGTAGAGCATAAAAGATGACCGCATTGTTTAATCTATATATATAAAACAAAGTGGGGTTATTTACACCACGTATATCTTGAGAATTGCTGCACGGATTTCAATGATCTTTGATTTATTGAATTTGTGTCCACTTAGAATAGCAGAATAAGCATTAAAACATCGGAAAAATATCACGAGAAAGAAATTATAAAGAAAATAATATTTTCATATAGAACAAGATTTTCAAATGACGAACAGCTTCAAACGATAAAATGTCGTATGCTGGTTTCAGAAAAATACACCAGATCGCACTGTTTTCTATATTTGTTTGTTTTTGCTTCTTTTGCATACGATTGACTTATAAATAATTTTAAATTTAGAATATGGATTAGAATAAAAAAAATCGATGATATGAAATGAAAACGAAAGAAAATCGGATAATATTGAAATAAGGTTATGTTTATAATTAGGTATGATAAATTTTTGACAACAATATTTTGCACGAACGTTGCTTTACTCTGAGATGACACGTTATTACACTTGGAACGCTATATCGAAGAAATTTTAACGTCAAAAGCAAAGCGATGCGGTTCCTGATCACCTGAATGACTATTGATGCTCTTGGTCGCATTTACACAGTTCATCCGAAAAATGACGAATGCTTCTTTCTACTTGCATGTCAACAGCTCAATTTGCTTGAAAATGATACTTATTGGGACATGACAGTCAGATACGCACATTATTTTCTATCATTATTTTGACATGCTTCACATCAAATCTATGTGAACTGTGGAACAAGTACAAGGATGACATGTCGGAAGACATTTTACATCGAATTCGTGTCAGTTGGGGGAATCCCGATCTCGAGGTGAATGAAGAGATAAATAACCAGGCTTTGATTTAGATCGAAGACATGTGTTACCTCATGTGAGGCATTTTGTTAGTCAAGTTAGGAATGCCAACGCCACATCGTGGGACTGGGAAGATATTCCTCATGTCATTGATTATGGCGACTGTTCGTGCGAGATCCGAAATTGCTATAGCAGTTTCGTCTTCTGGAATAGCGGCCACGTTGATAGAAAGATAGCGAACGGCTCATTCAGTGCTGAAATATCCGTTAAACCTTTAAACGACTGAAAAACTGACATGGAAGATTGCGAAACACTCAGCAATGACCAAAGTTTTGGTAGCAAGTAAAATCATCACCTGGGATTTATGCACAACTAGCTGGCCCGACGAACTTCGTACCGCCTCAGAATCAATAAATGTTGTGTTAATTTATTGGATGAGTTAAATTCAGTTTGAATGAATACTCAAAATGAATTAAGTTCAATAAATGTGCAAAATTAAAAATGAAAAGTATTTTAATTACATTGAAATGATGTTATTCACGTGGCACAGTCGATAGATTTAAAGGAATGCAGTGGACCAACGATTTGATTTTGAATTGTGAAGTTGAAATGATCCACATCTTTGTTATTTGCTGCAAGAATTGCTCGTTCACTCAACCAATTATGATGTTTGTGATTAGCAATGATATTCAGGAACACTTTGTTGATTGTCCTTCGATGAGACGAAATTTCAAAAATTCGGCAAAAACGAAATCAATCCATTCGATTCGTCGACAGGAACACGGCCGTTACAGATAGTCAGCAAATGCTTGGAGAAATCTGCGGCAGATGGTCGTTTAGAAATGCAACTCGCATGTTTGTCGTTAGCTGAAGTTTCTTAACATAGCGCCACAGAGTCGATGTTTTAAGTCAAGCGTTTATTTCATCGGCAGCGGTCGATCTTGGAATAACTGGTAGTGTTTGGCGAAAATCGCCAGATAGTAGAATCATTGCGCCTCCAAAACATTTTGAGTCATTGCGCTGATCTTTCATAGTTCGGTTGAGTGCTTCCAATGCGGAGGAAAAATAAGCCACCATTTCCCTCATCAATTGCCTTCATTAAAGTATCGTACACTTTCTGTTGGGGGTTCAACAGTGGTACATTCGTTCGAAGTGATTGGTTCAATGCATCTCGATCATATTCACGTTTACGTTCCGATTCTCGATTGAAAGCGTCGTTCATTCCTCGATCTGGCGACGCATCATGCAGCGCATGAGGTAACACATATCTTCGATCAAAAGCAACGCCTGGTTATGTATCTCCTCATTCACCTCGAGATCGGGATTCCTTGAACTGACGCGAATTCGGTGTAAAGTGTCTTCGGACATGTCATCCTTGTACTTTTTCCACAATTCACGTGGATTCGATGGGAAGCATGTCAAAAAAATGATAGCAAATAATGTGCGTATCTGACTTGGAGACGCAGAAACAATTGCTTCAGCGATTGTCATGTCCCAATGAGTTTAGTTTTCAAGCAAATTGAGCTATTGACATGCGGCACGAAATGTTAGGCATACGACGCCATTGACAGTTCGAAATGATTCGAAATGTCGACCCGAAGGGAATTATTGGTTGTTTTTCAGATTTTTCATGTTCACAGAACTGAAAGACTCTTAGAAAACCATTCCGAGCACTCTTACTGATTGGTTTAGAAGTACTTGGCATAGCTAATACCTCTTTATTTCACTGTATTTTAAATAATAAAATTATATCTTCACAATGTTGACAAACGACTACTTTTGTTTGACAGTAACTGTCAAACAAAGACTGTTGCTAAGAAATGTGTTGGTCTAGGATAAATTTGTTCTCAATGCTTGTCACCAACATAATGACAGGGATCTTTTCAAAATTATTCAAATAATACTTTTTTATAATTTTACGAAAGTTCATTCTAAATTTTCATATTTTTTTATATTACGAAATGACATAAATTCTCATTATAACAAAGAACGCAACATTTTCCAAATCTTCAATATTATATTTATGAGATTATCTTTCATTAGAAAAAAATATATATTTTTGTTTAATGTTCCACACATACAAACAGTTATACAGTCAATCCTGTTTTTATGCGGTAGATGTGTTCCACGAAATATCGCAAAAAAAAAATCGCATAAAAAAAACTTGACTTCCATAGAAATAGTGGGGTGCGTTACTTAAATTTTAAAATCCGCATAACTTTGAAACAGCGAGTTAAAATATACACTAAATCGCAAAGTATAAGAAAATTAGGGGAAAACCACGGCGTAAAAATATTAAAAAATAGTCACTGTATGACAATTCTATGTGTGTTTTAAAGCATGTGGTTCTAAATCACTATTTTTCAGAAGAAATAGTATGCGCATCAATTTCATAAAACTATGGTTGTTTTCTAACAATAAAATTAGTGATCAGAGTTTGTTCAGATTTTCTTTTTCGATAATTAATTGTTTATGCAGTTTGTTATACCCATATATATAATATATTCTAAAGTTATCGTTGAAACTTGAATGCGCGATCAGAATTTGAATCATTTAGAAAGAAATGATCTTCTAATTTACTGAAAAGTTGGATACCTTCTTCAATTATTTTCGCAGTGAAGGAACTGGAATTTCTTTCAGTTCGTCATTGTTTTCTGGTTTTTTGTCAATAATTAAATTTAAATTATGAACATCTTCGTCACTTATAGCTTTATCTGTAAGTAATTCGTCGATATAATTTTCGCTAAAGGTATCAAACCTTTCTTCGCCAAGTTCAGGTGCTAAAGTAATCATTTCAGCTGATATTACCGATGCTTCAATGGTTTCATCGACTGTAACACACCTAATTAGGTGGACTTAATTCAGCGATGGCAGATGCAACATGATTTAAACAGTCCGAAATCGTATTTTTTTTTCAAATGTCGGTTGTGTTTATGATTCTCTCTACTCTATCCAAAATACAACAATATATGCTCTCGATGTAATATTTAACATTTCTATATATCGTAAAATATGGTACATTCGAAATCGCATAAAAAACCGCATAAAAACAGGATTGACTGTATATAGGGATCAAAAATAAAATAATGATTTGATAGTATTCTATAACAATATAATATACATGAAAAGTATACTGATTTTTTTTTACATACCTTCTGATTTTATGTACTTTCATTCGTCTTTTCACATTTCAGTATATATTTTAGCGACGGTGATGAACATGAGACATAAATTCCTAAAAGTTTTTTTTTTAAATGGATATTGAAGATTTAGTTTCGATTTAGTTTAAAGTTGGCATTCCTAACTTGATTAACAAAATGCCTCACATGAGGTAACACATGTCTTCGATCTAAATCAAAGCCTGGTTATTTATCTCTTCATTCACCTCGAGATCGGGATTCCTTGAACTGACACGAATTCGATGTAAAATGACTTCCGACATGTCATCCTTGAACTTGTTCCACAGCTCACATGGGTTCGATGTGAAGCATGTCAAAATAATGATAGAAAATAATGTGCGTATCTGACATGGAGATTCAGAAACAATTTCTTCAGTGATTGGCATGTCCCAATAAGTATAATTTTCAAGCAAATTGAGCTCTTGACATGCAAGTAGAAACATTCGTCATTTTTCGGATGAACTGTGTAAATGCGACCAAGAGCATTCGGGTGATCAGAAACCGCATCGCTTTGCTTTTGACGTTAAAATTTCTTCGATATAGCGTTCCAAGTGTAATAAAGTGTCATCTCAGAGCAAAGCAACGTTTGTGCAAAATATTGTTGTCAAAAATTTATCATACCTAATTATAAACATAACCTTATTTCAATATTATCCGATTTTCTTTCGTTTTCATTTCATATCATCGATTTCTTTTATTCTAATCCATATTCTAAATTTAAAATTATTTATAAGCCAATCGTATGCAAAAGAAGCAAAAACAAACAAATATAGAAAACAGTGCGATCTGGTGGATTTTTCTGAAACCAGCTTACGACATTTTAGCATTTGTTGCTGTTCGTCATTCAAAAATCTTATTCTGTATGAAGATATTAATTTTCTTTATAATTTCTTTTCCGTGATATTTTTACGATGTTTTAATGCTTATTCTGCTATTCTAGGTAAATAAGAATTTTATAAATCAAATATCATTGAAATCCTTGGAGTAATTCTCGAGATATACGTGGTGTAAATAACCCGACTTTGTTTTATATATATAGATGACACACAGACGCGCATTGGAAGCACTCAATCGAATATCTGTGCAATGACTTAAGATGTTTTGAAGGCGCAATGATTTAAATATCTGGCGATTTCCGCCAAACACTACCAGTCATTCCAAGATCGACCGCTGCCGATGAAATAAACGCTTGCCTCAAAACATCGACTCTGTGGCGCTATGTGAAGAAACTTCAGCTAACGATAAACATGCGAGTTGCATTTTTAAACGATCCATCTGCCGAAGATTTCTCCAAGCAATTGCTGACTATAGTCGGTAACGGCCGTGTTCCTGTTGACGAATCGAACGGATTGATTCTAATTCCGCCGAATTTTTGCAATTTCGTCTCAACGAAGGACGGCTTCATCAACAAAATGTTCCCAAACATCTAATCACAAAAATCACAATTGGTCGAGTGAACGAGCAATTCTTGGGGCTAAGAAAAAAGATATGGATCATTTAAACTTCACAATTCAAAATTAAATCGTTGATCTACTGCATTCCTTTAAATCTATCGACTGTGCCATGTGAATTACATCATTTCAATGTAATTTAAATACTTTTCATTTTTAATTTTGAACATTTATTGAACTTAATTCATTTTGAGTATTCATTCAAACTGAATTTAATTCATCCAATAAATTAACACAACATTTATTGATTCTGAGGCTGTACAAAGTTCGTCGGGCCAGCTAGTACAATCATAAAAATGAAAGAGGAGCCCAACTTCACTGGGGAAACTAAAAAAGAAGTTCTGTATACAATGTTTTTTTTTTTTTTTTTTTTAAATATTTGACATTACGGCTTACGCCAATGCGTCAAATATTTTTAAAGTTGAAAGATCATACGAGATATACTCGATGAGAATTTTTGTAAGTCACATGAGATTAACTCAAGGAGAATTGACGTCACAAACACCCATGTCTTAGATCTCAATTGAAAAATTGAAAAAATCCAATTTGACAATGTGACCTTACCGGGAATCGAACCCGGACCCCCCTGATTGGTAGAGCAAGCTCTAACCAACTAGACCACAGCGGGCGACAAAACATTCATGTTCCCATGTCCCCATAACAAACAGAAGGACGAGGCTTGAATAGGACCAGCGTTTAGCTCATTTCTCTCGCTACGCCACGTGTTTAGGATCTGATAGATGGGAGGTAATGTAACCATCGCAAAGGTCGTTGCCATTGAAAGAAAATAAATAAATCATTTGAAATATAAATTTACAAAATAGTTTGTATGGGGATTCATACCCGTGGACAACCCAATGCCGAACAAAACAAACGCCGAGAGCGTTAATCGCTAGGCTATATGTAATGCCAGTTACTTTGGTCTGATTTGACCATGGCATTTTCAATCCACGCCTTCCACTCTACGACCAAATCTAGAGTAATTATTTTGCTTCGCAAAATACTGACGACCCCAAATTGATGCTATTCAGTGACGATTTTTTGATAAATAGTGAATTTTCAAGCGTCGAGGTATTATGGTAGTTATTCAATATTTAAGTAACTAAAAAATCACGTAATATGGTGAAAAAATATTTTAGTTCTACAAATTTTATTTTCTAAATAGTTGATAGCTATTTCGGCTTACGCCCTCATAATAACTATATTTAAACTTACATTAACTAAATTTGAATCGTTCAAATTATGTACACTCCCACAGATTTTGTCACTTACGACCCAGGTTTCGCCTTTCGGCATTTTCAGGCGTTCAAGTGCACGGATGAACTTGAACTGATTCATTCACGGATGAACTTCAAATTTAATATTGAAATTCCACCAAGCACCTTCAGTCGAAATCATAAATTACATTAACTAACCTATATATACTGGCATGGAAGAGAAGCTAAGCGAAGCTCTCTTCTAGGCATAGTTCTGATGAGGGTGTAATCCGAAATAGCTATTAACTATTAATATTCAATTTAATATACCAAAATAATATTTGTTAAAAATACTAAAATATTTTGATATTTTTTCACCTTACTACAATGGTTTCTACCAAGTAAATTCCAAATCAATCAATAAAAAATCTCAAATTGACTATCATGGACTAACTTTTCACTCAAAAAACTTAAAACGTATAAAAACTGTAAACCTTATGGTAAATTTTGACTTTTTAAACATAAGAATATTTTTGATAAACCAAAAATTATTAGTGCCACCTGTCAACATTTTTCTTGATGCGCACATTGCGCAGAGCGACAGTGACACTCACTGTCGGTCAAAATTGCTCAAAATGTCAAAATCACTCAATACTTACACACACTCAGGTGCATACTCTGACAGAGAAAAAGAAAGAGAATGCTGCGTTACAAACACATAGATAAATAAAGACAAATTTTTATTTTATATTAATTTACGTGTATATGCATTTTACGAGATTAATTGTATGAATAACCTTTATACTAATTCGTTTTTCAGATATTCACTGACGTCAAATTGCACAATGAGGGCAGGCCAAGCCGCAGCTATAGAGGCGTCACGCCGACGAGCTGCAACGGCCGAAGCTTCGTTGACTCGCCAAGAACTCGCAGCACACTGGGCTAAGCAGAATGCTTCCGTCGGACCTGGTCTTCCTCCAAAGTGGACAGACGACGCCTATTATGAGAGAGCTAACAAAGAGGCGATGGAGTTGGACTATAGGAAAAATAAACAAAGGTTTTTATCATCAAATACTATAAAATTATAATAAACAAATAATTTAATATTGAGGGTAAGTGACAAGGTTCAGATTATCAAGCAGAGGGGGTATTAATACTTCTCATATGGTGCTAAAAAAAATACTTCCGATATGTTGCTGGCCCTTAAAAAACCGAGTGAAATACATCTAGTTACAGATGCATCCCGTATGCATATAAGGAAAAAGCCTATATTTTTTTATTATTTTCGAAATTGCAAAACTTTTTGTATTACAATTTAATCGAAAAATAAAAATACTGGATTCACCTGTTGTTTACATCTCCATCTCCACTCAAAACACTACATCTCCAATTCCAACCCTGGTTATAATGCGCCATCATGATTCCATTTGTTTTTCATTGGTAGCGGACATTGAATTAATCTTTATATATTATAGTACAAATGAGAATGAAAAATATTTACAAATAGTATATTTTTAACACACGTCGTGATGAAAACTCGCCTAGCGTGTCATATACTATATCATCTGCATGCAACACATAGTACACATAATGCACTAGATGCGCTGCTGGGCATAGTGTCCCTAAAGCCCTCAACATCAATTTATTGGTTCCTAAGTGCGTTTTAGTGCAAAAGCAATATACGGTGAATGTGTTAATAGTTTATCAAATTTTACATTAAATACAAAAACTATTGTTAGCCTTTTACGAATATTATATATTATTATATAATATTACAAGATAAAAAAAAAACAAAAATACCTGTCCAATCCAGTTTGAATTGCCCACATCGAAATCTTGGGTATTTCGCTTTTTTTGCAAAATAAGATACTAATTTGTATGATATAAATTCTCAGGTGTTTATTATTTAACAAACAAGGATTATCTCTGTTGATTATTTAATTAAATACCTGTTATTGTCAGCTTTTGATAAATTGTGCGCTCTTAATTATTCCCTGTACCAATAATTAATTATTTAAATAGTTTAATCAACCCAAGAAAAACAAAATCTCTACTGATTCTCTTTTGTTTTATAATTTTGAATACATTCTTTTTATTTCAAATTTACATGTTATGGCTGCAAGATAAACATGACTTATTTTTTATAATTATCATATTGTTCTAAATTCAAACCCGAAGAAGTATTGGATTTTATGAACACTGACAATATTGATTCACTGACTTGTTTTTTTTCCTGCCAAAATGTCATGGTAAGAAAGTCCTTGTAACTATTTTATTTATTTTTCTTGGTATTTTCGATTTAATAGAAGGTACATATATAAAATATAATTCTTTTTATGTTTTAAGCTTAAAGATCAGTTCTGACATCATGTAATTCTAGACTGATGTCTTACAATGAGTGATTGACAAAGTCATTTTGTTTAATGTATGGTAAGCTTCAAGGCAAAAACTTGCATGAAGGAGCTCGAAAATTAAATCAAAAATCAGCAGGATTATAATTTTCTTTATACTAATAAGACCACCTGAAATGAAAAATAGTTTACATTTACGTATGGGAAATTGCATAGCATGGTATAGATCAGCGGTCGGCAAAGTGTGGTCGAGAAAATTTTGGTGGTCCGCAGAGAATTCTGACATTTAAATTATACGCAAGCGTTTGGAAAAAGAGAGTTATCAACTAATTATATGTTTGACAGTCGAAAAAAAAGAAGGGGGGGGGTCAACGTTTTCTTTACTGCGGCCTAATGTTGAATCAAATAAATGAACGTGGCTTTTAGAAATGAAAAGATTCTCTACCCTCTGGTCTAGTTAGTGGTCTGTTGGATTAAAATTGTGAATTTAGTGATTCGTGAGCCCAAAAAATTTACCGACTGTTAGTATACATCAATGATTCCCAAATGGTTGTATATGCTTGTGTGTTAAAATAATCGAAAAAGTATGCATATTACAAGTACATTTTTTTTTTAACCATATCCGCTACTTATGTGGAGCATTTTGACTCTTATAAAGCTTATTCCATTAAAAGAATCTCAGATGCTCAACGTTTCGTTTTTGAAGAGATTGGTAATATAAGGATAGGGCTAAGACAGAAATAGTTGTTTGCTCATCTCTTAGCCTAGGGATGGCGAACCAGGGACCCGCTTAAACTTTTAGAAATGATGAAAAAAGAGTTTCTGTGAAAGTCTGGGAAAAAGTATACTAAATCAAGGATTTCAAATTCTTCGGTGAGCTAAAAAAAAAACAAGGTTTGGAGATAATTCGAGGAAAAAGTATAGCAAATTGAGGATTTCAAATTCCTCGGTGAGCTTATCCCAATCCCGGGATCCTATATGTGACCTGTGACATGATTTTTTAAATTTCTTTAAATCAAATTTGACCCACTTGCGAAAAAGGTTCGCCATCCCTGTCTTAGCTGTTACTTAAGGTCAATAATTTATTATTATCACAAATCTTTTACTTTCAGGAGACTGGAAGAAAGACAAAACAAGTTGGCGATGATGTTTTTTCACGAGAATATGCAATACAGCGAGGAACTCAAACAATATAACACGCAACAAAAATTGCAGCGAAGAACGTGAGTGACATACTTTTGTTATGAAAATAATTTCGAATAATTTCCGTATCAACCGTAGAAAGATAAAAGGACGTAACCCACACAACAAATTTCACAGGAGGGACAAAAAACATTTTTGGGTCAACCCTCCAGAGACTAGACTTTTTTTCAATAAAAAAGATTGAGGCATATTGAATTCACATACAGTGAAACCCCGATTCTACGTTTTCTAAGGGACCAAAATAAAACGACGAATAATGCGGGAAACCGATAATACGGAAAATCTTCAAATAATATCAAAACGTGTTTAATTTTCAACTAACTTATTTATTTCTTTCACTTTTTTATTAAAGAATATATAAATTTATTATTTAATTGATTAATACATACTAAGTTGCTACTTAAATTTTGACAGATAATCTTCATATTCGCGCACTTTAACAACATACTTTTTTGCTTTGTTGACTCGTTTTTCTCTTGGATTCTTTTGAACACCTTGAATTGTTTTCAGTTTTTTAGCTAGAGTTTTAGTTTTCTTCATTTAGGCAATTAAGTTTTGACTTTTGAATAAGAAAAATTCGCGCAACCGGTTGCGATGTAAAACTATTAATGAGCGAAAAAAGAAATATTTAACAAAAACGGTCAATCGGGATAACAATTGGGACAGGACGACAATATTTAGATGATAGATCGAAGAAATCAGTAAATCGGGGAATGATTAATGTGGATTTATTAAACATTGCTACTAGGGAGTTGGGGTCTTGGTCAAGTAAAAAATAAAGAATCCATGCAAAAAACAAACAAAGATGGTGAGAATAGTAGATCAGGGTTCCATTGAAAAAAACGCGATACGAGATGTGAGGCAAGACTATTTATGAAAAATATTCAACAAAAACAGTCAATAGGGATAATATTTGTGACGGGATCAAAATATTCAAACAATAGATCAAGGAAAACGGTAAATCGGGGAACTATTAATGCGGGATTATTTTACATTGTTTTTATGGGTGTTTGGCCGGGACTATGAAAAATAAACGATCCATGCGGGAAAACGAACAATGCGAGAATGGTAGATCGGGGTTCCAATGTATATCAATTATCTCTCTTTCCAGAACATACTTAGACGATGTACCGACATCTGTTCTACGTGATATAAACCTGGGCATCAAAGCGAAGGAAGATGCCAGAAGGCGACAGGAGGCTGAGATCACGCTATATCATCAGTGGAGAGCCAATCAGCCAGTCCTCAGGGAATATGAGAGGGCTCAGCGGCATGGAGCTCTTAAATCTGTGTGGTAATTTTTTATTGAAAAATTCCTTGGCCTAATGGCAAAACCCAAAATGGCGCATTTCAACTGATATTTTAAAAAAACTGTAATTTAGTAGTTCAAATTTCTTTTTGATGACATGACTAAAATAATGGCTAGCTAACCACTCTATGAACGATTTTTAGATTTAATTAAAGCTGAGTGGGTATGAATTTAAACATCGCAGACACCCACAATTTAGGATACAAATTCATTAATTGATTGAAAAACCAGAAAAGCATATGACTGACAATGTATAATATTATTTATTTACCTTTCAGGATGGAGCAAGCCATTGAAAAGGACTTGCTAAAGAAAACAGAAGAAGAGGAATTGCAAAAGATCTTGGATGAGAGAGACACTTGCATTAAGAGGCAGATGGAAAAAGAAAAAGAAGACATGATGGTCAAGGAGGAAAAAATGAAGGTAATAATTTGAAATCCGTATTTTTAGCATCTATTTTTATTATATATCGATTACATATAATTAGCAATTTCAATACATTTTAACATCATTTATTATATTATAAAATGTAGGTGAGGCTGGTGATGGAAAATTGAATTTTAGTTATTTGTTGAAGGAAATATTGTCTAATAAATCATCGCTATACTGCTAGAAAATGTTAAGTCAAAAATTGGGTGTTTTGAGTTATGAATGCAGATAGATAGATTTAAACACTCTTCATCATCAGAAAAATCAAGCTCACTCACATATTTTGATATTTAAAGAAACCAACAAACAGCACAACGTTTTTAAGCTTTACAGATTTCTTATTTCTACAGTTACCCAAAGGTGATTAGACGACTAAACGTTTTTGAGCTGTAAACATTTTGGTTAATTGTTGTTTATTCATTTGTCTTATTTTCTACGGCAAGTCTAGATTGACAATTTGCATCAAGATATTCGAAAAAGTTCATTATCTCAACGTTTTCTCGCAGTATACCGACGATATATTTATCAGTCTCCAAATTCGTTTGGCCCTTAGAAAAAGATGAATGATGAATATAGAAGATTAACTGCACAAAGCTGCTATATAACTAATTGGAAATAATTATAGGATCTGCGCGAGCAATTATGTCATCAAATACAACAACTGAGAGACTCTGAAAAGATAGCCGCTGATTTAAGAGTAAAGGAAGATGTAGAATTAAACCTATTACAAGCTTTACAAACTGCTTCCGTGGTCAGGCTGGAGGCGGCGACACGCAGAGCTGCAGCTAGGGGGATGTTTCTTGGAAATATGTCTCTCTATGCCAGAAGACTGCGGGAGAGGGCCAGAGAAGCCGAAAGAGACGTAGAAGCCGATCAGAAAGAATTGGCGACTATTATTGCCGCCATTGAAAAGGTGTCGTAAAACATTCACAGAAAATCAATAAATGAATTTTATGTTGATTTATGGAATACCTCGAAATAATAGGGGAATAAACAATTTACCTTTAAAAATTAAAGTAATAGTCTACATGTAAAAACTGTCCTGTGTTTAGGATGTTATAAAAGAGGAGGCCAGTCGCCAAGAGTGGAAGGAGGCACTGGCTAGCGCGCAAGAAAGTTTTCAAAGGCAGCGTGACTTGGAGAAACACCGACAAAAGAGATTGGAAGATGCCATGGACGGTGAAGCAAGAGTCATCTTCCAGAAGCAAGAATTGGTATGATATAAACATAAAAGTATAGTAGAACTTTGATGATTTTACTTTTATATCTTTGCTTTCTCCCAAGTAGTGCTACTAAGTTCACCTGAGTGTATTCTATGGATGACCAGTCTTCAATGATAGATTCATCCGGTTGACAGAAGAGACTAGTGGGATCCAGGCTCTTTTAGGGCACCCATTTTAAAATGGTTATATCAAAATTCAAAGCAAAACGTTTTTCATCTTAACTGAATATACAATTATCATATTTTTTTGTTAAGCCTCTACAGCATCCATCTCTAAGTTCCAAAACAGTCTTTGTATATTTAGGTACATTGGTTGAGTTTGACATCTTTTAAAATGTAATTAAATCTTCTTGTTTTTCAGATATGGCGAGAGGAACATAACGCCCGCCAAGCGCTTTTGGATGAAGTGTTGACCACATTAAAGATGCAAGTCAATGCAAAACTGGAACTGAACAAAGAACGACAGAGAGAAAATATACTAGAACGTGAGATTATGCTGGAGAATATCGAACAGGCCAATAAAGAGATGGAAGGCAAAGAAAGAGACAAACAGGTACATTGTAATAGAAAACATTTCAATAGACATAGGAAAGAGGAAATAGAGGGTAGAAAATTTTAATTGTCGAAAGGCTATTTTGATGATGATTATTTATTTTGAACGATAGATTTCTTAGAACAACTAACTACACAAAATTCGTAATTAAACACCAATACGCAAAACCAAAATGACTAAGTGTCTCTATTCGCAGTCTATATTTTAAAAAACTCTGCACTATTATAGAGAATGATTGAACCAAAGAAGAATTTGAAAGAGATAAATTATTTAGGCAATCTTGGATACCTTAAACAAATATTTCAGTAGTATTTCTTGGTGCTTTACACAAAAACAGTCTGTATAAAACTTATTCTCCACTTCCCAGAATATTGCCGGAATTCTCTCGAAGCTGCCTAACAATCTTTTGGGATGTAATAAAACTTGCTGATTCATGCTATGGTATCGCTATGTATTGGTTATACCAAAATTTTATTATCCATGGATCCTGATTTTTTTTTCATTTGTTATGATTATTCTCTGCGATATCGCATTTTCAATGTATCTTATACTTACAATGGCAACAGACGATATGTTTAAACCTTAATAGCCAAGAAGCAGATGTTGCCAACATTCCATTTCAATTGATTGCAATAAGTGATTTGTCTCACACTAAATATCATCACCACAGAAGATTAAATTTAGTGCTTGACTCCTGATTAGGTCTTAATTTTTAATTTATATTTATATTTTCTTATTTAATATCACGATATATAGCATTTTTTACAGTTTGCATCATAATAAAACTTAATTGTTATCGAATTTCAGTTAGCCCAGCAGGGATTGAACAAGATGGCAACACTCCAAACAGAAATAAAACAGCTAGAGAGAGAAGAACAAGAAATAGTTGAAAGAAAACATAGAGAAAAAGAATTAAGAGACGCAGCTCGCGAAGAGGACAGATTGAGAAATGAAATAATAAGACTGCAGCGCGAAGGATTTGCTTATCAGACACATAGACGGCGCAGGGCCAATTGGTAAAATAATGCCACCCTTAACGGAATTCCTATGACACTTATTGACAATAAAGAATTTGATCTAAAATTGAAAATTGACAAAGCTTTGAAGGAACCTTTTCCACACTATTTTTGAAAAAGTAATGTAATGCCTTCAAGAATGAGTCAAATCAGACGACACATATTTCTAATGAAAACATGAACACTTTTCGGAAAAGATCGAGATTGTATTTAACGATCAAGCAACATGGTTGCTCATCATTTGCGAAATATTATAATATAGAAAGATAAGCACCATTTAGTGGATTCACTGCCTTATTCAAAGGTATATTGGTTCATCAATCAGACAAAATAGATTCCATTTACCTATACCAGATGACAGTTTATAAACAATATGAATCAACAGTTTATTGTCTTGATATCAGAAGATATGTCTGGTTGTTGCTATGCTCCATTGTAGAAACATCCACACGGCGGATCTCTCCGGAGCTTTCCCGATAGTTTACACTCATCATCTGCATCGCTGTTGATATTGTCTGTATATCTCCTCTAAGGGCAAGTTGGGAGGTGGAGAAAAATACTTTTGATTCAATTGGTTTGTCTCTGTTGTGTTATCATTACAGTGTACATATAAAAACAACTGGAAAGCTTTGACAGCTATCTTCACTCAAGTGATGATTTGGCAATTATTGACCACAATGACCATATTGTGATGCATTCCCATTTAGTCAAAGGACAGCCTAATTCGGAAACATAAACAAAAAAATATGCTTGTTAGTACACAATCAAAAACTCGTGACATACATGAATGTGACCAGGAGTATAGGTACACAGAAGTGTATTTCATCACTGACCGATTTTTCCTAGCAAAATTTTCTATCTATTCGAAAAAATATATGTTCCAGCTGTGCTATTCCCGCATGTACAGCATTTATTTTGAATGATTCAAAATACTCAACACTATCACTTTTTGTGTGTACAGACAACGCCAACACAATTAACAACGGAATAGCATCGCAGATTTGTTATGTTTGGTCATTTTTTTATTCTTTTGAATTTAAATAGCATTCTACTGTACTAAGTTGTTATGCATGCATTTTTACTTATTTTAATACCTGACAATTTGCTAATTTATGTGTTAATTTGCCTATCCTAGTTTCTTACTTATAAGTAACAAAACAGATTCCCAAACATTTTCTTAAAGAACATGACAATATTAATCAATAAATAATTATAATAAAAACATCTTGTTTTATTTATGCCAGTCATACTCAACCTGCTGCCTATACAGATTTTATGCGTGACCCAAAACAATTGCAGTCACGAGCAGTGCTCTCTCTGAGCTGTGCGCGCGTACACAACTCGCTGAGCGCGCGCACATACATTACAAAAGAGCGCACATAAGCTACATCAGCTATACCACAACCAGAATAAATGTATTGACATTAAATAGTGTTGTTAATTGTTAAGATAATTATAAATCAACCTTTTCGTTTAGTAGATCTAAATACCGTTATGTGGCGCACAAATCTTTTTATCTCTTGTCAAAATTGCACAGCCAATGTCTTTTGCGCACACAACCGAAAATTAGAGGGAACACTGGTCACAAGATGTTTTTTCAAACATCTGTATTGTTTGCAAAACTAATATGGTAGCCTATAAATCATTGATTAACCATTTACATTATATTTAAGAGGCACTTTTAGCTCAATTAACTTAGTTAAATTATTACATTTTTGTCCTTTGTAAACTTGTTGGTAAAAGCTTTGTCCTGGCAATCAGACGAATCTAGGTTTATTTATTGTAAGGTCAATAGGAATTTTGTACATGATATTTCTCTTTTCCTTGAATGGGTCTTAATGAGACATAAATATTCTCATGTAATAATGTTCAAATTTCAAAGCACTGACAGTCACCGTTATGTCAAAAATTATAAATTTTAATTATGGCATGTAACGCTATTGTCAGAATTATTTATGAAACGAATTTTTGTTCGTTGACCATCAACAATACTGACACATTTAATTATTTTTGTAGTACAACACATTGCTATTTTTCTGTCATGCAACATTATTTACTTTGACGTTTCATTATGACAGTTGTAGTCAGCTTGTGTTTATTTTAATTTTAAACGATAGTATAAATATTTTTTTTTTTTTGGAGATCTATTTCATCATTGTCAATTGAAAAAGTTCCAAAGCAGCACGGTATTCAAAATAATTCGCTTGCCATCATTTGTAAGTACAGATTATCTACTAACGAAATTTTGTTTTGATTTAATCTTCTCATATAATAGCTGAGTAATGATAGCATTATCGTCTGTTTCTTCGTCTTTGTACCAATATGGAGCATAATATGCACTCTCAACCGAGCAACTTAAAAGAAGTTATTCTACTAAAACTGGTTGTTATTCGGTTGCTCAACATTGGAGGTTTTAATGATAGAAGGACCAGGCTTTGACAGGTCTAGTGATGAATATAAAATTAAATTTGATAACTTTGTTATTGCATTTGTTGTGTTACAAAATGTAACACGTCTTTCGCTTCTTTGAGAATCATCATTAGACATAACATCACAAAGTTCACGAATTCCACAAAGTTACCGTTGAATCCATTGAAAATAGGTCTAGTAATTAGTCAATCGTTTTCGCTATATTTCATCATCATCAAACTTCATGCCTTTGAAAACTTATCCATTAATAATTTCATGAAAGTTTTTGTGAATGGTTTTTAATCTGTTTACATTCATAGAATGAAAACTTTTCACTCGGCATGAATAGCTAAATAGTTTGCATCATTTCCTGTATTTATGTGTATAATAAAAAAAACAGTTTTCCCAAAGGTGTAGGTAAGGAATTACTGTGGATAATTGAAAGTACGATAATCTCTTTAATATTTCTTTTATTGTAAAATAAATGTGTTCACATACAAGGACTTAGGAAATGTCATTAAATAAAACATAAATATAATCTTTGACTGTAATTATTTCACACATCATTTGCATAAATACCTAATTTCTAAATATTAAAATTACCAATTTATGATACATATTTCTCTCAACAAGCAGTTTTATTATAAAACTATTGAAATGTACACAGTAAGATTAATCAAAAGCTACTTTGGAAATTGTCAGCGACGCTTCTTATTATCACAATGGATCTTTTCAACATTTAAAATATTTTGTTTCGTGAGGTGGAACAAGTGAAATGGGTCACTTAGGCACTTGCACTTTTCAATTCATTCTCATTGTTCGTTTGAGTCATATCACTGTTTGAGAAAAAGAAATGGCTTGCAGTTCGTTTTAATTGAACTCTCTGTGAGGCATTTGTTTTCTTACTCTGTATACTTTTAACATTGCTGTGTTGAAATGGAAAGTTAGATGATTCTTATAGTTCCATAGAAGCGAATGAGTGATTATCGTTTACTACAAAGATAAGGTATGTAGGATTCGTTAGAACTTTTTATAATTAAAATAATTTTAATTTTCTATTATATTCTCACAACAGTCTTATTCTGATATTCATTTTCAGTCCATTAAGTGGATAATGTTGTTAAATTTATATTTGTCTTTTTTCTCTATCAAAATGTAGCATATTATTATTTTAGAATATTTCTTTAAGTGCATATTTTAATAATCTTGTTTTTAGTCATCTTCCATTTGTAGTGGATATGAGATGAACAGGGATTCAGAATGTATGGTTGATGGAGTGAATAACTTAATACTTGTGTGAAGAAGAGCTACCAGATGAAAATCCTCCTACATTTTTAAAACATTATATTTAAAACATGAGCTTCCGATTCGTGCAGAAAACCTTATATAGCTGAAAGTGTAAAATGATTTTGATATACCTGTAGTAGAATATATGAAATAAATCATTTAAAAAAAAATAGTTTATTACGTTGAATATCAATTTAAACTACTTATTTAACTTTTATTGTTGATGAATTTTTATTTAAAATCACAGATATTTATTGCACTGTCAATAATTGTTTGAAAAAAGCGTGACTTTGTCATAAGTTATAGAATAGATAACAAGTATTAACAAACCTAACATAATAAAACAAACACAACTATGGAATGTGATAGTATTTTTTAATAATATAATAAACACAGTTTTTTTAAAATCACACTGGTGAATTGCCTATAATCGTAGCTGTATCCAAATTTCTTTTCATACTCTCCAATTTTTTCATGTCTTCTGTGGATGCTTCGCATTTAGTGACCACGAGGGAGTGGTAGAAATGGACAGCAAACGCCACGAAAACAATAAGAACTGCAAAACAAAATATCACATTACCAATTGACTAAGAAATTAAAGTAAATTTGTCTATTAACAGCTGCTTCCCTCGTGTTGCAAATTCTTACAAGTGTCAATAATTTAAGATGCAGCTACAATTCATTACTAAACTAATATCAAGATATTTAATTATTTTTATGTAGGTACATTACAAAAGAATTACAAATTAATTATTTATTACTTTTGCAATGTGAAGTTAAAAATTCTATGCTTTGTTCCATGTTTTATGTGACCATAAAAATAATTTATCTGTTTGCGAAAAGAAAAGTATGTTAAAAAACGAATTAGATTAACTGGTCAACACTGCTTTTCCATTTTATAGTTTTTCCTCGCAGTCTTCGGTGTTTTTAATCGCGACCTTAACAATATGTTAACAGATGTTTTGTGTGTCCATAAAATGTGTGTTACCTGGTATAACAATAACAGTGGCTGCCGTCGCAGCTGCGAATGAGTAGTCCCAAAATTTGACCCAGCAAAGAATGGCTATCTCAACGAGAAACAGGAACAAACCTTCAAAATTAATATCAAAATGAAAACATCAGCCACAAATTATTGTAAAATAACATTAAGTTGTTCTTGTGGGTTGATAGCTAAATCTCTAGCACTCTTTTACAAGAAGCAGTTTTCTTTATTATACTTGTTTGTTTACCTTAGACTTGCTGTGACTTATTGGTAATTCATTGGGATAATGATTTTAAGTTATTTCTAAACTAGACCACAATATTTTTAAATAACTTACGATAGGTAAGTCACTCGAAGATCACAAATACCCATGTCTTAAATTCAAAATTTAAATTGGTAAAATCTTCATTTGATGTTGACCTTCCTGGGACTTGAAAGGAGACTAACAGGATCACTGGGGTAAAGATCTTACCACATAAATATATTTACTAGTAAAAATCTTAAACAATTTTAACAAATATCTATGTTGAAAAGTTTTCTAACTTTTCCGGTTCTAAGCTCAAGAAATGCGACCCCAATACCCACATTTTCTTAAATATCTATTTTAATATGGGTGATACAATGTTTATAATTAAGGTATTCTTATATCATAGTTTTTTGGACCTTTTGTAGTTTATATAAATACGATAAGATAAGAGATAAGCGCCCGCTTATCAGCGATCGTTTGTAAGATAATAGGCTGAACGCCGCTCAGCAAAGCAGGCCACATGCGGGCCAGTAGCACATTGATACTTGCAGTGAAACGACGTATATTTTACGCGCAACTTAAAATATGATTATTTATTAAAAAACCAAGGATTTTTATAAAAAAATGTATGCGGAATGATGCAGAGAGATATTTTAAAGCCCGTAGACTATTTATTTTTTTGAAATTCATAAGAATAAGGCCAATAATGAGGAAACCACTGGGGTCAAAAATGACCCCCATCGCCAGAGACGTATTTTTCTAGTCTCCGAGCCGCGAGAGCTAATTATGCCATTCTTTGAATTTTTGTATTCATTTTACAATCATTCGGTACTTAAAATATTATCCTACAATGTAGCAAAATTGACTGTTTATTTTGTAGAAGAAAGGGTTCAGCCCGAGCGGCCACATATTTGCGGGGTGGGGTGTAGGTGCAGTGTGTTTATCAAACACGCACTTTGCGAATATGTACAAGTGTTCTTAGTGGCTAGACTGTGTAACATGCATGCACATGCACTCGATGCTCCTTAAACGCTGTCCACTGAGGCCTTATGCTTAAAAAAAGACCAATAGTTAAATAATTACACTTCCAACGCCCTGTTTTCAGGATTGGGTAGAGGGTGGATACAAAAACATTGTAGATACCAATAATTTGAAAAAAAATCCATGAAATTTATTGAAAACTCGAGGGCTAAAAATAATCTATCAAAGATTCAAACCTTTGAGTAATCTACCGAGCAAGATGAAAACCAATAATATTGAGCACTGGACTGCTAAATTGGTATTTACTATTTAAATATACCAATTCATGTAAATTGTGAGATATTTACTATTTTACAAAATATTTCCATCAGCCAATCAATGATATCTTAAATTCTTACCAAGAACTGTGCTAAAAGCCCAAGCGAGCTCAATAAACCCCCTCATCCTCTCGTGGGGTGATTCCCTCAAGACATCTCCTGTACTCATTTTGCTAACCGCATCGATGTTCGGTAGGAGGTAAGTCGAAATCATCAGGGCGAAGATGTGTACTGCCACCAGGACTGTCGTACACACTGCGAACATCACAAATAACCACTCGGGCACGTTCGTCGGTTCGTTTATTTGAAGTTCTACCATTGCTATCATGGCAAACCCTAGAATGGCAATGAAAGCTCTGTTAAATTTCTGTTTCAATTGAAGTCTATTTTTTTGACATCTCTGCTATAAAAATATAAAATCGATATCTTTCTTATTCTATCTGTTGAGAAAAAATATGGAAAATAAGATAAAATAAACAGTAAATGTTATGCCCTCCTATAGCTATGTATGTTGGAACGATTTTATTCAATCACAAAAATTACTTTATTCAACTAGTAATAATCCTGAAATACGTCAGTGAGAATTGGAAAAATATTATTTTAATTATTTTATCCTCAATATTTCTTTTTCTTATGATATATTACATAACTATTTTATAAGTTGTTATCTATCTTTTGACAGAGTGAAACTTGTTTAATTTACTGAGAAATGTGAGCATTAAAATTATCTTTATCATTAGTCTATTGGACTATTCAAATAATATTATTATACTGTAGAAGTGTTAGCATGTGTCGCCATTAATTTTTAGTCATTGAATAACAATCGTAAAATGAAAATATTATATTATGTGATAAATTTAATCAGGTATCATGAGAAATGTGTCCGTCCCTACAAAATGCTACGTTATTATTTCATACATTTATTTCTTTTTAATGTTAAAAAAAAAGTTGACATTAGAGCAGTGATTTCTAACCCAGGAGGCGCGAACAGCTTAAAATATTTATTTACCCTTTAAAACGTGTCCTTATTATTTTATTAAATCTCTCTCTCTCACTCTGTCCATTGAGGCTGTACCCAATCACAATTACCTGAAAGCAACTCCGATGTTGTTGCAGTGGCTTTGAGTTTGGCCCTTGACATGTGAAGCCTTCTCCAACTGAGTCCTTCGGGGGAGTCAGGAGCGGGCATCCCATTTCCACCTTCTGATCGTCTTCCTCCACCTCCACCCTCTCCGGCGTTATCTCCGCATCTGCACGAGCAACGGCAGCTTCTTGAAGATGCTGCCGATGCAGAAGTGCCAAGACGTCTGTCTTCCACACTGATCCCGGTGAGGTTTAAGCCATTCATCAGGTTTGGGATGCCAGCCGTAGGAAGCACTCCGTTTATCTGAAATTAGATAAGACGTTATATGCAAAAGTGTTTATTGAATACAAAAGAAATATTTCGCGGATCAGTAACGCTAAAAAAAAACCAGATCGGTTAGTTATAATGAAATTTTGTAGAACAATATTCATTTTAGATAAAATGTGTATTTTAAATAAAAAATTAATTTTTAAAAGACCAGTCAGCAGCACGACGGTTAAATAACATAGCAATCGTAAAAAAACAATTTTTGTGTCAATTCGTTTCAAAATATGATTGTAAACCATTTACATGGTAATAATTAAAAATACTTTGTAGTGATTGTTAATTTTATGTCCAAAGGCTGACAATTAGTTGTTTTACTCAAGAAATATGATATACAGTAAACTGCAAGAGCCTTGCTCATCTACAATTTGGAACATAATATAGAAATATATTCCTTAGTACATAATATTCTCTTCCACAATTATGTCATTATTTCTGAAAATCCGAGCATTTTTATTTCTCTTCTCTTATTCGGCTTCTCATGAGGCATCTTGATCGAAGTTGGGCTTACGAAAACCGATTGTTATTTAGCTGTTACTACTACTATCATGGCAGATAGTGGGATTAGAAGAATTTAGTGTCGGCTTCTGTGGTCTATGACTTTGGTTAGTAAGAGTCCTACTCCAGCGATTATATGCGTCTGCTTTCAAGTTTCAGCAAGATCACCATCACATTTAGGTATTTTTTCAATGGGTTTTCTTCTCAAGTTGATCTCGAATGACGTGTCCGAGCTCCATATTCTTTTATCTCTACTCTTTTTGAAAAAGAGGTTGAGAAGCTGAGTAACAATCAGGTCTCGTAGGCAAAAAACTTGTGTTGAGATACCTCTATTAGGAGACCATATTATCCATATTGGTAGCGGACATGGATTTTTAAAAAAGTGATAAATCTCAAAATATCTAAAAGTAGCAAAGTATCTTTATTTTTTTTTCCATGTCCGCTCCAAATATGGACTCCTAATGGAGTTTATCTCAACAGAAAATGTTTCTACGAGAACTGCTTGTTACTCAGTTGCTCAACCTCTCTTTTTCCAAAGAGAGTAGGAATAGAAGGAAAGGGCAAGGACAGGACTAGTGGTTAGCTAATCGCTCTCCATACGCCCCGTTCATAGGATAGGATGGATGGGAGGGGGAATTCAAGACATCACATACATCCATGCCTTTGAACAGAAATTCATAAATCGATTGAAAAATCAATTTATAAAACTGCCCTGTACCGGGATAAATATCTTATGCTTTGGTTATTATTACCTGTAATATCAAGTATTATTTCACAAATAAAAATAAAAAAGGGCAAAAAAATTCCAAATCGCCCAGTTTTCACTGTCAGATAGGGCATTGGTCTGCAAACTCATTAGTCAACTGAGCCAAATATCAACCATACAACGATTGAAATTTCTTTTGAGCTAATTTTTTAAAACAGAAACTATATATTTGAAGCCGCCTGTGTGGCCGAGTGGTCAGCGTTGTTGGCTTCGGTTACGGAGGGCACGGGTTCAAATCCCGGTACGGACAGTTTTATAAATTGATTTTTCAATCGATTTATGAATTTCTGTTAGAAGGCATGGATGTATGTGATGTCTTGAGGTCCCCATCTCCCACCTATCCTATCATATGAACGGGGCGTATCGAGAACGATTAGCTTACCACTAGTCCTGTCCTAGCTCTATCCTTCTATCCCTACTCTCTTTGGAAAAAGAGAGATTGAGCAACTGAGTAACAAGCAGTTCTCGTAAAAACACTTCTGTTGAGATTAACTCCATTAGGAGTCCATATGCTCCACATTGGGAGCGGACATGGTTTAAAAAAAATATATATATATTTAGAAACATTGTTATTAACTTGATTATGGTACTTCTAAACTGGTTTTCGTTTAAAAGGTCCTCATTCTGATTGAGGTACGTTCGCTGAGATCGCCACTATCTCTAAGTCTTAAGACCGAATACCTAAATCTGCACTTGGAACGTGTGTCAATCGCACTGTATGTAGTATTTTTTGGAAGAGCCACACTCAAGAGGCCAAAGAGCCGCAGTTTGCCGTCCACTGGGATAGGAGATATGAATACTTCACAAAAATCCATGCCTTTAAATGTTATACAATTAGAGATATGGATTTTTCTATCACTGTATTCTACCTCCGACCCGTAACCGAGCATTCTAAAAGCGTTTTTTGAATTGTTGCATTAGTTTTTCTGCCGATTACAGGTCGAAATAGACAATTTTCTTTTTAAAAATGTATTCCTTAAAAAATCACAAGGAATTTCGTTTATTACAATCCATTTTTTTTAAATGCTCGAGTTGCTTGATAATTTGAATAATGGCGAAAGAAAATAATATATCGCTAATATATTAAATAAAATAAAACAAAGAGACCATGCTCAGGTTTATAAAACCTTTTTCAGATGACAACATCCTGACATAATTGAAAATTCACAAAATAAATGTATAGCGTAATTATTTATTTCTTGAAATTTTATATTATTGAATGCGCACAGGTGTGTTTAAATTATTTAGCTTAATTACAGATTCTCAATAATTATTATTCACCTTTCAAAGAATGTTAACATTGTAAATGTTTATTGGGTACATAAAGCAAAATTAAACATTATTGATTTAATATCGTTTTAAACCAGGTCAAACTAGCTATGAATAAATTTGATATTGTTTTAATAAAAATATGCCTTCTTTTTGGACCATCCATGAATAATGGGTGAGTGTCACGGTCTACAGCGACACCAACAATGAAGACAATGGCCTATTTACAAACATTCTTTTAATTGATAGAATCTAGCTTAATAGGATTTTCAAATCATCCCAGCTTAGTATTATTATATTGTAAAAACTCTTCTTTATTGAAATTCTCTTGCAACTAGATTCACGCTCATTCGTTGCTGAAAATTTCACGAAATTCAGTTGTATATATCAGTGTTTCTCAATGTTTTTGGGAGCATGGCCCCTTTTGAGTGTCTTTATTTTTCTGTGGTCCCCATACTTTTTTTTTTTTTAGCTCACCGAGGAATTTGAAATCCTCAATTTGCTCAAAATTACCCGTGCCCCCCCTGAACTGTGTTGTGGCTACCCAAAACAAAAATAAATCTCTGTGGCCCCACATGGCTCACCATTGAGAAACCCTGGTATATATCATAGTATTTCTAATTTTCTCTTTTTACGAATGCGTGTATCTATGCATAATATATTTATTGCCGCCGTAGTTTTCAATTATCCAACTTTAAGGCATTATCAATGAGACTTTTTTTACCTTTCCTTGGTACGCCATAGCTTCCATACTCCATCCGTCAGTCTTCAGCGAGGCCAAGCAGTCCAAGCTGCTCGTCGGACTGTCAACCGACTGCGTTTGGTATGCCCTTCTTCGCGCCCTCGTGATGGCATTATACCCACTGAACCCGGCATAGTTGGTAAAACCGGGGTCGAATGGTAACGGCACAGTTCTTGGCGGCGCCGTGTAGAACGGTCTCTGCCGAGGAGACAGCAGCAGCTCGGAAGCGTGGTGTCTTAAAGGCGGGGGATGGTTGGTTCGTATTCGCCTAGGTGCTCCGACTTGGGTAGATTGGGTGACTTGAAGGGGTGTGACTACTGTTCCTGTCGATATCGTAGGCAGCGATTGGGGAGAAGATGACTGTAAGTAGGTGGCGTCCGCAGGGTCAGCGGACATCTGTGAATAAATAAAAACCATCAGTTGATAATGCTCGTTATTAGCGAAACCGATTCTGAACATCTTAAGTATACATAAGTGGAATTAGTTACTTTGTATTAGTTAGGCCACGGTTACTTCGCTACCAAGCTCTTCCAGCTTGACCGGTTAGTAAATAGTATTACTTGTAAATGCGGAAATATGATTCAGGATTCTGATCACACCCTTTGGGAATGTCCAGACTTGAATAACGAACGATGGATATGGCGGTAACTTTGTGAAAGTTCATTTTTAATATAAAATTAAATTTGACAACTTTGTTATTCCATTTGTTGTGTTACAAAATTTGACACATCTTTCACCTATTTTATAAACGTCATCAGACTAAACATCGCGAGGTTTACGAATAAATTAAAATATATAAAATTAATAAACTAAAAGATCGTTCGACCTGCATCTCGGAAAATTTTGTAGCCATTAATCTATGTTAAGAATCTTACCAAATTATGTATGCATCATTCAAAAGAAAGTGATGACAATAGACAATGTAAAAATCAGTTTTTATTATCGAATACTTACAATCAATTAAAAAAAATTATCACTTTTCTTTACCATTAGGCAATTCACTTAAAAATATATTTTCATTGTCACAATGTTCGTAAATTATAACAATTCGTTAGAAACAACACTGCAATTACAGTCAGATAAGATAGTACATTACACATAAGTATTATTATTTTACATACAGAAAATTCTTCACATATTTTGTCATATGAGCAATATAAAATAATATTATAATTTTTATTGTTAAAAACGACATCTATGCTGAGCAATACAACTTGAACTAACTAACGAGTGTTGAAAATAATAATATTTATCTGTATCTATGAACCCCCCACTACAAACTAAACGCATCTCGGAATTTAAATATTTCTAAACATAAAAATAAATACTATTTTGTAATTAGGTACTATTTATTTACTCGTATGACTGCGAAGCTCTGACTGCCTAGCAATTACGCTGTATACTTCCGAGCTGTGGTCCAGATTAGCGTATCCAATCTTGGGATCCCGTTCAATCCTGAGATCCCGAAATCTCGGGATAGAGATAGTACCCTGGATTTCAGGATTGAGAAAATGAAGCATGGAAGAGCTAAAAAAAGATGTCGCTCTGTTATTTTTTGTAATTCCGTAAAATCCTGTGATTTTGGATTCGAAAATTTTTGGAAGACCTAAAAAAACGCCCACACAAAAAAGGTCCTGCATTGGATACTCTAGTCCGGGTGTCTAATCCACAGCGTGATATTTTGATGTACGTAAAAAGACAAGGAACTCGTGCAAAATTAAAAGATAGGTTCAATTATACAAAAAAAACGCGTAAATTAAGGCATTTATTTAATATTCAATTTGAACAAGCGTTCCGGAAAATCTGCGTAAAAGAAAACCATACTTTGATAATATTTTAAAAATTGTAGTAGATACGTATAATGCAGTGCACCCAATCCCGGATCCTTTTTTTGATCCCGAGGTTTCGGGATTCACAATATTTCGTATCCCGGGATTGATCATTCATTATAAAATCTTTGAGAAATTCGGGATAACGGGATCGATCACTGGGAAGAGTCAGAAATTAAAAGATTTTAAAATAACATATTTGCTCGTTGGCCGATTTCAAAAGCCAGGAATTTACAAATTTGCAAAATGAAAAGATGTGAGAGTTCTTTTTAAGCTCTGAGTCATTTCAAAAAAAATTTGCTCGCTAGCAGATTTCAAAAACCTAGGTTACAGATTGGAGACCCTAGTCCTAGTAGTAAATATTTTTAACGAATATTTCTAGGTTCTTAGGTTTCTAAATGTGTTTTCAAATGAAACGGGACTGTAAAAATTGCACGCAAATAGCGAGAAAACTCGAATTAGGCGCTCCTAAAAACAGGGTTTCACTGTATACAATATATAACTTGAATATTGTTAACAATACTGTAGTATGTATGTATTTTTATACTTTTAGGATGTGTTATTACTTAATAAAAACACAATATTCCTTAGTACTTCATTCCACTTTATTAATTATGTCAGAACCAATGCTCGCAATGAGCGAAACCGGTCCTGACCTAATTAACAAAGTGGAATGAAGTAAAAAGGAATATTGTGTTTTTATCAATTAAATGCCTTTCCAACAAGTATTGACAGTGAAAACCCTAAAAGTGATATGTTATTACTTATGTCTTAAATATTTTTCTAATATGTTAAGACTACAAGCGTTTTTTTAATGTTTTATGATAGAAATAAGCCTGGTTTATTTTTCCTTATGAATCTCAGGGGATTTTATTTCTCTTGTCAGTGTCTTTTAATTGATTATCAATACATCAAGATTTTATTTACTTTTAATACTTGAGAAATAATTGTTTTCGCCAAATGATATCTGATTGTTGAAGAATATTAACGATATATGATATTGATTGCTAATAACACCGCGACGATACTAGTTATTGAGAAATAATTTAATTAATAAATGAAATGTTATTCATGTGCACGTTTATTTATAAATTGTGCAATTCTTATTATTCTCCCATCAGATATTTTAAGTTTTATGACTAAGGATTGTAAGTCTGGTCTTCGGTTTTTTTTTATCACGTTATTCTGGAGTTGATACGGTTAAAACGGATACAATTCTGTATTTCGCTCATGATAAAACAATACCTCTTATCAGGGGTGAACTTGAGGGGCTTATTAAATTTTGGGAAGCGCCGTTTTAGTACTTCTCCTAATATTAGAAATGAAATCATAAAATATACCCATTTCTAAGTACCAACGTAAAACTTCACTGATAAACCGCTTATTATAATTAAATATTTTGCGATGATGTAAAAAAAAAAAAAAACTATCGGCAATCATGTTGTGGCCCTTGAATGATAAAATACTTGGTAATGAGATTTTCCGTAATTATACGTGTTCACAATGTGTTTGCTTTGCAGATAAAAAATATTATTTCTGCTTAAATACATATACGATACAAAATACATTAACACCAGCCCTTGAAAATTATCGACAAAAGCCTCCGCTTTGTCCTTTTTGATTTTCTTCAGACCTCTTTCATTGTTATTCAACCAACGAACTAAATTTTGGCGATTGGAGAAGAAAAGTTCTTAATCCATTTGTTAAATATGTTGGTATTCTTCTGTGTTCGAAAATCTACTGAATTCCGCTATGTAATGTAATTTTGTAATTAATTTAATTATGAATAGAAAATTTCAAATCATTATTAACTATCGAGGCTCGGAGACTAGAAAAATACTTCTCTGCCGATAGGGGTCGTTTAGGGACCCCAGTGATTTCCTCATTATTGGACTTATTCTTATGAATTTAAAAAAAAAATAGTCTAAGGGCTTTAAAATATCTCTCTGCATCATTCCTCATACATTTTTTTTTTTATAAAAATCCATGTTTTTTTAAATAAATAATCATACTTTAAGTTGCGCGTAAAAAAGACGTCATTTCAGTACAAATATGTATTTGCAACTGACGCGTTCAGCCTAGTTATCTTACAAACGATCGCTGATAATCGGGCGCTTATCTCGTTATCGCGTATTTATATAAACTACAAAAGGTCCAAAAAACTATGATATAAGAATACCTTAATTATAAACATTGTATCACCCATATTAAAATAGATATTTAAGAAAATGTGGGTATTGGGGTCGCATTTCTTGAGCTTAGAACCAGAAAAGTTATACTAGATAATAAGGAAAGCCGATAATCAGTATAAAAATTCACCATAGTATATATAATATATTTTTATCAAAAGAATCTTCTAAGAACAAACCATAGAGTAATTTTGAAATATGTATATGTATTGTATAACTTATCAGGTTCCTCTATAGCAGTGATCGCCAAACGGTCGCTCGCGAGCTACCGGTAGCTCGCGTAGGATATTTTATCATATTTATAAATTTGCGTATAAAATTCTATTATTGAACTCCGAAAATAAAAAAAAATCGAATGAAAGCATTGTTTTGTTCTACCTACTTTTGTGTATCAACGTTTTCTATTATGAAGGTGGTTAAGAGTAAATATAGAAACAGACTCACAGATGTACATCTTGACAATTGCATTCGGATGGGAGTGACAATGTACTCACCGAGAATTGAAAAAAAATGTGGAGGAAAGTGAATGCCATTCTTTTCACTTATTAATTTTACTCGTTATTTTTATATTTATTTTTACTCAAACTTATTTTGTTTATAAATAAATAATTAATGTTTTATTAGAAAATCTGATGTTCTAATTTATTTTAAGTAATATAATAATAATATGTATGGTACGATACGGGCCGATGAAAAAAAACTATAAAGAAGGAATATGTATACATAGCTCACCAGACGATTTCAATTTCTGAAAGTAGCTCACATCCTTATTGAGTTTGGAGACCACTGCTCTATAGTTTATCTGAACGTTTAGTTTTATAAAGAAACTCGTTTTTTACATGAAATTAAATATAAGATAAACTTTCAATCTTTTAAATTACCTACATTCACACAAGTTTTGTCATTAATGACCCGGGTTTCGCCTTTCGGCATCTTCAGGCGTTCAAGTGCACGGACGAACTTGAACTGACGATTAGCAAATGAATGTATCGTGTTTATATAAGAAATAAATGTATCAATAAGTTTAAAGCCACTGCTTTAAACTTAGTACTTACCAAAGGATTAACCCATGGGAATGCCTACAGTTTGGAAATTCCGTAAATTCGTGGGTTTTTAAAATTGGCCAATGAGAAAATGCTTAGAAATCCCGGGAGGAGCGAAAAAGTCTCGCGTCTTTTCATTTTGGAAATCCATAAATTCCTGGGTGTCCTCGAGTTTCGGAAAACTTATATGTTTATATAAGACTCAAAAGAGGCCACGGGTCCAAAAAGGTTGAGAAAATTTGTTCTAAGTCACTATATATAGCTAAGCTAAATTAAGTTTTCACATGGTTCTGACGAGGGCGTATAGAAGAAATAGTTATTGAATGAATAAAAAATGTAGAACTCAAATACACTGCTTTTTTGACTAATTTTAAAAATTAATAAAAAATAAAGTTTTCACATTGTGAAATTTTAGCATTTTTGTGTGGTACCCGTTTTGACCTGTAGCTGAAAGACTATTTAGGTATAATGCTGTTCAGCGGTGGGGTGCCAATACGTTGACAAGGGGTTCGCTTAATCTCAAAGCCATTTTCGGTCAATTTTCTGGGAAACGAGTGAATTTTTTATAACTCCTATACAATTATTTGCAATGCATAAATAAGCAATCGATTGTTACTTAATACACTTTTAATATGTAACAATATGCTATTCACCGTGAACTTATCAATCCAAATGGCTAAAAATGTACCTACTACTGTGTATACTGAAGCTGTTGTAGATAATAAATATATAATTCGATTGATATCTATACATCAAATTATGGGGCTGGTGGAGCCGAGCTCCAATTTCCCTTTCATCTGGTGTATTTTGATGTTGCTTTTCCCGCGTAGCGTCCTGGATTTACCTGGGCGTAGGCGGGTGCGTGGTCTTTGGTTTTTGTTTTGTTTTTGTGGTGGTATTAGTTCTCATTCGTAGGCATCATATGTGACATTAGTGGTTGATTCAGTAACCTCGAGCTGCTATTAATTGGGGTTATGCTTATCTGATCAGTTTATATATATTTTTTTTTGATCTGTTTTTTTTTTTTTATATAATTATTATTTTAATCTTTTTCCCTCTTTTTTTTTTTGTTATTTATCCTCGAGAGGAGGTCAAACCTACAGTGTCTGCGGCAGTCGTTCAGGTTTTGGAGATCGGGGTTTTAGCAGATGTTGATATCCAAACATGTGAATGTGGGGGATCGGGGGGGGCTAAGGAGGTTTCAGTAGGAGGACTCTCCGCGGTCGCGCTATGTTTGTGTGAGGGTAATCAATGTAGTCGTTAAGTAAATTTTTGATAGATTGGTTAGGATGATCCGCCATGTCACTATAGAACTTCTTCGACAGTTTTATGACGTGATCAAGGATCGGGTCTATGACGTAATATATAATAATAAATATATAAGTCAGAAATTGCAGTTATATACTAATTTGAATTGAGAATATTGTTTTCTCTGAAATTAACAATTAGCTCGCCGGCCTCAGTAAAAAAATAACAAGGAGCTCTTGCGAGCCCATCCGAGTCCCCTCCAGCCCACCCCTGAAGCTGTTGCAATTTATTATATATATTTCTACATAGTTTTAATAAAGCACATTTAAATCTTGGAAATATACCGTTAATTTAGCCTCTAACAAACTGCTGTGAAAAAGTAAACCGTCGTTTTTGAAAGGTTAAAAATTGTGCACGTTATTTCAACTTCGAGACACCAGTAATAAATAATTGCGTGTTTTCAGCTTAATATTTGTTCGTTTGATACCCAACAGTTAAAAACCTGGTATTCGGATTAAGAGGAAACTTATGCCGTAATGACCATAGCCAATTGACGTCAACGGACGATTCTAAAACATTTTCAATATTGTAAAATCTAATTTTAATGATGTTCCAAATAAATTACAATTCACTACTTAATTATAATTGAGAGTTATTTAGAATATGACGTAGGTTTTTTTTAAAATATGATTATCCATAATAAAGGATATTACTATTTATTTTATAATGATTGATTATAATCAATGTTTACTGAGTTAATCTACCGTTGAAAATATAGGTTCACTAGTTCAGTGTTCAGAGGTTTTCAAAGTATGTAGTACGTTCAATACGTTCGTTCAAAAAATCGCGAACGATTATATTTCGCAACCGACAGTGGCAGCAGCGAATAACTTATATATGTGAATACAATTATGTCAACTCTTGGCGAAGACATTACTAAAAAAAAATGTTCTTATTGCAAATTACTGATCACTATGTAATGCTCGACAGGAGCGAAACAGGTTCGCGATCTAAAATAAATAATTTGGAATTACTACTGTCGTAGTAATTCCAAACTTTTTAGTCACTTTTTGTGATACCGAAATCACGGAATCACAAAAAGGGTCCGGAATTGGATGCCCTAGTACAGTGTCTGCCAATTTTTTTTGCTTTGCGGCACACTGGTGAATGGTATTGGTTCCGCGGCACACCAAATAAAAATGCTTGAAAAAACGGAAATGTGGAAAATGTGTCGAGTCGACCACTATATATGTATGTACATACATGCGAACTGACTGAAATACGTAGATGTTGAATTAATTTAACATTTAAGAAAATTTAAATGAATAGGCATTATTTAAAATGAAAGATATTGAGGCGCCTTCCTCCGCGGCACAGTAGTGTGACGCGGCACACAGTTTGACAGACACTGCCCTAGTAAGAACTATATCATATAAAAGGTGAAACGAAAAAGTTTGATAATGACTGAACTAGTCAATATCTTCTTTTGACAATTTTATCACTGATTATTAATTAAGTGTATTGACGTGTTCAGCCACAAGCAGCGGTGGGCTGCTAATATCTTAACAAGGGGCTCGGTAAATCTCAGTCATAATGCCTTTACACTTTAGATAATACATCTTTGTATTAAAATTTAACAGAAATTGCAGTTAGGTGCTGATTTGATATGAAACGAACTATTTTCTTAACTTAACAAGGGGCTCGCCGGCCGCGCCAAATTTTAACAAGGGGCTCGGGCTAGCCCCTCCGAGCCCCCTCCAGCCCACCCCTGGCCACAAGTAGGGTTGCCAACCGTCCAGTATTAGCCGGGGAACTCTCGGAATTGGAATCGCTATCCCGAATGAAAGCTGAATTGTCCCGGAAATTTAGAGAAAACTATACCATTTTTTTTATCGAAATTAACACCATCTAAATCCATTGAACGTCCTTCCAACATACGTTCCCTCTTCCGCTACTATTTAGGAACATCAGTCTGTGAACTTTTCAAATACGGACTCACTTGCGAAAGAATTGGCGATTGCAGAAAATAGTGAGAAAAAATATTGTTGCGAAAACTCATAAAAATATAACGTTAAATTTGTTATTATAAGATTTTATTTTTTTATATAATAATTTAATATATGTATGTATGTTCATATATACATTTTTTTTAACCATTTCCGCTCCCAATGTGGAGCATATGGTCTCCTAATGGGTATCAACAGAAGTGTTTCTACGAGAACTGCTTGTTACTCAGTTGCTCAACCTCTCTTTTTACAAAGAGAGTAGGAAAAGAAGAAAAGGGCTAGGGCAGGACTAGTGGTTAGCTAATCGCTCTCGATACGCCCCGTTCATTGGATAGGATGGGTGGGAGGGGGGAATTCAAGACATCACATACATCCATGCCTTTGAACAGAAATTCATAAATCGACACTAAATATACTACTAATCATATACTACATGCTAATAATAATATTAATGATGATGTTCAGTTTGAGCTGTTTGTCCCGGAATCGTCACAGAAAGAGTTGACAACCCTAGTCACAAGTTAGGTAGTTATGTCATTTTGAATGCAGTGATCAGCCGTAACTGAAACCACGCTAAAAATAAAAGTTCATGGCCTCGGATAAAGTACTTTGTTTCAATTGTATCTTAGTTACTAAGCAAAAATGTATTCTTACACAAAAGGTATAAGTCAATTTACGAAGATTTGTTTCAATATCTGCCGATTTTCCCGTACACATAATTTTCGGCGTTTTCTTGTGCGGAGAATTCGTGTACATACAGAAATATCACAAAACCGTTGTATTCATACATTAATTGAGCCCCGAAGAGTTGAAGCGAGCCAAGTAGTAAGGTGGTAAAACTTTTCTATTGGCCTTCTAAGTAAAATCACGACTTTACTTAAATATTTTTATTTTTAGGAAGACAACTCTATTCCAGTTTTTAGTTTTTACTGAGCAATTCACTTTAGATATGTGTAGAATATTATAACCTATCAAACTATTTTTTTTCCTTAAATACCATTTGGCTCACTTCACCTCTCATGGGCTCAATTGTCGTAGAACTTAAGACTTTTTTAAACCTTATCCGTTTCCAGTGTTCATTTCAAAAGAAGTTGTTCTACAAGAACTGCTTGCTATTCAGTCGGTCAATCTCTCTTCCTCGAATAGGTTAACCCGTAACATGCCATCCTAAAAAATCACGTTCCCTGCCATGATGGCATCTCAGTTTCACTGTTTATTGACAGTATTTAAACCTAAGTCAGCAGCTAAAAAATAATTTAAAAAATGTATATATGCTAGAATACCTAAAATGATAAATACTTATTGACAATATTAAGAGAAATATTGATTTAATGGCTCAACTATTTACGATTGCATCATAGGCATGGAGGTGTTAAGAATATAATGTTAGTGATAAGATCCACCTAATACAATACACCAATATTTCAAAACTTCGACTTCGACGGCCCTGCTCGTTTAAACACCTCGTTTACACCTCGTTTAAATGCTTAAACACCACCAAATCGTGCGTGAAAGCACCCACGTGAAAAGGAAGCTAATAAAAGTGTGCATTAGAAATATTCACTAATATTTATGATAAATTAATTTAATAAATTTTGTCGCTTTAACCTTTCATTCACGTAACCAAATCTTTCAATTCAACTCAAAAAGAGTATTTTTATTATTTACTCAGATTCGCTTCGATTCACTCCGTTGATAGATTCAATTATTTTTTCAATACATCTGACATTTATAAACATTTCCCTATGTCACTTAATTATTTAGTTTTATTTAGTGTTATGAAATATTATTAAATGTTTGCCAATTTATACCGGCCACGGCAAATTTAACATTAATCTACTTTGGTTTGGTAAATTGGTTGAAAAGCTGGGTTGCACTTGTGGGCAGGCCTGTGGAGTCGTGTAAAAATTACGATTTTAAAATAAAAAACGACTTCGACTCCAAATATTTTTTCAATTTTTTTATTTATACTTATATAGATGTATACCATATAATCACGTGGGTCCGGGTTCGATACCCGGTAAAGGAAATGTCAAATTTAGATTTTTAAATTTTAATTTGGGACTTTAGTCATGGGTGTTTGTGATGTAAATTAAAATCGAGTTGATTTCGAATGACTTACAATAAACTAAAAACAAAATTTTCTCATATGATATTTCAACTTTCAAATATTAGGCGCATTGGTATTAGCTGTTATGCCAAATATTCTTTTTAATTAAAAAAAATGTACAACTAAAATACGTACTTTTTTACTTGATTACAAAACGGAGTTCTAATAAATAAATGCCAATTCTATCAATAACATATTGCGTGACGTTTGCATTAGGTCCCCAAATTTCTAGCTGCGCCATTGAGTTATGTACTGTTAAATAAACTTCGATATTGCATTTTTCGTAGAATGACGAATTCATTTCAATAACAAGAAAAAACAAACATGACAGAATTCGTATAATATTTCTGAAAATCCCCTTAACGTGGCAGTTGAAACAACACTCGAAAATTCTCCGTAAATACTTATCTTCGTATGAATTATTTCCTCTGTGTTATGAAAATGCATCGCACATTAATTACCTTTGACACAATTCAAGAAGTGTTGTAATTATTCAAATAATGTGTAGCGAATTGTTTCGAACAAAAAATAATGTCACGAATTAATGGAATGGCCAACATTTAGTAATTGTTTTAAATGTGAATTGTTTCACATATAAAGGGTACTGGGGAAGGATATGATTTTTTTTTTCTCAATCTGACAATGCTATATTAGATCGATCTAAGTTGTGCCAAAGTAATTTAATTTTAATATTTCTCAGAAGCTTAAAAAATGTCACATGCAAAATTAAACAATACGTTTTTCTTAATCTATAAAATTAAACATGATAACTTTGATATTCCACAAGTTATGAATACCACAAATCGTCACACGAGTTTCGCTTCTTCGAAAAGCATCTTCAGACAAACTATCGTAAGGTTATTAACAAAAAAACTAAAACTTGATTATAATTGTTAACTTATAAAAATTACAACATGGAGATTGATTTTTTCGTTTGTAGGGGAGGCAATTAGGGAGTAAAATACAAATAATAATTGTACAAATTACAAATGAATTAATTATATGAAGAAGGGTTAATTCTAAATCAAATAAAGTGTACAATGGTGAGCCGCATATCTTATTTAAAATGTCATTGACCAATGTTTCATATGTTTTAATGAATTTTTTAACGTTTTTCAAATGATTCGCAAATTATCAATACTTATTGAAGTATTTTACGTGTCCTTTAATTCTGAAATTAAAGTTTCTACCTGTCTGCCCTACCTAAGATGCTTGACAGTCTCTTACGTGAGGCGATATATACCGCTCCGAGAAAATGACTCAAACTTATTTTTACTATTTATTTTTAAAATCCTTAATTGTTGATGGCATAAAACGTCGATTGTTAGTTATCTCGTAACAGCTTTGATATCTTTGACAATGTGTCTCCAAAATAAATAATTTCACGCCAGTTTCTAATACTATCTTTTTTTTTGTTATAAGATTGTTTTTGTTTTAGTTAACAATTGACTAAATCTACGTTTTAACCGTTATTTTATTATATTTGCCTGATTGTGTTTAATTTTATGATAATACCTTATTTAGTATAAAATATCTCACTACTCAAAAGTGAAAGGGATATTGCATGCTGTTCTAACATGCAAAAATCAATTCGAATATTCTAAAAATATATTATTTTGTCACAAATCTGGAATATAAGATTTTTTTTATTAATATAGAATTAAACAGAAATAGAAAATGTTGACGACCGCTATCTCTAATATATTGTCGACTCAATTTGAGGAAAAATAACTTCATTTATAATGAGAACTATATATTATATATCTTATTATGTAAAACTTCACTCAAAACAATCATATTATTCATGTGCGCTTACAAAAATAAACTTTTATGTTTATGAATAATATCACTAACTGTTCAAACAAATTTGTCTAGCCATTGTACATGCATTCGTAATTTATGGCGCCTTTTGAAACTTATGTTTTCGGAGAATTTAAGAGCCACAATAGGTTTAGTGTTTAGTCCATAGTCAAGTGATTGCGCTTTGTGCTTAGCTTAGGTATAGTGGTTTATGATTTTAATCACCTGTTGGAACTGCGCATATCTTTATTGATGTTAGATCTAAAGATGCTGTTGTGGAAAGTCGGTTTATTATTAAAAAAAAACGGCAACATTTTGTGAATTAGGTCACAATATTATTAGCGTGTAAAACGTGCATAAGGACACTTGCGCACATAGACAGTGTTGAGTTACAATAAAAAAGCGACGAACTATTCGAAATTTACTCAGCAAAACATATAAATCAAATTATAGTTAATTATGAAGCTTACATTTTATAATTAATATTTCGAAAAATCTATAACCCTTATGTTTGGCGATATTCCGTGTGGAAATTTTCAGGCTAAAGCTGATAATAAAATATGAAATACCGTTGTATTAACATCGGAAAAACATTACAAAACAATTCAACTATTTAAAGGTAAAACCTTATCAGGAAATTCCATTTTACTATTCATAAAATAAAACGTGTTTTCCAAATCATATACTTTTTGTGTATATTTATGTATACAGAAAACATAATTTTCGAGGACATCTGTCGATGTCATGGCGCATGAAATACTGAAACTGTAGCATTCTTCTCTAACGTGATATTGGAACAATTACGTCAAACGTTGAAATATTCCATCTGGTAAATAATAAAGGGTCAAAAATGAACAGCTTATAGTTTTTGAAAATTAATAAAATCATGGTGCATCGTTGTTCATACGTCATATAATATTAAATGTGAAATGTGAAAAGTCCCGTCTTAAGGTAGTCTATCCTGTTGTCTTCAAGCAGAGCTTTAAATGACCCGTTTTCTGTAGGACGGCAACCTAATTCACAATTAAAAATCGCGATAAACCAAAAAATCAGCTAACTACATAATAACCAAGATTCAGAAATATTTTATGAGCATTCACTTAATTCTAACTATGTATATTACACCGCAAAAAGTGTCAGAATGGAACACTGTGAATGTTTCGTGAGTCTGTTCTTTTTATTAAAAGAGATATTCGTTAAATAAAAATAAGTCAATGTCCCGTTTTGAGGAAACAATGTATTGTCACGTTACGATGATTATCGCGCAACTAACGCATTTAAGTCAATGTTTTGAGAACACTTAAAAAAGGCAGTTTTTAATGTTATGTTTTTATTTTGAAATCGGTCGAGTAACCATCTGGACATCTGGAGCTAAACAACGAAGTACCAAAATCATTTACAGAAATGAAAAGTTAATAAATATTATTTCAATTAGGAAAGGCGTTCAATTTATTTACTTTGAGATTTACTTTTCCTCCTATTAGAAATTTGTTTGTAAACAGTAATGTTTCTGTTGGCATCTTACCCTTACCCTGTGTTCAGTAGAAAGGAAAAGAATTCAATCTCTATTTCGTAATTTTATAAATTATCATATAGAATCAAGTCTTTTTCATAAACACCCTTACGATTATTTGTCTGATGATGCTTCTCAAAGAGGAAAAACACGTGTAACGCCTTGTTACACAGTCTGTGAAATAACTAAGTAATCAAATTTTATTTTATATCAGTTGCAGGTTGTTCTAACAATAATCAAATCAGAGTTAACTAGTTATAGTTTTAAGACGGCGATATTATGCCTTACCATTTTATAATACATACTTGCAAGCAGGGGTGGGCTGGAGGGGGCTCGGAGGGGCTCGCGCGAGCCCCTTGTTAAATTTCAGCGCGGCCGGCGAGCCCCTTGTTAAGATAAGAAAATCATTCGTCTTAGATCAAATCAGCAATTTCAGTAGATGGTTAAATTTTAAGACCCTTCATTTTTTCATTCAGCGTTGTGGGCTTCCGTGCTGGACCTCATGGGTTCAAATTAATCACTAGTCCTGTCTTAGCTTTATCATTCTATCCCTACTACTCTCTCTGGAAAAGAGAGGTTGAGCGACTAAGTAGCAAACAGTTCTCATAGAAAAAAAAACTTTTGTTGAGATACTTTCATTAGGATGCCAATTGGGAGCGAAAATGGATACAAATAAATGGATACGATTTACCGAGCCCCTTGTTAAGATATTGGCAGCCCACCGCTGCTTGCAAGCCAGTATCAATGCGAGAAAACGCTTTTGGTAAATATTATTATGGCATAACTGTAACCGGGATTGACACACAACATGCATTTTTACGGTAAAGTCATTTAAGTCTATGAAAAAGTTAGTATATATATATAAAATGTCCCAATTTCACTATTCAATTATTTAAACAGATGGCATCAACTGGAAAATGCAATTAAGTCACGGATGACGTCACCGACGGTAAAAATTCTTACAATTGACGTATCTTTGTGCACAAACATATTATTAACATTAATTCAACGTGATACGTACGTTTTATTATTCAAATATTTGAAATTATTAATATAAGGTGTTTTATTAATTGTATCATCACTGTTTCTTTGAATTTTACCAGCCAGACCGCTTAAATGCGTTGTATACTTTTCATAATCATACTACATGTTGAATTAATATCGTCGTTTTATTTTTTAAAATTTCGATTCTGAGATAATCGTCTTTAACCAGTAATATGGTCTTTTACTGAATTTTAATCTACCCGCAGCACCCCCAAATTTCATACCCACGAGCCGCCACTGGTTGTAAATAAAAACATTTAGTAACAAAAAAGCGTGTGCAATGAATCTTCGTGTAAGTCGTTTTTTAATTAAATGTCAACAAACAATAGAAAATCTTAATTACGTACTTAGCGATGCTATGCGACTGTCATTTCAAACAAAATTATTTTTTATTAATTAAGTTGGCAAACCGTGATGCGATAAAAAATCTGCGCGACAGTAATTATTTCGCGCAATTAAATCTCAATCCAACGATTTGTATCCGTAATGTTCACCGTGCAGGGTTTCGGCCCGGAACGGTCAAGGTATATATTATGACACAGGTTATCAATACCATCCGTATAACCCAGGGCTTGTCAAACTGTTACTAAAATAATTATGTTTAGGTAGGAAATAAATGAATATCTTAGTAATGTTACGAGTAAATAGTTTCATGAGTTGAAAATGCTCGTGATGGTTATTTGTTTATTTGTTAAAAAATTAAAATTACAGTGCATGACATAACAGCTGACGCCAAATCGCCAAGCACTTGAAAAATATAATAAGACAATATATAAAATAAAAATACACAGTACATCAAATTCAACATAAAAAATCAAGAAATATAATAGAAAACAAACAGTTCACAAATACAATCAATAAAAATGTCCACTTCTCTAGGCAATGCGTTGATTAATCGAACGGCCCTTGGAACTGGTGACTCATACCTCCTAAGCGAGGTATAAGTTTTCAGAAATAAAAGTTTTTGCTCATAGTTTCGCCCACGTAAGAATAAACTGGGAGCATGTAAATTAATAGTCGTGAAAATTTCAGGATTATTAACTCGGCCCCGAAGAAGAGAAAAATGCTTTAAGCTTGAAAAAGATCTTCGAGCTTCAAGAGAATGAAACGATAACATTCCTAAAAGATATTTAGTGGGGTAGTATTCCTTTAAGGAATTATCAAAGGGAAAGAATTTAAATTTTTTGAAATAATAATATCTTAGAAATTTCTTATGGACTCTCTAATTGCAGCTTGTATGAACTTTCATATGGTGATGATTGTAACCGGTCCTGATCTTAATAAATAAATGTGAAATTAGCACAATATAGTTTTTTTTCTTTTGATATACTATTTATATTTTAAAAATCGGCGCCCCGCACGTCAGTGGTTATGGAGAAACGTTGGAAATTGATGGGTCACGTGCTGCGGATGCCTTCGGTAAGGCTCAATATCGCCTGCCTCGTCTTTCGACCGGTGGGATTCCGGCGTCCCTGATGACCGTCGGGTGCTATCCATAGAATGTACTGAGGGATGCTGACATGTCATGGGAGGAAGCTAAGCAATTAGCGGGAGACAGGGAAAAATAGAGGTGCCGCGTGGCCGCCATATGCTCCACATAGGGAGCGACTCTTCAAAGAAGAAGAAGAAGAATATTGTAAGTCACTTTTAAGGTCAATTATTGGTGGAAAGGCATTATATTTATAAAAAATATTACGCATGTTTATAATGATCATGGCCGGTTTCGCTCATCGTGAGCATTTTCTACTGATATAACCTCAAAAATGATTTATACAAACGTACCTACATATCGACTGTAGAAATATAACTAAGTAGAAAAACTTATATATTGAGATACCTCCATTAAGAGGCCATATGCTACACATTGGGAGTTGACATGGATTAAAAATATACATATATATCGACTGTGGAAAGGAAAAAGGACGTAACCCATACATTTCAAATTTAACAGGAGGCGCCAAAAACGTGTTTTGATGATTTTGGGCCATATGCAAATTATGAATTATACACAACATTTAAGTGCACGGAGACTTCTAAACTGGGGTTTAATTGACATAATCTAATATTAATTAAAGAAATTGTCTGGGAAAAACCTTTATTTCAGTCTATTTTCTCGGTTTTCAAACTTAAAATCTAAATTTAGATACTACTTCGGCATTTGCAGCTTGCATCCTTTTGATCGAACGTGTATTAAGTTTGATACATTGTGATTATCGAAAAAAACCTGTTTTGAAAAAACTATGGGTTACGTCCTTTTTCCTTTCCACAGTCGATATGTATATAATTTTACAAAAAGCAAATTACTACTATTAATTCGTCAATGCTTATTATGCATTTCTTCTAATGCGTTTTAGGTACGTTAGATAATTAATATTCTAAGCACGACTTCTTAATGACTCATAAAATAAGCTTATCATACGTTTACACTATTATTTGTGTGAGTATTATATCCGCAACGTTTGAGGGGCCCTGATATAGCCTGTGTCACGTAGCTGGTAGAACAATACTGATCTGCGGGTTCAAGATTATATTCTTTGAACAATATTATATTTCTATTCAATACATATTTTAATACTCTGTTACAACAAAACCTAGAGTCGTGACTGGAGATGTTGTGATTTCTCGATATTTCCCAAATTTGATTTCAGAATTATTTATCTGTTTATCGGCGTTTTTGAGAGTATGTAATAAAAATAACCAAAATGAAGTCTTCAATTTCTTGGATTTTATTATTATTGTCTACGCTGGCGTAGACCCTGTAGAGGTACTACGAAGAGTAGTAATAAACAAACTATATTGCATACGGCTAGAAGTGGTGATGAATGTAAAAATAGCATCACTATATTGATCTTATTTATCTTATTCTAATAAAAAAACATTATTTTTATATATTGATACGGTATGGTTTATACCATGGTTTCTCAACGGTGGGCCATGTGGCCCCCCAGGGGGCCACAGATTTATTTTTGTTTTTGGGAGCCACAACACAGTTCAGGGGGGGCACGGGCAAATTGAGGATTTCAAATTTCTCGGTGAGCTGAAAAAAGGGGATGGGGGCCACAGAAAAATAAAGACACTCAAAAGGGGCCACGCTCCCAAAAAGGTTGAGAAACACTGGTTTATACTACCACTTTTGTGATGAAAACTGGCAGACATTTAAAATTTGTAGCTAAATTAATTGTGTGTAAATTTTATTATCATGTTACCCGTAATATCAATTGTTTTAGTGTTTATGGCCTTAAATGGCAACCTTGTTTTTCGATACCCGATGCGATTTTTGTTTCTTTCTTTCTTGCTCTTTGGGACACGAACCGAACACAACGTGTGTGGGGGACACTTCCCGGTCCTGGATCTTGCTTCTAGAGACCTTTAGTTGTAAATTCACTTTTAGTTTTTTTTTCTTTTGTGGTTTTTCGTCCGAGATGAAAGAACTGACATTTTTCCATTTCGACGAAAATTAAAATTATTTTTTTTTATCCGCGCGGAGTTTGGCATCAATTTTCTTAACTTTTATAAAATCGTGTGAGCAAGCTAGGTAGTAATAGTTATTGTGTATTGTATTAATTCATAATTTTGTCTGTTAAATACTATTAAAAGTGTTAAATTAATAAATGAATTCGATTCATAGATGGAATCTTTCGTGATGTTATTTTAAACTCAACACTAGAGTACCGAAACGTCGAAAAAAGAATCGAGAACACAAAGTGAGCCCGGACAAATTTGCATTGCATTGATTGAGGTATCATTGTAGATTACAATAAATATCAACTAGAAATTTTTAATATTTAGCGAATGGTGGAAAAGAACTTTGCAATGCGAATGCACCCCATAGGTATCCGAAGGTTAATAAAGTTTAATTTAACCTGTTCGGAGGCAACTTTGTAGAATTTTTTTTTTTAAAAAAAACTTTATTTATTAATAGCTCTACGATCGTCAGTCTGAAGATGTTTTTCAAAGAGGCGAAATACGTGTAATAATTTGTAACACAATCAGCGGAATAACGAAATTATCAAATTTAATGTTATATTACGTTGATTTGTCAAGCGCATAATCCTTCTTTCTCATTTGAACTAAATAAAAAATCTGCTGTGTTCTTTCTTTTCTTGCAGAAACTTTAATATGTTCAGTACCTTTCCTTTCTTGTGCTAAGTTAGGAAATGGAAAGTATAGTCAGGTTCATAATCCTAATGGAAAATTATTAGCTTTTAAAAAATATTAAGTAACAAAATATATATGTTAGTTTGAATTTATAAAAAGAAAAAATACATTTTTTTATACTGTATTGTTTTTTCATTTTTTATTGTTGTTCAACCGTGAACGCGGCTTTTTGCACATATAATTTGAAATTTCACGATAAGCACGACTCTAGATACACTTTTATCACAATAATAATCTAAATGTTACATTTTTACGGCATTTTTTTATGTATGCACCATTTTGTACGAATCACGACCCAAATATTTATGCTGTCATAACTTTCCTGGTTCAAATTTTATCGGCAATTTAAATATATTTTTTTATAAATATAGTCAAGGCTGTCTCTTGAAACAAGATTATCCGAATAAGCCAATAAACCACGCTGAAGCAACTAGCTTGGCAGGCGAACAAATCAGTGTTTTCCAGTATCTGTTCAGAGGGGATCACTCACGTCAGCCCACTGCAGCGATTTACTATGCATTGCCAAGAGCAGGCATGGCCAAGCGTGCCTGAGTTTTCTTATATCTATTCACAAGTTTTAATGTTTTGCATAAAAAGAAAATAAAATTTTTCTGCAATTATTTATTAAATAAATAAATAACAACTTTTCTTCAAGATAAAATCAATTAACCCCCAAGGACGAGCGTGACCATATGGACACAGCAAACACCGTTGTCTATTGATCCCACTATTCATCATTTTTCTACATGAATATCGTTGCTTTCACTCATATTTGGTTAAGAAGGGTACAGACTTCAGTTAGTCATCAGCCGCGAGGACAGAAACGGTCACCAAAATCACATGTGATTTTTTGAATTTCCGTTTTTTTTAATGGACTTTTTGAAACTGTTAATTATTTTTTTATCAAAAAATCAAATTATTTAGAGTTCAGATTAGAACTTTTTTCTAATCTAAACATAAATTTTCATCAAGCTCCTTCAGTCGAAATTCTAAATTATATTTACAGTTCTTTTGCTAATATATTTGTATTGAAATAATGTTGATCTAAAGAGGTCAAATTGTAAATATTTTTAAAAAATTCACGTTTAGCTATATTTCAACCCCGAATGTTTGAGTGCCCATACGGTCACGATTGTCCTTACTACTGACCGTACACAATATTACACGGTAATAAAAAGATGAGCATGACCATATAGTCATGCGGGGTTTCTATACAACGACTTAGCGCGTTTTTTTTTTTTTAATTTTTGTTTGGAATAAAAGTTATCCGTGACTCCAATATGGCTTAAAAAAAATTTTTTTACCGAAAAAAAGCTCTCGTCTCCGGAGGGTTAATTTTATTTAACTAGTAGTTGAGAAGTTTGCTACGCAAAATATGCTTTATTACAGACATGCACAACCTATTCCTTGTAGTGGGCCGCGTAAAAACAAATTATCACGTGTTAGGGCCGCAAAAAAAATAAAATTTAAGTACAATAAATCTTCTTTTATACAGGGAATACGTTCCATGTAAAACAGCCGTGCAAAAATCCGTATGAAAATATGAAGTGAATATACATAGATATATAATTGATATGTTCCATTACTTTTACCGTGTTCTTTTTCGAAATCGTGTAAAAAATAAATCGCACAAAAAGAGGATTATGTGTTAGTGTTAAAAAAAAATGTTTTATTTTGAAATACTAAGGTATAAATGTTTTATTTATATCTTATTCAAAAAATAATTGTCCTTGTTAATAATAATTGCTTAAAATTTGATTTAATATTTCAGTCGCCATTTCCAAAACTAACCTTGTACATTTTCATAATTTTCACTATGTTTGTGTTACAATTTGTGTTTTTGTAGATATAACTTGAAGGCAATATTTTCAACGCTGGGCTGTCAATACGTTTACAAGGGGCTCGCTTAATCTCAAAGAAATTCTCGGTATTCTGGGAAGAAGTGATTTTCTTATCACTCTTGTCCAATTATATGCAGTACTTAAATAATCAATCGATTGTTACTTAATACACTTATAATATGTAACAATATGCAATTTACCGTATACCAATCAATGTAAATGGCTAAAAATGTACTAATGTGTATTTTGAAGCCGTCGTACATAATATTATATAAGTCATAAATTGCAGTTATGTACCAATTTTATCTGAGAATATTGTTTTTTCCTCAATTTTAAATAATAAGGTGCTCGCCGTCATTAGTAAAATTTAACAAGCGGCTCGTTCAAGCTCCTCCGAGCCCCCTCCAGCCCACCTCTGAATAGTTTTTCAAAATAACCTTAATCTTTCACGTCAAGTTTCTGCCTGTTCAAGGAAGATATTATTATATTCTGCAATGTAAGTTCGCATCGATTTATTAGTAGAAAAAAATATACGAAGTTTCTTGCAATCCGTGTGATATTTTATCAAGGTTATCGTATCTAATTATGTATCGAGGTAAAAAATAAAAGATTTCGCATAGTCACTTTGATTATATTTCAAATATAACAATTTTCTTACCCGATTCTTATCGAAGGTTTCTACAGAACTTAAACTTGGAAGCGTTAACTAACGATGTATTATTAATATAACAGCAAATGTAAACTTATTCTTCGGTATTAACAAAAAAAGCGCAAAAACATGTCATTATCATTTGCAATATTTATCCAAGATTATCAATGAGGTTTGAAATAATTAATAATGATTTTTAATTAATTTCACAACAAAAGCACCAAAAACATGTAATATTACTAATAAAAATAAACCACCCACTAACACCACATTACGAAACTAACTAAAACAATTATTTTATTCTTCCACTGTTGCCATACTGCATTAAAAATTAAAATTAAATAAATGCCGTAATCTTTTTTCATAAAGAATCCATAATTTGTAAAACGAGGTCACCTGCAATGACTTACAACCTTAACCTTATAAAACTAAACGCTGGCAAAACTCAATAAACTTTCTAGTATTCATGTATTGCACTTGTAGGACAACACCGCCACAAACCAAAAAAATGCCGGTTTTAAACTGTGAATGCCAAATCAAGGACCTGCGGTGCTATTCCCGTGTGCACTAGGCGCGCGATTGGGGTCTCAAAATATCATATGTTTTATATAAACCATATCATTTTTTAAATTCAGTTTAAGCAATTCGAAAAACAGGGCCTTCCAAATTACTAATCCGTCACTGATAGAATATACACTTATTTTGGGCGGTCTGAAATAATAAACACGCCATTGTGTCGGACGGTCTGTATACCCAAAACGTGATTGTGTTGAGTATCTCAGACCATTCAAAATAATTATATGCACACGGGAATATCACCGTATTTTTAATATTGTAAGACTGCCATATTCTTAGTTAGAACTATTTGTAAGTTACACAAATTATTGGTGTATTGTAATCTAAAATATTTTTTAAATATCTAGAACAACACTGTCATAATTCAAATATGAATTATTCAAATTTTTGATAATTTTGAGACAAGGAAATAAAGAATTTTGATAAATCTAAATACAATCTAACCAGAACACGGCATTTGGATTGTGGCGGTGTTGTTCTAGGAGTGTGATATATTATAGTGATCCTTAAAATATCTAGTGGTCTTTGGCATTGAGTAACTCAATTTGTTTCATAAATTAAGATTTCCCATAGCGGCTTACAACTAACACTCGTAATAGGTGATTTAAATGTACATTTTGTAGACATGACAGTTCAAGTAAAGAATCGCAACCTGGCAACTTTACACCATCTTAGTATTCATTGAACTTGTTTCTACAAGTTAGTATATGTAAGTATTATTGTACTTATCTATTCCAGAAATACTCAAACTTTTTATGATTCCAATGCTTACTTTTTTATTATTTCGGGATCTCTGATACCGTGATTGTTGTCTATCAACTTCTGAGGCATAGTGGGAAACACTATTCTATCGGTCATGAGCGTTTATGTTCATGTCCCAGCAAATTTGAAACCAAATAAGGTTTGTTCAATTTAAGATCTTAAGCATGGGTGCCTGTGATACCTTTTCTCATCGAGTTGATATTATGTAATTTAAAAGTTTCTATATATCTGACAACTTGGCTACTATTATACTTAAACAATTTCAGATTATATGCTCCACGATAAGAGACGGCATAGTTAACGCGATTTATATTTTAGGCACGAACTGATTCTCATTATACTCGTTACGAGAACTGCTTGTTACTCCGTTGCTCGACCATTCTTTTTCGAAGAGAGTAGGGATAGAAAAATAAGGTTAGGATAGGACTATTGATTAGCCATTTGCTCTCTCTATGCCCTGTTTTAGGGATCGGATGGTTGAGAGAGAAATTCAGACCTCCATACATTCGAATAGAAATCTATTGATTGATAGAAAAAAGCTGCCCAAACTGGGATTCGAAGCCGACGACGTTAATAACTTGACCGCAGACACAACAAATTTTTATCGTTTGAAGATAATTGTTCGTATACGTGTGTTAATATGACGCTGAAAATATGCTGACTGTAACAATTTTTTACATTGAGTGTGGATGAAGAGCCCCACTAGCATACCCCAAGAGCCACAGTTTTACATTCCCTGATATATGCTCATATCCCATATCGTTGCGTTTCGTCTACGTTTTAAGGTATACGTCGAAGTAGTTAACGAGGCGTGATATTCGCTTAATCTGAAGTCTAAATAATGTTATCCAGTCTCTATTTTCGAATTATGTTTTAAAATTAACTCATGATATAATAAACCCAATGAGAACTTATGAGAAATGTTAATAAAAGAAATCTAAATTTGATTTTAATTTACCTTGATAGGATTTAAGCCCAGACCCCATTGGGCTAATTCTCTAACTACTTGATCAAGAAGAGCGAAAATTTTACATGTGGGAAAAAAAGTATGTGAAAAATAACATAACAATCATTAATATATCGATTGTGGAAAAGAAAAAGGACGTAACCCACACATATCAAATTTTACAGGAGGCGCAAAAAACGTGTTTTGATGATTTTGGGCAAATGATGAATTATACACAACATTGAAATGCACGGAGACTTCTAAACTGGTGTTTAATTGACATTATCTTATATTAATTAAAGAAATTGTCTAGGAAATACCTTTATTTCAGTCTTACTTCTTGGTTTTAATTTTTTACAAGGTCATCTTTTTCAAACTTAAAAGCTAAATTTAGATACTAATTCGGCATTTGCAGCTTACATCCTTTTGATAGAACGTGTATCAAGCTTCATACATTGTGATTATCGAAAAAAATCTGTTTTGAAAAAAATGTGGGATACGTCATTTTCCTTTCACAGTCGATATGTGCATATGTAAAAAATGTGGAAATGCCTAACTAGAATGTTTAGCGAAAAAACAGTTATTCACATTGACTGCAACATATAGTCACTTGGCGACCTAAGAACGTTCTAAATTTAAATATTGTACTCACTTGAACCTTGTCATTTTAACCAGGTATACGCACTGACAACGTTCAATTGTTTTCGAATAATTGCCATTTGACATTGCTACTGTGCCGACATCGACAATGAATAGGGTTGTGCCAAATTATATATAAATACTATATATTTATTATTAAATACTGTTAAAAAGTCCGATTTAAATACTGTCCAGATAAATACAAAACATTATACAGTAAAACCCCCATTTACACTATAGTCGGGGTAGTGTAATTGGGGGTGTGAATCTCATACAAAATTAGGGATTTGGTTTTTTCCGCAGTAAATGCAAATTTAAGATTTCTCTTAGTTTTGCAAAAAAAAAAATATGGACGAAATATTTAGTTTTTGTAATAGTAAATATCCCGCACACAGACAGACGCCCAGCTATGCGTGTATAGCCTGGCACGTGTTGAATACACAGACGCTAGCTAACATTTGACTGTATGCGCGGCACAGACGACCGTCTCGTAGTAACGACAATGGAATGCGACCGTGCAATTGGGGGAATTGCGGCGAATATTTCAAGCCAGCGCGTAATTCGGAGTAGTGTAATTGGGGGTTTCGCTGTATCACCTGTACGTATTATTGACAACGTTATCCGTTTTTATTCATGATGATATCGACTTTTAACGGATCAATCTAATTATTATTCAGTTACCAACATCATTTATTTCTTTGACTACGATGTAACTAAATGGTGAGGGCTCTAACTTAGTGATTCGATAGTTCCGGGTGTAACTTCTGCCAATGTCAACACATCTTTTGTAAATTAACATCTTGGACAAATGCGTCTTTTTCTTCGTGATAAAAAAAAATAATTACCACTGAATTACCAAAAGCTGTGATTTCAAATATTTTTATTTGTTTTATGAATCTTTCAAGCAGCATTTTTTATTATTTTAGTATGTTATTTCCATACTTAAATTATCATCATTTTGTCTGGTCGATTTTTTACAAATAGTTAATCTATTCACTTATTCCTAATAGTCAACCACAATATAATTGTATACATTTTTATATTAGTATTATTTAATTGCTTCAAAAAAATTCAGACTAAAATTAAATATTTCTTAAACAAAATTTACTTAATTTTCAAATTCTCACTATGCGGAAATGATCATTTATAATATCGCGTCAGTGAAAAAATATATTACATTATTTTATTTTAGCTATAAGCATAGTTATACACCATATGGTTTTAAATCTCTGGTAATTAATCTTTAACGTCCCGGAAATACATAATGTAAAATATATTCCCGGATTTTGGTACATAATCTCTAGTGCCAGCCCTATTTTGCCTGCCTCGACATTTAATGAATACGCATGTGCTTTATTTATTTACAAAATGATCGTAGTAAAAATTGTGAGTCAACCATCCACCACAATAAAAACACTATCGACTTATATATTCCCATATATTGAATGTAATAAATAATATAATATTCTTTAATATTAATATTGTTGTGGCGAAGTATACAAAATAATTACTTGTTTCGAGTCCTGATTCTAGAAATTTTTCACATTGAAGTTTACTGAATGATTACCGACAATATCGTGAATTGATTTTTCAGTAAATTCATGGATTTTTATGTGAAGACATAGATGTCTGTGATGTTATATTTACATACCACACGTACGATTCTAAAAACCGATTAGCTAACCACTATTCCTGATCTAGCTCTAACCTTACTCTCTCTGGTAAAGAGAGGTTAGGCGACTGAGTAACAAGCAGTTTTTGTAGCACACGTTGAGATAAGCTCCATATCTAAGGGCTTCTCCCATAGACCAGGGTTTCCCAAACATTTTCTGGAATGGAACATAGTTTGGGAAACCCTGCCATAGACATAGCAACCAAAAATGACAAAACCCCAAAAGCGTTAACCACTCGACAATAATTTGTATACGATATGCATCGTATACTTATAATAACAATAATAATACAAATTCTCAGCACGTCTTAAAAAATTCTATGACGCAAATATCATTAATAACTTGGTATTTTCTTTTGTATTTATAAATAATAAAGATGTTTTATTTGAATTTTTAAGTGATAAATAAAAAAAATACCTGCACGGATAGTACATATGTGTGACGCAGGCTGTTATTTAAATATGTCTTCAGATTTTGCGAATTAATTATGGTTCTTTTGTAATTTTTAATCGAATTATGTCTGCATAAAAGATGGTCATATTTATGTGAAAATATCTTACACGTGACACTAATATCACGGTCGACGGTTCGGTACGGTTCTTGAATCAAAGTTTAAAGGCGTTCGTACTGGTCGGTTGCTTAGTACATGAATCCCCCCATTTACGAATTCGAATTACGCGAATTTCAGAAATATTCGCGGCTGTTTTTTCCAATTGCGCGGATGCATTCCATTGTCGTTGCTGAACACGTGCATGGCTGTACGCACACAGCCGAACGGCTGTCTGTGTCGTGCATACAGTCAAACGTTGGCGGGTGACTGCATTTTACCGCCTAGTAAATAAATATTTCTTCCATATACAGTGAAGCCTCTCATAACGAGCACCTCATAAAGATTGACAAGGCGTGGGAAGGGGTTACCAAGAGAATACTCACTTCAGCTTGGAAGCAGCTTTGCCAAGGAGCGTTGTCGAATGTGATTTTGAGGGGTTTTGAACAGTACCTGTGGAGTCTACAGTCAACAAGATTGCATCTTTGGCCAATACCATGGGACTGGAAGTAGATAATTACGATATTGATTGTAAAAGAGTACAGTCAAGAGCTGAACACCGAAAAGCTTATAGAGTTGCATTGTTTTTCACAGCAAGAAGTTATGGAGAAGAATTTATTAGTGAAGGAGGAGGAAGTAGCAAAGAAACAATCTTCTGGCGCAATAAGAGAAAAGCTGAAAGCACGTAAACTGTTGCATCGTACATTAAGAAGCATCAACTAGTCGATTTTTTATCGTTGTTTGCAAATCGAAATCGCATTCCAGGTTGTTACGCTCCTTAACAATTTATAAGTATGTAATTTTACTTGAATACATGTTAAAAATACAAAAAAAATGATATTTTTTTCGGCATGGAACGCATTATTGTATTTAACACTGTTTTATATGGGAAAAATTGTTTCGCATAACGAGTAAATAAACATTTCTTCCATATAGTTTTATTTATTTTGGCAGTTTAACATTTTTCGCGAAAAAAAACTTTACCCTTATTGTTGTCTGCGTTTCATTATCCCAATTACACGAACCCCAATAACGCGGTTTCGCGTAATTGGGGGATCATTGTATAAATTTTCGTTAAAAGCTGAGGTCACTGTGATGCTCACAATTCCATCTCACATTCTCATTATCATACGATTAAAAAAATCGTTGTTTGTCCTTGCCCAGCTAGAATACATTAGAATCTTAGATAGTCACCCTCTCAAGAAGATAAGTAGACGACTTCTTTCTATCCAAACATCTGTTAAAAGTAATATTGTTTAAATTATTCAAAACAGAAATGATAAAAAATTCGATATTTTGTAATTTGTTTCTGTGGGTCAACGTCAAATAAACGTGATTATATTTTTATGACACGGATCTGTGTTCATTTAAGTCGCTTTTAATAAAATAATTTAAAAACAAATCTCTTCATAAAGTATATTTATTTTTACAATAAATGAATTAAAAATATACTCGTTATTTTATATAAATACAAAATTAATACTCGCTGTTAGTACACACATCGATATTTTATTTATAATATTCATTTCGTAATTTTTAAACGTTACAAAACACTATTATATTATGACACAAGCCTTGAGGGCGCAACCCACCGTCTAGAAGCCACTGCTTCATCGCGTTATCGGTTGTTGTCTATAATTTTCGATACTAATTAATTGTTATTGACTGGCGAAATTCATAGAAATACATTTTATTCGTAGTAAGCATTTTTTAATGGGCTTAAATGGAAAGGTAACTTAAAAACGAGGGGAAAATAACTGACCGAACTTTATATGTAGAAAAATATAGCGAAACATTTGTATCATATTGGCTCGGACAAACAACAGCTGACGAAACTAAAATTACCGAGAATTGTTGGGTAAAAAAGAAATTGGTATTTATTAAAAGCATAATTAAATCTTTACGTAACTTAATGTGGGATTTTAAACCATCGGCACTGATACGAAAAAAAATACGATAATGCAAGCATGTACATATTATTATATGTTTCACAGTAAAATAAACACAAATAGAATGTTACTTTTGGAGTATTCACATGCAAACTAATTTTAGTTAGTTAGAGTTAAAGCATTCCTTACTATTATATTTTAATAAAAAACGGGAAGCCAGTGGGGGTCTTTAGCAGTGACCTCATATTTAAATAGTTGTATTAGAGTGCGCGCCAACCCAGAATGAATGCGCGGGGGTTTTTGCCACTGCGCGGCCGCGCGCGAAGCAAAAACAACCATTGATGATATTTGAATACTTATATTATTGTTGAATTTTGTTTAATAACGAAGTGAGTTTTAAAAAGTAATAATTCAATTTAACCGGTGTAATAATATTTGTTTATAAAAGGAAATGTTGACAATCACCTAGTCTTGGAGCGCCATGACGTCTGTTTTCAGTTTTACTGTATTTTTTTACGTTTATTTATCTTGGACTCTTATAAATTTTTTTAGTACGGGATTGGTACTTATTTCTAACTTTTATGATATTTCATGCAAGCAAAAAAAATATCTGCCGAAAATAGCAAATTAAGCACTGAGAATTCGGCGCTGCATTGTCACATTATTTTAGAAATAAACGTGTTTATTATTCAGAAAATAATTTTCAATACAGAATAATCCGTTAATAACGACTTCGCTTACAAAGACCAACTGTTTTAAGTGACGTAGATGCTAAAATTGATCCGTCACAGGAGCCAATGACATTAACCACTGCCCCACGTACCCGAGATTTTTATTCATTCTCGATCGACTCAAGGAGAAATAACATCACAAACAAACATTTCGAAGATCTCTAATATAAATTGTATAAATCTAATTTTGGGCCTTGGCCGTGTCCGGACTTGAACCCTGACTCATCCGACCGTTGGGTTTCTCTGACCGCTCTTAATGACCGACTTTTTTTTAGATTTATGGCAAATGTCTTCTAGTAATACAGTAAAATCCCCATTTACACTATAACTGGGACCGTGTAATTGGGGGTAGTGTAATTGGTGGTGTGAATCTCATACAAAATTAGGGATTTGGTTTTTTTCCTCGGAAAATGCAAAACTAAAAATTCCCTTAGTTTTAAAAAAAAAAATTTGAACGAAATATTTAGTTCTTGTAGTAGTAAATATTCAGCACACAGACAGACTCCCAGCTATGCGTGTATAGCCTGGCACGTGTTGAATACACAGACGCTAGCCAAGATTTGACTGTATCCGCGGCACAGACGACCGTCTCTTAGTAACGACAATGGAATGTGACCGTGCAATTTGGGGATTTGCGGCGAATATTTCAAGCCAGCGCATAATTCGGGGTAGTGTAATTGGGGGGTTCACTGTTTTGTTGATTGCATTCGACGCTGGATAGATATTTTTTTTAATTTCAGCATATTTTCTTAGAGTCTTTTAAATTCACAGTGGGAGAAGTCTAGGGTTATCAAGAGCTTAGATAGTAAATTCGTTCGCAGACGGTAACCCAGTCTTGGGTCGAGAATATTTTTTTATAGTTATTATTAATTTAATTCTGATTTTGAGTAAATTATAATATTTTATTGTGTAGCCCGACAAAATTGTCTGAATTCCCTACGTTGTGACTTACACCTCTATGACTTTAACCGGCGTATTAGCATGTCAATAGCTTGCAACAGTTAAAAAGACATTGCTAATTCAGATAATTGGTAGCGGAGCAGTTATTTCCTGATATGATAATCGATGCTGTGAATTCACTTCGTTGCCGTCAATATATGGAGGAAGTAACGTTGTCTTTCAATTAGAGTTTAATCATCCCATCAGCACATCTTCATGCGTCGTGATACTACAGCAAAACTAACACAAAGTACGCAAATTAATCTGTTCACATGATCATATTTGACAGCCCCGGGCATATTCTAAAAATCGGCAGCGGCAAAGATTCTGTACTGAGTGATTATTTAGCGATTATCTAATCTTTTTTATCACATAACCAGTGCCGCCGTGAGGTTATTTGGCGCCCTATGCAACGATTATTAACGCGCCCCCTTTTTAACAAATCGTCCCATTTTTTCGAAATAATGAAAAAAAAATCTCGGGATCACAGAAATATTTGTATATATATCCATGTCCGCTTCCAATGTGAAGCATGTAGTCTTTTAATGAAGGTATCTCAACAGATTTTTTTTACGTGAACTCCTTGTTACTCACTCATTTTTTTAGTTTAATTAGTTCACATTACCGTCCGCGTGTGAGTTTTTAATGTGTATGTTAAAATGATTTTTTTTAATCACTTTGAAAGAGATGTAACACAAACGTCAAAACCAGGCAAGAATCTCAAATTGTTTAAAAAACAATATTTAATATAAATCTTCCAACTTCGTACCGCCAACAGAGGGCAAAATACGTTTTTTTTTAAATTAGAAAATACTCTTTCTCAAACTTAAATTGTTTCACAGTGTAAATATATTTTAAGAACCACTGCAGTAGATACATTACAGACCGTTATTTTAACCGGTGATAAGAGACTGTTAATGGAAGGTGCGCGCGCACCTGTTTGATAATACTGTACCAGAAGCCAAGGTTGTACGTGACAGTACGTCAATTGAGAGCATTTTTATCTACTTCTGAACCAATGACATCCAACGGGTAGCGATCGAAAATCTGAAATAAAAAAAGTTTAACCACGTACGGGCAACGTTACACAACATTGACAACAATTTCTGAATGGTAAAATGAGATTAACACTTTACTATTTTTAATAAATATTAAGACCTTATTCGCTTATTTTGTTCATTTCGCGTATTATCAATTAATACTCGTTATAATCAAAACTTTTTTTTACCTCTTCCAAGATTTCGTGTTTAAAATGCAAAGACAATTAACAGGACATTAGAAGTCTGCACGAGTCGCAATTTGTTTAAATTAGCCGAGTCCGGTTAATTCAGGCGCGGCCCGGCCCAGCCCGGACCCGAGACTTAATGCCACACTTGTTATCCGAAGACCAAATTTACATAACTTGGCCGGAAAAATCTGTTTTTTTTTTCTTAACTTTACAATAATATAATATGATATTTAATTCAACTGTTTCTTATAAAGCTTGTTTAAAAATTCACCAAACGTTACCTAGCTCTCTTACTTCAGTGATGATTTTAATAAAACTTTTAGTTGTTGCGTAAAAAACAATGATATAATCAAAAAATATTACTATTCAGGCTGGTTTGCAGATCTTGCACTACCAATTGGTCATTCTTAAATAATAATAAAAATCAGTGGCGGTTCTACATACTGGGCTAGGTGGGCTGAGCCCACCCTGAAATTTTCTGCCAAAATGTGTGAAAAAAAATCTTAAGCTGACTTAATAAAAAAAAAAAACAGTACTTCGGACTATAACAAATCCATACAGTATCTTAGCTCTGATTCTCTTCAACAGAAAGGCAATTCTCTGATTCTTGAATTTTCTTGTGCATGCATATTAAAAAAAAAAGTAAAACTGTGTATTTAGTAAAACAGATGATTTTACACAATACGCCCTCAAAAATTATTTAGCCCAACCAAAATTTTAGATCACGAACCGCCACTGATAAAAATTCACATAAAGCTCTAATTAGTGCACGCAATTGAGTAGTTTTCTTAGCATCATGTCCAACGTTCTCTCTAAGCCGAAGGGTTAGCTGCGCGGAAATTTCAAAGGCTGCGCGGACCGATCATATATTAATTGAGCAACTGTCTTGTAGTGCGAGCCAACCCGAAATGAGTGCGCAGGGGCTCCCCAACTGCTGCGCGACCGCGCACGCGCGCAGCTTAGAGGGAAAGTTGATCGTGTTCCCGAAATGGAAAATATATACGCTAAAATTTTTAAAAAAATGTTTAGATATTCTTAACAACGTGGAAGAAATTGATCAATTTATCAAATTTTTGTTATGTTACAGTCTAAAATATATTATATTTCTAAACAATAAATTCCTTACCCGAGCCCGAACCTTAACTGTCCTTTTCCGCCCGACCCCGGACCCGTGCAGACCTCTACTGGACACGGTCGTATAACAAATGATATAACATATTTTTTTTCTGCGTTGCTGTTTTCAGCTGTTATTAATTTCGTATTACGGTGTATAATTTTCATATTGTAATTAAACTCCTGTCAAATTGCTTTTGTCGGTTGTCACTAATTAATTTCTTTATTAGTGACACGTGCCCGAGGTTTCAAAACCTCACGCAGCAGCACACGTGCCGCAGTTTTGTGTCTAGTACGTTGACAATGGGCAAAAATTAATAACACAGATTATCATGTAAACCATCCATAGTCGAATCGGCAATCATAACTCTCTCGTCATTGTGTGCACTTGGATTTGTCGCAATATTATGACGATTTTTTTTAATCTAGGGTTGTGTAATCGGAGTCGTAAAAAACCGATCGGCTCTATTTCTTCTTTTTTTTTTTTTTTTAAACCATGTCCGCTCCCAAGGTGGAGCATATGGACTACTAATGGAGTTTATCTCAACAGAAGTGTTTCTACGAGAACTGCTTGTTACTCAGTTGCTCAACCTCTCTTTTTCCAAAGAGAGTAGGGATAGAAAGATAGGGATAGGACAGGACTCGTGGTAAGCTAATCGCTCTCGATACGCCCCGTTCATAGGATAGGATGGGTGAAAGGGGGGAATTCAAGACATCACATAAATCCATGCCTTTGAACAGAAATTCATAAATCAATTGAAAAATCAATTTATAAAACTGTCCGTACCGGGATTTGAACCCGTGACCTCCGTAGCCGAAGCCAACAACGCTGGCCACTCGACCACACAGGCGGCATTTTTTTAAATTATCTTTCCTATAATGGTCTAAGGCACGGTTTCTCAACGGGGGGCGTCAGAGAATATTTTTTGTTTAGGGTAGCTACAGTCAGCTTAGTAGGACCACGGGCAAATTTTCCAGAATCCGTAAATTTCTGTGATTTTGGATTCGAAATTCTTGGAACAGCAAAAAAAAAGGTCCCTCGCTGTTCATTTGGGCAAATCGGTAAATTTTTGGTATTTTGGATTCGGGAATTCTTGGAAGAGCTAAGGAAAATGTCCCACGCTGGTAATTTTGGGAAATCCGCAAAAAAATCTGGGTTTTTGAAATTCGAATTTGTATTGGAAAACAAAACAATGATATGGGTGCCACCGAAAAATAAAGACAATCCAAAGACGCCACGGTTCCAAAAAGGTTGAAAAACAATGGTCTGAGGCAGTGCTTCCCAACCTGTGGGCCGCGAAATTCAGTAGAAAGTACAAATATCTATATATTTAAGTCTGTCAAATCGGTGCTTCCCATATTGGGGGCCGCAGAGTTTCTTTAGGGGCCGGGATTGAGAATTTTAGATTCTGGGGAAAAAGTATAGCAAATTGAGGATTTCGAATTCGTCGGTGAGCTAAAAAAAACGAGTTACGGAGATAATTTAGGAGGGCCGCGGACTATTTTTTTTAGATTTAGAGGGCCGTGTAATGAAAAAGGTTGGGAAGCACTGGTCTAAGGCACGGTGATCAACGTCGTTGGCTTGCGTGCCGGACTAACGGGTTCGAATCCCAGTACGAACAGCATTTTTTAATCGATATCTTTTTGAAGGCATGGATGCTTCTGATGTCTAAAAGTTCCCGCCCTCTATTTCTATCCTAAAATAACGGAGTGTAGAGAGAGTGATAAGCCAACCACTAGTTCTGTCTTGTCTTATCCTATCTATCCCTAAGGCTACACTATTCGAAAAAGAGAGATTAGGTAACAAACTGTAGAAAAACTTCGCTATAATAGGATACCATATTATGCTCCACATTGGAAGCGGACATGAATAAAAAAATAAAACTCTTAACTTACGCTTATATTGCATAAATTTAGGACTGTAATCAGAGTCGCAGCCTTGCTTATTCTTAAACTCTATTAACTACTACTCAACCAAATAATGATATTTAAACTATCGTTTTCCGACGAAATCATTAGCAAATTTGACTGTTTACATTGTTCATACATTACTCATCGCGGAGACGTACCTATATTTGATTGCCAGTGATTAAAAGGTTTAAAAAAAACCCCGAAACATTAATCACACGCATCCTGGCAACTGAAATTTGATTGATGGTTTTTGTTATCTTTTTTAAAGTTGAAAACTCGAAGTTAAGTTTTTTTTTGGTTATGGTCAATAGTGAGTGGGTAATCGAGAATGTAAAATATATCTCGAGAATCTTTCCAATTCGTTTTTTTTTATATTTTCTATCGTACTAGCTGACATTTTAACAAAGTCCTATCGAAAATATAGTAAACTCATAACTAGAAAAAAATAAAAGGACGTAGCGAGTTGAAAATAGTAATATTTTTATGTCAATTATCAGGGCTAATCAATCGTTTTGATAGTTTGTTTATATGTGACGGAAATATATGACTATAGTGATTTCTAGCTTAAGAAATACAAAAAATGCCAGTGGCGGATTACTCTATAAGCGCAAGAGACGCGCGCTTGGGGCCTCCGAATCTTGGGTGCCTCAAATATAGCATATATTATATAAGCCCTTACATTTTAATTTCAGTTTTCAATATTCATTATTATGCTACGAATGTGTTTGCAGCACTTTTATGTTATTCGAAAAGCAGGGCCTCCAAAATTTATTGCGCCTGAGGCCTCCAAAGTGCTTAATCCACCACTGAAGAATGCAATGTTTGCAAGGTTTCAGCTAGAAAAATTGAGCTTTACACCTGGTACATAATGGGATTTTATTATAATTTTTATAGAACTTCTGCTCAACAAAAATGACATGCAATCTATGTATTTTGTATTACATACACTTCTCCGTAGCTCTCATTAATTTTTGTGTTTCAATAAAATGATTAAATGTGGCTTAAAAGAATAATACTGATTTTGCAGAAGAACTTGTCTCTTACTCTTTCTTTTTCTCACATATTCAGATGTATTCAGCGGTGGGCTGGAGGGGGCTCGGAGGGGCTCGCGCGAGCCCCTTGTTAGATTTTATCACGGCCGGAGAGCCCCTTGTTAAATTAAGAGGAAACAATATTCACAGATCAAATCAGTACATAACTGCAATTTCTGACTTATATATATTATCTACGACAGCTACCAGTATACGCAGTTGTACAGTTGTGTATTTTTAGCAATTTACATTGATTAGTTAATGGTAAACTACATATTGTTGCATATTATAAGTGTATTAAATAAAAATCTTTTGCTTATTTAGGTATTATATATAATTGCATATGAGTAATAAATTACTTTGAAATTGAGCGAGCCCATTGTTAACGTATTGGCAGCCCACCGCTGGATGTATTTTACGCGATAAACAAAGCAATTTGAAGTTTTCATTTTTGTAAACTTTCCACTGTAGAACACTCAATTTCAAATGAATAATGTCTAAATACATTTTAATTTTATCATTTCAGGTACACTGATGGAGTTGCAGGTTATCAATGGACGAAAATAAAAACGAAGAATTCGTCAGCCATTTTTTTCAGCCTGTGTCAAATAAAAATTCAAAATCTTGTGACCAACATAATAACAATAATATAATCAAAACAAAAGATGTGTTTTGTTTTACTGGCTTAATGCAATCGTTACTTGAATCGAACGAATTCGGAAATGGAATCACAGGTGAACATAACCTTGAATGCACGTCTTTTGGCAAAGATAACGTATTTTATCGCAAAGAATTAGTGTCGAATGATGTGGGAGTATTGTTTGAATATGTTAATCGAATCTCGACCGATTGTGAGAGTAACGAATGCTCTGACACTGCAATTGCACATTACCCGAGCGACGACAAACCTTGCATACAAATGAACCAAAACAATAGATCAATCAACGCTGAATTTGTCAGTAAATATTTCGTTCAAACTGCCGAACTGTCTGCAATGACATTAAATGAATTTGATTGTTCTCAAAAACTGTCAGGGGAAGATGATACATCAGGCGTTGAACCACTGAGTCGGGAAGAATTACCTATCGATAATGATATTGTTTTAAATAGTCCACATGCAATTCAAAACTCTGGAGAACTTTTTGATAGTTATGAATATAACGAAGAAGAACGAGAATTCCGAATGTCTCAACTAGATCCTCAATCTGAGACGATTATTATCGAACCATTTTTTAATATATCTTCTAGAAATATGCCAGTTTCACCACACGGAATTATCGAAGACGAATTTAAAAGTAATCCTTGGGCTATGCTTGTAGCAACTATATTTCTTACAAAAACTACAGGTAAAGCAGCCAGACCTTTGATGAAAGAATTCTTTTCTGTATACCCAACTCCTTACGAAGTTTTAAACACAAACCCTGTGGTGCTAGAGAAGTACTTTATTAAACTAGGAATGAGGAAAAGAGCCAATATGATCTGGAGGATGTCATTTGAATTTATTTCTGCAAAATGGCGACGTGCTAGTGATCTTCACGGCATTGGAAAGTACGGGGAAGATGCGTATAGAATATTTTGCCTAGGGCATACCGATATCGAACCGACTGATCGATATCTAAAGCTTTATCTTGATTGGCTGGAATCTCACACTGATCACGATGAAACGTATGGTATAGTGGACAGTGAATGTGTTATTGTGGACCCTGTTTTGAAATATTATTCTATCACTCTTAGATGATGTCAAGTCAGTCATTGTTTTTCTTATAACGGTGATTGTATCCTAATACTTACAGAAGAAAAAACACCACAAGCTTTATAAATTATATTATGTTAGGTTCTTGTTAAGTACAATATACTCAGGGATGAGCTGGAGGGGGCTCGAGGGGTTCGAGCGAGCCCCTTGTTAAATTTAGGTGCGGTCGGCGAGCCCCTTGTTAAGATAAGAAAATCATTCGTCTTAGATCAAATCATCACATAACTGCAATTTCTGTAGATTGTTAAATTTGAAAATTAGTTGTCCCTTTATTTTTTCATTCAGCGTTGTAGGCTTCCGTGTGGGACCTCACGGGTTTGAGTCCCAGTACGAAACAGCATTTTTTCGATCGATTTATCTATTTTCTGTTCGAAGGCATAGGTGTTTGTGATGTCTTAAGAGTGCCTCCCACTCTTCCGATCCTTCAATTCAACTAGGCGCTACTATTAGTAGTATTATCACTAGTTCTGTCTTATCCTTATCATTCTATCCCTACTACTCTCTTTGGGAAAAAGAGGTTGAGCGACTAAGTAGCAAACAGTTCTCGTATAAAAAAGACTTTTGTTGAGATACCTTCATTAGGAAGCCATATGCTCCACATTGGGAGTGAAATTGGATACAAATAAATGGATAAGATTTACCGAGCCCCTTGTTAAGATATTGGCAGCCCACCGCTGTATACAGAATGACAACAAATAACTTTTTTCCTCCTCGCGCCTTCTATTTTGAAAATTGATGTGTTTAGTAATGTGAAGATTGGCAGCCATTTTTTTTACAAGATCATAATATACAATATTTTAATTATTTATACGGGCTTATTATGCCTTTAATGATGAAAAAGGTATATTGAAAAAATGACAGTTGACATTTCGATTTTGTATTCATTTCGAATTACCAACCATCATAATATGTTTATCGTGCAGTAAATTTTCTAATTTATATCATATTTTATGTATTTTCAGAAGTTTTTATTGTGTATTTTTGAACATAAAGTTTCAATTTCGAATTTTTTTTTTTTTGTTATTTACTGATTTTGTATTCATTTCTATAAAAATCACACCAGAAAATAAAAAAAAAACTTTTATTTCTAAACATCCCAAAAACCATATAACAAACCTTTTCCTGTTTCAGTATTTTTATGTAATAAAGACTTATTATTATATGATGTTACATAAAAACAGGAATATTCAGTGAGTGGAGAAAACATGTACGAAAATTTATGAGGAAATATGACAATTTCATATTAAGATGGCATTTAAAGTGCAACATGTATGGAAGATTACGGTACTTTGTTAATTGACTTCGTTCGTCAATTAATGGTGGTATACAATTAATTGTTTTGGTTATTTATTTCTTACTGTTCATCTGAAATTCTAAAATAATCGAAACAAGTGGCACTTACAGTAAATCAAACAATAAGTGATATTTGCAAATAAATTGGTAGTTTTTGTGTAAATTATGATTATTGTTAATTATGTAAATATCATAGTAGCTTAAATTATGTTAATTTGCATTCATAGATACTTAATTTTAAATGTCAAAGGCTCCAACATGCGTAAAGCAATCAATTAACTATTCAAATTAAGAAATTATCGATGTTAGGTGTAGGAAAAAACTGTCTATATTGCATGTGTCTAAACGAAATTTGGACAAAAAAACACGTGTAGACTAATAGTTATATTACAGTGAGAGAACATTATCATTATCCATGAGCATGTCATCACATAAAATTACGGATCCCAATCTGTGGGTCGCTAACTATTTAATATTAAATTAAACAAACTGTTCAATATGCAATTTATTATTCAACAACGTCCGCTTTCAAAGAAGCATTGAAGTACCTTAACAGATTTTTAAGAGGGTTGTTTGTCATTCTGTTGATAAAAAAAAATACGATATAGGTTAACCCTTCAAGCCCGTTTGACAACAACTTCTTTCAATAATAAAAAATGTTTAAATGAATTATAAAAGTCTCATGTTGCAAAAAAAAATTTAAACGTGTTTAAGAATTAATATACACATTTTTTGCATTTAATAAATGTGTATCAATAAGATCATAAAAGTATGTAAAAATACTGTGTATGTGAATTTTCAATACAAAATATTCATGAATTTCCTGCAATATAATTGAAAATATCGGCCTTATTAATACAATGCAGCACATTTTTTCTAAATTAATAAGCTAAAACACGTATTAAATGTTAAACTGATCATATACATAATAAATAAAACTTTATTTTAGTAAAAACACAATATTCCTTTGTACTTCATTCCACTTTATTTAATATGTCAGGACCGGTTTCGCTCATTACGAGCATCGTCAACTGATAAGAAATATAATTTAACAATGCTATTTATACAAAAATGAACAGTTATCAACAACAATTGGCATTGAAAAGAAAATACCAATTACATTAAAAGTGATTCTAAAATAGCACAAAATTAAAATGTTTAACACATCTAACATATAATTAAAAAGTCATCTCAGATTAATAAATTTAGAATGGGGATTGAAAGTAATTACAAACATAATTAAAATTTGGGAATTCTTTGACAAAGTGATACAATGAAAATAATGACATTAATAGAGTGAATAAGCTTAATGATAGTTTCATATTTTTCCCCGCTTCCAAGTAGTTGGTGAGTGTACATGCTTAAACAAAATCATGGGAAAAATATGAAACTAAGCTGTTTTCCATGTTGAAAGATATTGGGCATAAGACATTACAGATCATAATAAAGCAATGATTTTTATATTTGAATTATTGAAATGTACGAAGTATTCCATTTACGGAAGGCTCTGTGTTCGGAAGAATCTGTGTACGAAGAATTCGTGTTCGGAAAAATCCGTTAACGGCGATCCATTTCAACGACCTTGTTATCAATAATATTACATTGATGTTTTATATTTATTTAATTTTAAGTGTGTGAAGATAATATGATTTTCATCTATTTTTTGATAGCTTAATCAACGGAAATCTTTTTTATGCCTATCAGTCAAAATACTAGTCAGAGTAAGAGTAAATGAGACAAATTGCATCTATGCAAACACGATTAACGATTCACAGGGAAGTTAACTTATTCAGCCAATGATAGTAATTCTTACAGCCAGCGAATGACCATGTCATACAAAAAACAATATATACATAAATAACCTATACATACCTTAATGAAAAACCTTGTATACAAGGCAAAAATTAAGATTCTCAAATATATTAGAATGTTTCGATGTTATCAACATTGGATAAATACTATTTTACGAAGGCAGTGGTTAATTAATGACCTTACTCAGAAAAGTGTAAAGGTTCTACTTAATCATTAGTTCAATTGTTTGCCAGGGTATATATGCATGAAAATAATGATGCAAACTTATATTATAAATGGATGCTTGCAAAATTATTGCAGTCATGGATTTTTTGCTGAACACAGTCAATACAACGATAATGCTAGTAAATTCTCTTTTAACAATGTTGCAATGAACGATGATAATGCGCAAGGTATTGGTTTCCTTAACACTTGAGCACAGATGCCTAAAATAGATTTTGGATAGTGGCTGATTCGTATTCAATGAATATTAGAATAAGCCACAGATGAACAAATAATTTGATGTAAACGCTGATATTTCGTTTTGAAAAACATTTCTGGTGACATTCTAGGTAAAAAATAAATATATTAGTGGTTAGCTAAACCAGCGATTAGTTGGCACTATATTAAAACGCTAAAAACTCTACCATAGTATCGAATATTTTTTTCCACACTTTTAAATATCACTTGGGTATATAGTAGGGCTTATACAAAAACCGACTTTTGAGAAAACCGGTTTTCGAATATCAATATACTTCGAAAACCGGTTTTCGAAGTTTTACAAAAAATGGAGAATTCAATTAAAATAGCGAGAAAAAGTTCAATTTGTTATGTTGTATATTTATATATATAATAATGGACAAGAAGAAGTTATTTGGTGTTACTCTACAGAAAATATGATTTGAGAAAACACAAAGCGTCCACTGTAACAAAATTTCCTGATATCGAAAATACCCTTTCGCTAGGTAATAATGTGGATTTTTTGCGGCTCTGACAAACGTAGGTTCGATTCCAAATTTGGACGAACAAAATTTCTCAAAACGTGGATTTATGGTTTCAGTTAGCTTATTCTAAACAGCTTGACGACCTCTGAATAAGCCACAAAAGTTCACCTTTTTCAGACACTGGACATCTGTTAACAATATATTATCCAGCGTCGGTATTATTAAATATTTTCAAACAATAGACAATAAAAATTTAGGAGTCTTTTTATTATGCAGCCAAAGTCAATGTTTTTTATGAAAAAAATTGAAGGGGCAACAAAATTTTGTTTCATAATAAAACTTAACCATATACAGAAATTGCAGTTAGATGCAGATTTGAACTAAGATGAATGATTTTCTTATCTTAACAAGGGGCTCGCGCGAGCCCCCCAAGCCCCCTCCAGCCCACCCCTGGCTGTGAATGAATACTTCTTGTAGAACATTTCCCTTTTTTGTCATTGAATAGTCTTATCATAAAATTATTAAAATCAAAATACCAAATTGTAATGTGGTCTAACTTTTGATGTTATTTTGAATCAATTACTAAAATTAGTGTATCTAATAGAATGCCCTTTAAATGCTTTAAGTATGAAGTTACTACTCATATTATACGGCCTTCGAAGGTGAGATTGTTTTCCTATCCGGTCCTGACCATACCGAAAATTGAAGAATTGAAGAATAAATTATAAATTTACAATAAACTCAAAAGGAATATCCCCCTATTGTGTGCTCTAACCCAGTGTTTTTTAACCTTTTTCCATCCGCGGACCACCAAAAAATCAAAAAATGTTATGCGGACCACCAATGTAAGCTTTTATAAATGGATATTAACTATTTTTGAACTGCAGAAAACTTTTACGGGCCACCCAAAAATCTTCGCGGACCATCAGTCAAAAAACATCGCTCTAACCCAGTGCTTCCCAACTTTTTTCATTCCACGGCCCCCTAAATCTGAAAAAACATAATTCGCGGCCCTACTCAATACAAACAATGTTCTGCGGCGCCCCCGGAGAAATTCCGCGGCCTCCAATCTGGGAAGCACTGCTCTAACCCATTAATTTGTTTCAGCAAAAATTACATTATTTTTAATTTTTAGAATAAAGACTCCTGATGAATTATTTCCACAGAAAGCCAGCCGTTCAACTGTTTTTTTCTAGGGATATAAAGATTGGATTAAAATATGACCAGTAGTTTGCTAATCGCTTTCCCTACAACCCGTTTTAAAGGTCGAAAAGGGTAGGTGAATTAAGTTTAAAAATAAATCACATTTTTCTATAGTTTCGATAGAAACAAATAAACTTGACAAAAACAAGATTCAAATAATCAATACCAGGTATGGCTAAATTTGGTCTAACGCGTATTTTTCTGTTGTCTGCAAGATATGTGGGCATTTCTGAGAAATATTTTGTTTGTGTACATGAAAAGACTGGGCGGAGAGAGTCTAATATTACAATACATTTACCCATGTTACTAAGCAAAAATAATATGTAGTTCATTTAACTCCGAAAGCAAAAAAGAAAACCCCTGATATATTGATTACAAAAATATGTTCTCAACAAAAATTGATCATGCGCAAAATGAATGAAGAAACTTCTAACATAAGGTGTTTTCTTAGAGGTTTGTTTTTAGAATTAGAAACACTTTTTCTCTACCTCTTTTATTATGCACCCGAAATAAATGCACTTTACTAGGAATTTTAAAAGGCAACCACGTTTTATATTTCAAATTGCAGTGAAACTATCAATGCACATTGCAATCCTAATTTTAACAAGGGGCTCACCGGACGCAGCCAAATTTAACAAGGGGCTCGCGCAAGCCCCCGCGAGCCCCTTCCAACCCATCCCTGAACCGATGCGTATAAAGAGTTAGTCCCGTTTTTTACTCACAATAACCAGTTTTACACCCTTGCGACATTTTTACATGCGATCGGGTGGTTGTGTATGCTTTATAACAAGAGGAAAGGTGTGTGTTGAGTTCTTTTTCGTTTAAAAGCAAAATGAGTAGTGTTTGTTTTACCACCTCGATTAACACAGCGTTTCTCTCGTTTTAAAGCATAAACTTCCACATTGCCGTACGTAAAACTGCCAATGTGTATAGCTAGATGATATTGGGCGGTGTGTTTTTTTATAGTTTTTAAAGATGAATGCACAACCCGCGGCCTGCTTGATGGTTTTTTGTGACATTCGAAAGTTTTTCCTTTAAACTAAAATATAGTAGATCATTTTTATGTTCATAATTGCATTTACTGACCAATCACAAATTTCAAATATTATTTTATTTTATATTTAAATTCATTCATCGACGGCAGGAATAAATAAAATATTTCGGTTTGTAAAATTCAAGCACGAATTGATAATGTTTTTGTTTGAACAAGAGCAAATTCAAACATCAGCACGTAGCAAAAGCATTCTATTATTGCTGGGTATAATATTGTAATATGTGAATACTTCGATAACAAATGATTAATATATGTCAGGGATGGCGAACTTTTTTGGGCCCGCGTGCCAAAAATCCTCAAATATTATTTCTCGATTGTGTGGCGTGCCCAAGCAGTAAAAAAATAGCAAAATAGAAAAAATAAATAATGATTTTTTTTCTGAATTTTATTTACAAGCTTACAATAGAGTTTCTTAAAAATAAAGTCATTATCAATAAAACTATACATTTTTCATGCAAATTTAATCAAAATTTCATTTTTTTTAAATTAAATCTTTTGAACTTGGAAATCGTTCGCGTGCCATCAAAATTATCTAACGTGCCACATCGGGCACGCGTGCCCTGGTTCCGCCACCCCTGATATAAGTGTTGCTAGACTAAGTCACATTTGAAATTATTATTTATTGTTATTTTTAACGAAAAGTACAGTACAGCTGACGCCAATGCGCCATGTACTCGACAAATATAATGAAAACAGTACATCATATTGTAACATAAATTCATTTATTGCAAGAGGTAAAACAAATTATTTACACAACGTTTTCGCCAAATCCATCGACAATATATAGCACAATTTATTTTCTGATTATTTTGTGTTTTATGCCAAGCAGTGTTGCCAGATTTCACAAATCACATTCACTATTTCGAAATTTTTTACACATGTACACGTCGGGATTATAGAGGGACTTACAATGCGGGACTCGGGATTTGTCGATTGAACTCTTGACAGTCCCGCCCAAATAGGAACTCCTGACAACCCTCGATTCCAAGTCTTATTTGTCATAAGCAGTGCTGGCGCGAGACTATTTTGCGCCCTAGGCAACAGTTATTGGCGCGCCCCCTTTTTAACAAATCGTCCCATTTTTACGAAATAATGAAAATAATAAAATAATGAAATTCGGAATCTTGAATCGGCACACATATAGCTTTTCTTAAAAATATCTAGAAATGGTGAGGGTAGTTTTCTTCTCGTTCTTTGATATGCTCTACAAGCTCGGTTTTAATCAAGGGTTTCAAGATTGACGCAAAAAAGAGACTACTCTTCTTAACAATTCCACGAACCAAACGTCATACTTATGTCGATCTACCAGTGGTTCTCATGTGCGGCCACGAAAGGATATTGCTGTGGCCACCAACAGCTTCATAATAAATATTAATATTTATGATAATGTTTTTATTGAATATTATCTAATAAGTTGATTCATTTTTTAGTTAATGAATCTGCTTTTTTTATCACATCTAAGAACAAAAATTGAGTGATCGAGAAATTTCCATAGAATCGCTGATGTTTATAATGCGGTCACAGTAAAATTTTACGTGAGAACCACTGATCTAGACAGTATTATATAGGTCAGAAAATTGTCAGAAACACTAAATGTTCAGTGTCGAATTACCCCATACGCAAATGAGGTGCGTGCTTGAGGCCTCCGAATCTTAAGGAACTCAAAAATAGCTTATAAAATATAACCCATATAATTTTTGTTCAGATTCTTATATATTTTTAATATTTTAATTGGAATTTTCTGACGTTTTTATGTTATCCGTAAAATAGGGCCTCCAAATTTTATTGCGTCTGGGGCCTCCCATGTGCTTAATCCCCCACTGAATGTTCATCACTGCGGTATTAAATTTAAGCAAATTTTATAATTATACGTTATATAACACAAATAACTGAGAACACCGTAATTCTTAATTTAACAAGGGTATCGTGCAAAACCCTCCAACCTATCACTGAATTTATAATACATATTATATTTTTTATTTCATCAATCATCATTCTCTTGCTACTAAAATAGCGAAGTGGTTCCTGCAGAAATTTTGAGTTGCTATTCCTTCAGTAAATTTTTCGAAACTTTCAGAAAAAGTTCATAGAGGTCCGTAATTAACAAAATAGCGTAATAACTTCAAGTTGCATTTTTTTTTTGTACTACACATATCTTCCATCACAGTCACCGACAGTACAACAGATACTTTAATTTGACACCACACAGCCCTATTCCCAAAATCTCAAATATAACTTTTAAGGTATTAATCTGATTCTAATCTTACCGAGACATGAATACAAAACTATCTGACCAGTACAGAAATAGTTTTACCACTAGACCACAGAAGCCGATAATATGGTTTTTCATAAACATATTTTTTAGATAAATATTAAAATAATACCATCTCTAAAAAAATCAAAGAAAGCCTTTGATTCTGAACCACTAGAAAAAAATTAGCCCATAATTAATTATAGCCACACTGACGTTGAATGCATATACCGTAATATTATAAATATGAGTGTTGCTTTATTAATTTAGATTACGTAAAGCTGATTTAAGCAATTTAGATTTCTTCAATGTTAATAAGTGAATGTTCTCTATGATATATTTATGTATTATGATAATATAATATTAGACAATATTGTCATAATGTAAATAAATTCATTAAATAGATTATAGCCGTCACGGAGAAAGACAGTCAATTTGCAAGATGTACAATTTTTGACACCTTCATTTTAAAATAACAATCAAAATATTAGAACATGTATAAATAATAATAACTTGGAATTTATCAACAATATTTTTTGCAGCCAGTTAATCAAATAAAAAACGTTTTACTTAATTACTTAATCAATAATATTATCATATCAATATTATTATCATAACACCGGAAAATAACAATTTGTAATAGTAATATAAAAAAAAACACTTACTCTTGAATATTTCAATAAACTATTATTGCTTCAAGTGCACTCATTTTATTAATCTTATTTTGTGTTCACCTTTTTCCTACCTAAAGCATAAACAATTTTTAAGCACTCGATGTAAAATATTCTTTATTTGAATATTATTTGATCACTTAGTTCTAAAATTTGACACCTTTTAAATGTTTTGAAATTAAATAAATTTGCTATGTAATTCGTTAAGTTACATATGACATCGTAAAACTACTATTTCGCCAATGTTTTAATAATACAGACACCCGCCTAGCATTTCTATCTATACGCAACTGAATTAGAAATAAATAAACATAAGTGGTATATTAATTTTTGTTGTCTTAAATTTTGCGCCGTTTGAATTGAGCATGCGCGACCGACAACCAATCAGATGCTAAATTTTAGATAGTGGTACCAACAGAAATATAAATTCATATGAAAAAAAAAATCGCTTCAGCTTTCTCCGTCAAGTTGGCGTCAGTATTCCGAATTGCAAATGGTGGATGGTGTTTCTCGCCGTTTTGTAGTGAGCGAATTATTTACGTAAATCGGTACAATTTCAGGTTTAAAGCGTGACTACGAGTGTGAAAATGTCGGAGAGTTTACCTCCGACGAAGAGACATCTCACAAGACAACTGGTAAGCATCTTTAACGCGTATTTATCGGTAAAATAGGAGTGACGCCATGGTGGCTTTATTCTGGATCACGTAAACATTGACTGCGGAACGTTTTATCGGGTTCCGTATAAATATTTTGCCATATTATTTTCGATTGCGATCCTTTTTTGATATATTTGTTCTCGTTTGAAAGATTTCTCTTAAACCGGCAAACATGTCGAATTGTCATGAAGGTTTCATAATCGTAATTTCAAATGCGGCGGCCCCCTAGATTTGAGCGCATGCCAGGAGACGTCAAATGCAAATATCATCCATATGTGCGTAAGGAATGCATTTCTCATCAGCTGCATTGATGACTTCGCTCATTTACCGATTCCGCGTTATCCACAATTATTATTAATTGGCAAACATAATTTTTTGCAAAGTTTTTTTTTCATATACGTGCAGAAAAGTTTCTATCGATCGAGCTGCATCTTGCAAGCGTATGTTTTGATTCTTCTAAGAAACAATACCGTACTCAGAAATGATGTAAACAATGTATTTTATCACAATCTTTCGATATAAACCCAACTATTGACGTCTACTAATAGTACTAACTAATTATTTTTATGTTCGATTAATAACTTTATCATTGAAGCGTTTCGAATCGAAATTTCTCTCGTTTAAACTAACGTTAAGTAACTTTTTTCGCGCTTACTGTTCGTTCTATCAACAAGTAAACGCGATAAAATATATTTTCTACGTCTGAAAATTAAGTGTAACGTTGTTTTATACATTTAACATATTATATATTCAATACAGTATGTAACCATTTGCCTGTACACACAATATTTCTTCAACTTCACTTCTATTTGGTAGTATTCCAAGGAAAACTATATTCCATTCCCTATCCTGAACAATGACATTTTCTGTAGAGATATTGTACATAATGTAATTTACATCAATATTTTCGTTATTATTAAAATACGAATATAGAAATCTGACAAATTTTCACTATTTTAACTACTGTATTACTTCTCAATTGTTTCCGGGGCTTTCCCAAGGAGGAAGTGTTTTCGCCGCCCTGTCATTTTGTATTGGTATATTGCAGTGAAATATTAGTGAATATTTTTGTTGTTGCTTATAGCGGCGTTACTCTGAACCACGTATCATATACCCCAGATTCCTATTTTTAGTACGAGGTCATTATGAAAACCCTAATTATTGCGCAACACAGGACAATTATTTTGTCATCTCAATCCTTTAGGTGACGTCATGCATCGAAGATTGACGACCAAAAACCTATACATCTCTGACTTAGCCCTGTTCTATTATCATAGTATAACAATGCTTTTATTACATGACTTGAAGATTACAGTGGTTTGTTCCGTGATAACGGTTACCAACTATTACTTATAAAATTCAAAATTCAGGTACACGACGCTCGAAATATATACATAGACACAATTATAAATAACAATTATTTACATAGCATTTGCATTTCCTAGTGTACTTATCTCCCTTTACGGTAATGTTCATCAATCGATTCTATGCTTTATCTACAATTCTGGAAAATATTGATATAGTCCAACTGAAATCTAGTGTAAGGAACATGTTTCCCGGAAAACCCGGCTTATCGATCGTTTTTCATTTTCTATTATAATTGAATTCGAGTTGCAACGATTTTAACTAGGACAATATAAGTTCATAATTTCAATCGGCAAAAAACTGTCATCTCACCATAGGAAATAATATATTTATTATTATAAATAAAATAATATTTATAAAAAAAAACCTAAGTAAATCTGGATCGGTGAAATTCACAAGTTTTACTAAAGTAAACAAGTATTCAACTATGCAGTGACAATATAAATAAATATGTTCACGAAGTTACTGTAATTTATTGTCAATGGTGCGAGAGATAGGTATCGACAGCTTATTGTTTTGGCATCTCAATACCTGCTATCCTGTTACCTATTTGTCTTTGTTTTTATCACAAGACGTGCGTGTTCTCGAATCTTAGTCTAATTTTTCACACTGCGTTCAATAATGCTTCTTTGTTCTGAAAAATAAAACACGCAATAATTGAACAAAGTATGAGCAGTAATGATTTTCCTATTTCAAAATTGAGAACTATAACTGATCCACCGAGAACATTTTTTACTCTATGTTGGTATTTGATTTCAATATCAAATTACAAGATTCTTACAGTGAGTTAGTTTATAAGTTATTTATTGTCTCTGAAAATAACGTTATCCTGGAAGGAATAGTTTTCGCTTAAACAGTGTTAAATATTTGCGTAGGTATACATACCTATATACTTTTAAGTAGGTATGTATTGTTTTCATAAAATCATAATAGAAACCTAGCTGTTAACCAAAATATATTATGTATGACATAAATAATGATTGTTTTTGAAAGTATTTTAATTTAAATGAGTTTGTGAAATTAGCCAAATGATAGAACTTATCAAAAGGAGCACTTTTATATAAATACTATCTATAATAACTGAAAAAATGACTTTTTACATAACGGGAAAGGGTTATAATCAAATAACTGTCTTATTTATACTGCGATGAAGTTCTGCTAAGTAAATACCAATTCTATCATAATATAAATCACATTAAAAGTAAATTATTTAGCTTGTAATTCAATGTGTAGTTTTTTCGTTTTTAATAGGAAAAAGCTCTACCTCTTCTACCCTATGTTTCAAATCTCAATAAGTTATAAAGCGAAAGTCTTGAAAAGAACATAAGAGCACTGAACTCTTTTACACGTTAGATACATACTTCCACAAAAAAACCGTGTAAAAAAGTGACAATCAGCCATAGAAAAATTGAAGATTGGTTCCCTGAATTAAAAAAAAGAGCTGCATTGTGGTATAGAAAGTCATGCTAAAAAAGTAATAATGCAATAAGTAAATTACTCGAAATATTATTCATATGTAGAAATAAATGTGTTATTCATCACTACTTGATTATAGACGGGAACTTTCATGAGGGACTGGACATAAATCGCTTTCGTCGCTAGAAATATTTGACACGTCTAATGAAGCCTTTTGTTTGTTATTATTGTCCTTTTTTATTAGGGTACAGTTATGCATCGTCCGCTTTGTTTTTGTGTCTCGGAATCGTATTAGAATAAATAATTCGTGTAAAAATATATTCAGGGCTGTGGGTGGAGTCACGTGAAAAAAAAACGAGTCCGAGGAAATTTTTTAATAATTTCAATTTTAACTTATATATATATACCATCAGATCATCTTTAGTCGGCCAAGCATGAAATGTTAACATTTTTGACTATTTTGATAAAATACACATTAAACATATTTTTCAAAAAAAAATCGAGCCGCTCATTTTCACGACTCCGACCAAAATACCGCGACTCCGACTCCACAGCCCTAAAAAAATATATTATTAAATGTTAAAAAAAAAAGTTGATTGGACATACCTACATGCCCTTTAATTATTTGATCAATTGTTGCAAATTAATATCTATAAAAGATATCTAATTAGGGATTATCAGACTGCAGTCTCTTCGCTATGTCCTAAGTTACCTACAATATAGGCATTTGGACAATCAAATCGAGTTTGCGACGCCGAAAAGCTACCTGCCGACTTATTCTGAATGTGTTTGTTGTCAGTCCGAATTTTTTCCTTGTGCGCGCAATCAATCTCGCCTCACGGTGAGTTTGTACTCGCGGCACGGTAGTTATTTTGCCAACCATGGCGACTGATATTTTTTGCTCCTAGGCCAAACGCGCTAAATATCCGTTTAACAAAACCATTTCATTAGTATTATCATAAACATTATCTCACTTGGAAGTTTTTTTTACACTACATATATTTATTATATATCAATTTCTGCTAGCTTAACCTTTTCAGTACCGCGATGTTTTAAGCTAAAAAAAACATTCACTCGTATACCTACCGCATGTTTTTAATAATTTTTGAATAGTTTAAAAAAAAAATAGGACTGAATTTATGAATATTAAAAGTTTACTAATAAAATGATATGTATAGTTTAATATTTTCAAGTTACATTCGTGGTTTTCAGTGGCCTTACGGTATTCACGCCGTTCGTATGTAGCGGCCACCAGTGGCCTTACGGTACTGAAGCGGTTAATACTATTTTTTTAAAAAATGTATAGGTACATACTTTAAGTAAAACTATATCCAGTGGTGTAGTGGGGCCAGGTCGGCGACCTGGCATCTGAAAATGAGGAAGGCGCCCTGCCGCCTTTTTGACTTGTAACTTAATTTTCAAGTGCATACATATATTTAAAATCGTTTTTTTTATTGATTTAATTGTTAAAACTTGTTGATTTTTTTTATTCCGGACATATATTAACCCTTTCTTAACTAAGATGTGTAAATAGTACACATACCTTTTAAAATGTACATTTCTCTGTATATATATAATAAATACTCGGCCTAAAATTCAGGTATTCCTCCCATATACATTTACGCATTGAGTAATGCAATAATAGAAGTATTGTAGTAAAGTTATATATATATGCCATGATACACTCACGTTTGCTTAATGTGTAACGGATACACAGCTCAGGAGCGCGTATTTTTTTTTCATAGTAAGGAAAGGGTTTAAAAAAAAAAAAAAATTACCACTGCCTATATCGGATAATAGATTGACACTTGTGCACCAGTTTTATAAGCGAATGTTTTTAATAAAATTAATTTATTCGTATCAATGAATGAGAACGAAACGTTTCTTTAAATCCATAATTATGTGACATTTTTTTTCTTGATCTAGGTATATTTTAAATTTAGATCAACTATTTCTACCTTTATTGTTTCACTGTAAATTTATGTTATTGTAAAAACGTGAGAAAATATCTTTTCAACACCAACATGTCCTGCCACTAAAAATATTCCGTCCAGGAACTAAAATTGTGTGTCCGGACTCCGGAGACTATAAAAAACAACCACTTTGAAATTTTATAGTAATTTTTAATATATTTTAAAAATATATACCAAATGAATATATTACATTTTACATTGTCCTAAAAAGAAGAGAGGTTAAGCAACTGAGTATCTAACAGTTATATTAGACAAAAGGTATGTTGAGATGCCTCAATTTTTAGGGCCATATGCTCCACATTGGGAGCGGTCATGGATATATATAATAATAAAAAAACACATTGTCTCGTGCGTCATTCGTGCTCTTCGGGAATATCCTCTTCGCTTTCTTGTTCTTGTTCATCTGAGGATGACGGTTCCTTAGCCGCTTGGATCCCGGGCGGACACTGGTAATTTAAAAAATCAAGTACTTGGTATTCCAATGGAATATAATCGATATTTGATGAATGTGTGTAGTTCCATCTATACTGAATCAGGTTTATGTTTTTAAAATATCGAAATCGAGTGTATATTAGGGAAAATTATGTTCATCTTAAACACGCGGTCTCTGGGACATATTATTAATGATTTATTTGCGCGGTATTCAAACGGTTAACTATTATTTTCTAATTATTTAATTTGGAATCCGCGATCTTTCACATTGTTATTTAAACTCGGAGTTGCAGGTCGGAGTCAGGACTGTTTTTACCGGAGTCGTAAAAAACTATCGACATAATCTTTTTTTTATTTTCTGTGCATACAATTCGACAGTCATAAGTGGCGCCACTGCATGGTAATAAGCAGGGCTAAGTCGCGGTATTTTGACCGGAGTCGGAGTCGTGAATAATGAGCGTCTCAATTTTTTTTGAAAAATATTTTTAATGAAGTGTATTCAAACAAAATAGTAGAAAGTGTTGACATTTTTATGCTTGGCTGACTACAGATGATATATATGTAAGTTGAAATGAAAATTTTGATAAATTTCCTCGGAGTCGTTAATTATTTTAAAGCTGGAGTCGGAGTCGTCTTTTTTTTACACGACTTCACAGCCCTGGTAATAAGTAATTAAAAACAATTAAATTAATCAATATAAAGTATTTTGTAACGTTACGAAAATCAGGTAAGAATTTCTCAATTCTTTGTCGAGATAATGATATAAAATATTGATATTAGTAATTCGCATCCTCATTCACACGAGGAACTTGTAATCCGTTAGTTCATACAGAATGTCTTAGTAAGCCGAAGGTATTCGTAAATTAGTCTTTTCACCGTATTGATTGGTGAAATAATGAATATTTGTACTAGAAGAAAGGGAAATAATTGAAAAAAATTATAGATCATTTCGAGGAAGGAAAACACCGAATTCAGAGTCGAAGTCGTTTTATTTTTAACGACTCCACATCCCTGATTTGATCACTCGGTGAGATCTTCTTTGACACACTTTTTTTAAATTTGTATAAGTACATACTTTAAGTAAAACTATATCCTATATCCAGTGGTGTAGTGGGGCTAGGTCGGCGACCTGGCATCTGAAAATGAGGAAAGCGCCCTGTCACCTTTTTGACTTGTAACTTAATTTTCAAGTACATACATATATTCAAAATCGTTTTGCTTATTGAAATCAAGTTGACTTCTTCTCTTGATATCTTCTGTATCGCTTTCTGCTGCAGTACTGGAAGTATTTTTTTTAATCCATGTCCGCTCCCAATGTGGTGGAGCATATGGCCTCCTAATGGAGGTATTTTAACAGAAGTTTTTTTCTACGAGAACTGTTTGTTAGTCAGACGCTCAACCTCACTTATTTCAAAATGAGTAGTAGGGAAAGAAGGATAAGGCTAGAACAGGACTAGTGGTTGGCTAATCGCTATTGCTATACCCAATTATTAGAGGATCAGAAGGATGGGAGGAGAGGAAATGATGTGAATTGACATCACAAACACCCAGTCTTCGGTCACGACTTTGAATTGAATACTTTTCAAATTCACTGTGATCTGACCGGGAATCGAACCCAGACCTGCGTGATCAGTAGAGCAAGCTCTAACCAACTGGGCCACAGCAGGCGACATGTCTGAAATAACTAGCGGTCTTTATTGAATAAAAAACATATGATTTTTTTAAATACATTTAATAACTGCCGCCTGTAGCAACGGTATTTTAAAATAACGTGTAAACGAATCGTTGTTTCTTCATTACTTCTCGGTCGCAGCGTCGCGAATTTGTACATTTTGTTTTTGCAGTTTTAATTTTTCAGAACAATACATTTTGCATGTTTTTTTTTGTTGTTTAATGTGTCAGCAATTCTAATATAAATAAAAATACCATTGTAAGCATATAGCTATTAAGTTACAGCGTATCATTCGCGGCGTGTTCTTCCGAGCTTCGAAATAATAAATTTGACTGTACATTTCTTCGGATTTAGCTAACTGTCGTTTGTTGAGTAGATAGAAAAACTATCATTAACCCAACACGTGAAATTATAATTATTTGACATGCATTATTTTATAGCTTGGTTCGCGATAGGGATTGCAATATCGGTGTTACCGGGATACCGGTATTCACGGTATTTTTTTTCAGTACAGAACCACCTGTTTTTTAAAAGAAAAAATACTGCTATTTCGCCATTGAAAGCTAAATCATCAAACTCATTAGTCAACTGAGCCATATATCAACGATACTATTGAAATTTCTTTTGAGTGCCATTTTTTTTAAAACTTAACTATATAGGTTGGTACATTGTTATTAACTTGATTAGGGTACTGGCTTTTGCTTAAAAGATCCTCAATTTGATTGAGGTATGTTCGCTGAGATCGCACCTTCCAACTCTAAGTTTTATGACCTAAAACCGACTTCTGCACGTGGGACACGACGTTTCAATCGCACTTTAAGTAGTATCTTGCGGAAGAGCCGTATGGGGTTCACGAGCCGCAGTTTGCCGACCACTGCACTAGGAAAGTACAGTGGAACCCCCAATTACACTACCCCGAATTACGCGCTGGCTTAAAATATTCGCCCCAAATCCCCCAATTGCACGGTCGCATTCCATTGTCGTTACTACGAAACGGTCGTCTGTGCCGCGCCAAAAATGGAAGGATAGCGTCTGTGTATTCAACACGTGCCAGGCTATACACGTATAGCGGGCGACTGTCTATGTGTAAGATTTTGGTGCCCTTTGCATTTTATCACTTGGTAACTAAATATTTCAATTTTTTTTTTTGCAAAACTAAGGGAAATATTAGTTTTTCATTTTTTGCAGAAAAAACCATATCTCTAATTTTGTATGAGATTCACACCCCAATTACACTACCCCGAATTACACTATCCTGACTTTATTATTGTAAATGGGGATTTTACTGTATAGGTAAATATTACTTACTCGTGAGTATAAGTCCAAAAGGATTACTTTACGAGAAGGCGGGGGGGGGGGTTTGTAGAAAACGTGAGATCATCACAAAATATTTCGCAAGAACATTGCGTTATTAGTTTTCCGAACGAAACTGAGACCGTCATTAAAATAACCCGCGTAAAAAAATGCGGCAAAATTTAACGACGTAAGGGGAGGGGGGTAAAATAAGTGAAATCGTTTGACGTTATTTAATTTCAAAGATTGACAGGTATTTGTATATTCAAGAAATAGCTCATATTGGACCATATGTAATACAAACCTATGTTTACATTCTCCAACTACTATTGATTGCAATAACGGACGAAAATATTTATACCGGTATTACAAAATAATTCTGCTAGTTGAGATCGCAATACCGGGCGAGTAAATCAAAATCGGTATTCTGATTTTGCATGTGAGCAACGTTCCCTATAATTTCTCTACAGTGTGCGCGGACCATCAACTTTTGTGTGCGGTAAATTTTCAGTAAAATAAATGTGCGCAAATATGTTGATAGTTATTATCTGTCCTACTTACAGACACTAGATGAATTAATTCTTCATTTCAAGCCGCTAAATAAAACAAATATATATATTGTACAACATTTATATTTGCGGTCTGTGCGACGGACGGAAAAAAAAGTGTGCGCGCACCTTAGCGGGAACATTGGATGTGAGACCCTGAAAAGTAAAGTGAGCTAAGTGGTATTTTAGGGAAAAAATGAGTTGGATGTGATGTGATATTCTATATGTCTGTAAGTATCTTAAAAGTGAAGTGAGCTTAGTAAATATACAATGCAATAGTGTTTTAAATAAAATAAAAGTATGCAATCCTCAAAAACTTGTGGTTGTAATTATAAGTCTAAATAAAAAGTTTTACCGTTTCATACTCGATTCACTTCTCAATGGTTAATATAAAACACTGACATTACAAAATATATCATAATCATGAACTGGTGATTTTTATAAATAACAACCTCCCGTTTCTTAAAATAATAATAATCCTTTGAAAGGCTCATCATTTTTCTAACCTGTCAATTTTGATACAGCTAACATCAGGCTTAAAATAAATATTTCAATTCATCGCGAACAATTTTGTTATAATACAGTGAAACCTCCCTTAACGAGCGACATTTCGCATAACTAGTGACGCCGAGTTTTGGAAAGATCACTTTCACATCGTTGCTTGCCTCATAATGATTGACAAGGCGTGGGAAGGGCTTACCAAGAGAACCCTCGCTTCTGCTTGGAAGAATCTTTGGCCAGAGAGTGTTGTCAAATGTGATTTTTAGGGGTTTGAAACAGTACCTGTGGAGTCTACAGTCGACGAGGTTGTATCTTTGGCCAATATCATGGGACTGGAGGTAGATAACATCGATATTGATTAGCTTGTGGAAAAGAGCAGTCGAGAGCTGACCTCCGAAGAGATTATAGAGTTGCTTTGTTTTTCACAGCAAGAAGTTTTGGAGGAGAGTTTGTTAGTGGAGGAGGAGGGAGTAGCAGAGCAATAATCTTCTAGCACAATAAGAAAAATGCCGAAAGCATGGGAAACTGTTGCATCGTACATTGAGAAGCATCACTTTAATAAAGAGGTGGCTATGCGTTTTAAAAAAATATTCAATGATAATGCTGTCACATTTTCAACAAATTTTGAAGCGTCGGCAAAAAAAATGTCTCAAGACATCTCTCTAGTAAAAAATAATTATTCATTTGTCACAAATAATAAACTAGTTGATGTTTATATTGTTTTTTGCAAATTTTAAAATCATTCCAGGTTTTAACGCTCCTTAACAATTTATAAGTATGTAATTTTATTTTATTTTACATTGTTTTATATGGGAAAAATTGTTTCGCTTAACGAGTAAGATTCTGATTTGAAATCCGCGATTTGGTATACTTTTTCCCCGGATTGTCTCCGAAACTCCTTTTTTTTTTTAGCTCACCGGGGAATTTGAAATCCTCGATTTGCTATATTGTTCAAATCTCCAAAATCGAAAAAGTTGGCGACCCCCCAGGAAACCTTTGCGACCCCCAGGTTGGGAACCCGTGCTATATAGGATACGATGATATTAAGTGCAGCAACATTATTATATGAACATTTAAAACCATTGATACAATATCTATATATATAAAACAAAGTGGGGTTATTTACACCACGTATATCTCGAGAATGCCTTTGCCGCCTGTGTGGTCGAGTGGTTAACGTCGTTGGCTACCGCTACGGAGGTCACGGGTTCGAATCCCGGTACGGGCAGTTTTATAAATTGATTTTTCAATCGATTTATGAATTTCTGTTCAAAGGCATGGATATATGTGATGTCTTGAATTGCCCCCTCCCACCCATCCTATCCTATGAACGGGGCGTATCGAGAGCGATTAACTAACCACTAGTCCTGTCCTAGCCCTTTCCTTCTATTCCCTACTCTCTTTGGAAAAAGGAGAGGTTGAGCAACTGAGTAACAAGCAGTTCTCGTAGAAACACTTCTGTTGAGGATGGCGAACGGCTCATTCAGTGTTGAAATTGCTGTTAAACCTTTAAACAACAGAAAAACTGACATGCAAGATTGCGAAACACTCACAAACACGCATTGGAAGCACTCAATTGAACTATAAAAGATCTGTGCAATGACTCGAGATGTTTTGGAGACGCAAATATTCTACTATCTGGCGATTTACGCCAATCACTGCAAGTCATTCCAAGATCGACCTCTGCCGATGTAATAAACACTTACCTCTAATCATCGACTCTGTATCAATATGTGAAGAAACTTCAATTGACGAAAAACATGTGAGTTGTATTTCTAAGCGATCGATCTGCCGAAGATTTCTCCAAGCAATTGCTGACTATCTGTAACGGCCGTATTCCTGTCGACGAATCGAACGGATCGATTTCGTTTCCGCCGAATTTTTGCAATTTCGTCTAATCGAAAGACGACCTCATCAACAGTGTTCCCGAACATCATTGCTAATCACAATTGATTGAGTGAACGAGCAATTCTTGCAGCAAATAACAAAGATGTGGATCATTTTAATTTCACAATTAAAAATCAAATCGTTGGTCCACTGCATTCTTTTAAATCTATCGACAGTGCCACGTGAATTACATCATTTCAATGTAATTAAAATACTTTTCATTTTGAATTTTGCACATTTATTGAACATAATTCATTTTGAGTATTCATTTAAACTGAATTTAATTCAGCCAATAAATTAACACAACATTTATTGATTCTGAGGCGGTACGAAGTTCGTCGGGTCAGCTAGTATCAAATAAAGAATCGAACGCGCGTGGCAGAGTTCTAGTGAAATGTTTTTTTCCGGCAAATTTGAAAATGGTATTATTTGCCTCGAGTATGGGCTTAGGGTGGGCGAGTGAGTCATTGTAATCCTCGATTAAGTTTGCCCCATGATTTTCTATGTACATACATATTATCCTCCAGTCTATTATTTCTCTTCCTCGCATTAAAAATGGTAACAAAATATATCTGTTAAGATTAACTGCCATTTTTGCTTCATGATGTAAACAAGCCACTCGCGTACGACTCAATAGCACACATATGCGCTTGTTGCAATGGTTCGATTTAAGTAAATATACTGTAAACACGGATTAACACGGTGAATTGAAAAAGTGTTGACCGGGCTTAATCACAGATACAAAATTTGAGACTACAAACGTTTTAGTCTGACGATTTTAAGAATTTTAACCTTTTCGGTAAAAAGGTAAAATTTTACGAAATGTTTCATTGCATTTGAAATATGCAGAGTTTATTGTTTTTGTGCTGTAATATTTATCCCTCGACAGGTGTGCTAAACTCAACAAATTATGTTAACTTTTCCGGTTCTAAGCTCAAGAAATGCGACCCCAATACCCACATTTTCTTAAATATCTATTTTAATATGGGTGATACAATGTTTATAATTAAGGTATTCTTATATCATAGTTTTTTGGACCTTTTGTAGTTTATATAAATACGATAAGATAAGAGATAAGCGCCCGCTTATCAGCGATCGTTCGTAAGATAATAGGCTGAACGTCGCTAAGCAAAGCGCGCCAGTAACACATTGATATTTGCACCGAAACGACGTATATTTTACGCGCAACTTAAAATATGATTATTTATTAAAAAACCACGGATTTTTATTTAAAAAATGTATGAGGAATGATGCAGAGAGATATTTTAAAGCCCTTAGACTATTTTTTTTTTAATTCATAAGAATAAAGCCAATAATGAGGAAACCACTGGGGTCCCTAAAAGACCCCCATCGGCCGAGAAGTATTTTTCTAGTCTCCGAGCCGCGAGAGTTAATTAAATCGGAAATTGTGTAATTTTACCAGTTATTCCGCTAGAGTCAATGTTTTTTTTAAAATTAATATACACTAGCTGTAAGCCCGTAGCCCCCAACGGGTGGGTTTTTTTTTTACTTGATCAAAAATCAGAAATTTACTGTTGTGAACAATCAATTGCAAACATACTACACAACGTAACAAATTGTGTCAATAATCAAAATGTATATAGGTACATTTATCCATACATATATTATGTATATAAGTATACACATTATCGTAAGTCGTATTTTTTATGATAACGGAATACGCGTTAATCGAACACGTGTTAATCGGAGTCTTACTGTACTTTTATTTTCGAAACTTTAGTGTTTATATTATGTTGTAAACAATAAATGACCTGTGATATTATTTCGTCGTCTTAATAGTGTACACCTCGTATCTCCACAAACGTTCCTAATTCATTGTATAATAGAACCAAGACTTTTTTTGTTTTAAAATTATTTATAAGCACTGGAGTATTAAAATATATTCAACTATCTAAATTAATTATTAAAAAATATTTTATTGTGCGGATTATTCTGTGTTCGGAGTTTTCTACTTTTGCGATTTACCGGAATAATCCGTGTGCGGAGTTTTCGTATGCGGAATGATCCGTTCTTCGATTAATATGCACGAGACGTCAATTTTACTTTACGTGTTTGTACAGTTGAAACATGGACATCGAAAATTTACCCTTGTTGTTATTTGCGAATCTCCCCATCATCCCTTATCTACTTGTCCACACAATGCCGCTCAGCTTTCGACGTTTGAAATTAGTTGCTTATATATTAATGGATAATTTAATTAAGTATCTGAATAAATTGCGTAGTTTTGGCAATGTTTTTGCCTATCTAGACAGCATTTTAGTCACTTGTGGTTTAAATTAAACCATAGATTAATCTCGGTGAAGAGACACGATCTTTCTAAAAATAAAACTGTTTTTTTGCGAATTTTTTATCAAATGACTGAAACCGTATTTGCAGATTTTCAAAAGCAGCTTCAAATTATTTGATAAAATTGTTGAATAAGTTCCTTCATTATTTCGGTCTGTAATCTTATCGTCATCGCTATTGGGCGTTCGTTATATGATATTATACCAGCGATGGCGAACCTTTTTGAGAAGCGTGTCAAATTTCGTTCGCCATTTTTTAAATACTAACCCGTGTGTCAGTAACTCAGTGGCGTCACTGAGAAAGGGGGAGAAGGAGAAGCCTTCTTGGGTCAGTGCCTGAGCCGACGGTGATAGGTTCGCCCCACCGCTGTTCTCCGCGGGCTCGAATGACATAATGATCTCTGACGTACATTGATTTTTTAATAAATTTATGTTTATTTGTTCAATGGTATGGATGTCTGAGATGCTAACAGCCCCTTCCTACCCACCTGATGTAAAAAAAACGGAGTGTAAAAAGAGCGATAAACTAACCATTAGTCCCTTCTTAGTATACGTCTATCATTACCCTCTCGAAAAAAAAATACCAGACTAAAAAAATCAGTAGAGTATGCCGTATGCTCCACATTTAAGAGCTGACATGTTTGGTAAAAGAATAAATGCTGCGGCGGCAAAACTAGAGGGTGCGTATTTAATTAATGCAAGAAAATTGTAAATAATGCAAAAGTTTACATATCATATCGACTGTGGAAAAGAAAAAGGACGTAACCGACACATATCAAATTTTACAGGAGGCGCAAAAAACGTGTTTTGATGATTTTAGACCATATGCAAATTATGAATTATACACAAACTTGAAGTGCACGGAGACTTCTAAACTGGAGTTTAATTGACATAATCTAATATTCATTAAAGAAATTGTATGGGAAAAACCTTTATTTCAATCTATTTTCTTGGTTTTAACTTTTTACAAGGTCATCTTTTTCAAACTTAAAGTTAACTTTAGATACTAATTCGGCATTTGCAGCTTGCATCCTTTTGATAGAATGTGTATTAGGTTTGATACATTGTATTATCGAAAAAAACCTGTTATGAAAAAACTGTGGGTTACGTCCTTTTTCCTTTCCACATTCGATATTATATATGAGGTCCTTGGGATTAACCACAACCAAATCCTGCTTTTAGAAAAAAATGAGATGTCGCTATATAATACTAGAGTATTGATTCGAATGAGAAAAAAAAATCGCTAAGAACCTCGTAGTTTTCATGCAATTAAAGGTCAACATATAGTCGTAAGTTTTTTTTTTTTATAAAAGTGTGTTTTTCTCACTTTATGAAAAAGTAAATCTGTTTTTTCTTACCTCAAGATATTTATAGATACCTAAGAAATTTCATTATTCATCTCAATGGCAAAAAGAAGGTGTATAATCTGAAGGCTGTATTTCAGTTGCTATGGCTTCAAGCTTCCAATTTCCCCCCATTATCTTGGAAATGTTGTTTACCGAGAATTCACTGCTGTGAAGAAATCTATCCCATTTATTTTCATACCCTTATTTACTTACGCAAACAATTTTACTTGATTGTTTGTTGGAATAAAAATCTTATTAATGCCTTTTTATCGATAGTTAAAAATGACGGTAAATTTGCGATCCCCCAGGAGTACATTCGTTGAATGTTTTAAGCGTAGCCGGTATAGGGCAGGAGATAAAATATGTATCAATGAATTTGTTTCCAAGCTGTCTATATCAGTGTTCCCCAACCGGTGATCCGCGGCCCAGTGCTGGGCCGCAGAGACTTTCCGCCGGACCGCAAACAGTATGCCAAATTTCAAGAAATTCGCCATGCAAAAATAACGAATACAGGTTTTTTTATCGCCTGCACGTTTTCTTGTATTTGTATAAAAACTAAGACCAAGTGATAAAATGCAAAGGGCGCCAAAATCCTACGCATATACAGTCCCCCGCTATACGTGTATAGCCTGGCACGTGTTGAATACACAGACGCTAGCCAACATTTGATTGTATGCGCGGCACAGACGACCCTCTCGTAGTAACTACAATATAATGCGACCGTGCAATTGGGGGATTTGCGGCGAATATTTCAAGCCAGCGCGTAATTCGGGGGTTCGACTGTAGTTAAATTATAGTCTAGTTTTCATAAACATATTTCAAACACTGTTTAAAAAATATTACTCCAAAAAATTTTCACTATTAAAAATATACGTTTTATGACCATGATTTAAACAAAAGTTATTGGTCTTCGGGGTCGAAAACATTGGCGATCACTGCTCTGAACCATACAGTTGCTATTTCTCAGATTAACCATATTAGCAAAACATTTGTTTCTGAAATATGTGCGAATTGAGTTTCTAAACGATTTTAATAAACCAATGATTCTCAAAGAGTACCTACCTCGTAGAGATTTTTTTCTGCGTATTTTTTAATTAAAATGAAATCACTTTTGTAACGTATTTGGTTGCAGTGGTGTACAGTCACTCACGCTGCACAACAGGAATGCTTTCAAAAGTAAACAGAAACAAGAAAAAGATATTATTTTGACAATTAAAAAAAAACAATTACACATTCGCAAATGGAATACTACCAAATTCCAACATAGTTTGCAGATAAGACATTTAATGAATTTCAAATTAATTGTAATGAAAAAAAAAGATAATTTTTTCCTGTATATTTTAAAATTAAAATAAAATCACTTTTTTGTATCGTATTTGTTTGCAGTGGCGTGCGTAGTCTCTATTTAAAAAGGGCTGCTTTCAAAAGTGGACAAAACATAAAAAAACATTGAAGATAAATGTTCCATACCCATCAAAAGATTTAAATGTTACTTTTGTTGAAAAAAAAACCTTGTCTTAAATGACAAAACTTAATAAGATAATTTATAATTTAAAACCTTCAAGAATTGCATTTATGCTTATGTACATGCAAGAATTTACAGTTCACCATTCCATTATAAATTTTTTTAATGTCAATGTAATTTTTCTTCTAGCGTGAGCGTAAACAGCGCAAGTTATACTCAGAAGAATGGGCGCTCGGAGACGAAGAGGCGGTGGAGGGTGGCCGAGGATTTTCACTCGCAGACAAATTGGAAAGTTCTCGCTTTGATCATGCGGGAGCCGTCAGAGAGATGTTGGGGCCAGACCTCACCGTGGCACATATGCAGAAATATGGCTTCAGCACTCCACTCATCTTCAGAGAAAAAACGGGGCTCGGGATCAGGTATGATTTTTAGAACTTTGTTAATGAAACTACTTAGCTGGGAATTTAAACATTTAGATAAAACCGTGTACATAATATCCAAAAGCTTTTGTTTTAACTTACTAATATATATCTTATTACTCATTGCAGGGTTCCTACGGCGAACTTTACAATCAACGATGTCAGAATGTGCATAGGTTCTCGGAGGCTTCTTGACGTTATGGATGTCAACACACAGAAAAATATCGAAATGACGATGAAGGTAAATAACGTATTCAAATAGCTGATTAAAGATTTTGTGATGAGATAGAATTGTGTTTTGATTTATTTTGTACGTGTTCCAGGAGTGGCAGCGTTATTACGATGATCCCAACAAAGAGCGCCTTCTTAACGTGATATCTCTTGAGTTCTCCCACACCCGGCTCGACAACTACATCCAGTCACCGAGCATAGTCAGGCAGGTTGACTGGGTAGACTCAGTTTGGCCAAGGCATCTCAAGGAACAGCAGGTCTCTATTCATTTTGCATTAGTCATTTGTATTGTTGTTTTTCTTAGTTTTATATCAACGATTGATGTCATATAATGCTTGCTTTTCTGCTCAACAGGTGGAGTCTACTAACTCCATTGAAGACATGATGTATCCAAAGGTTCAAAAGTACTGCCTCATGTCGGTGAAAGGTTGCTATACAGACTTCCACGTTGACTTTGGTGGCACATCAGTCTGGTACCATATCCTAAAAGGTGACTGTTACAGATTCATCCTCAGCTATATCCGACAATGATAAAACCTTATATATACATATCTACAAAAGTTAAACTTTTCAGGAGAGCTAAAAAACGGTTTTTTTTAAATTATTTTGTACCTTTACAAAGCAGATGTTAATTTGAAACCCAATGTTCATATTTTATAATTTATTCTGTGCTGTATGTTTATATTGCCTACCGTGATGCTAAAATTTTTATTGCATGATCCTAAAAATCATAAAAAATCATTAAAAAGGTAAAATTGTATGTAGTTAATGTTAAAATTCACTGGTCATTTAAGAAGAAAGTAGAAAAGATTGACATAACATTGTTTGACTATCATGTAGCCTAGAATGAAAAGTAATGTTATAAAAACACCCTACATTGATTTTAAGCAATTGCAAAGTTGATAAATTAAATTTTATATTATTATCATTAATTATGAATTTTATAATGAATTACATTTCTAACAAATTAAAGAAAACATTGCAGCCCATCAATGAGTCATTAATATGTGGAGTGAGTATTTGAGCGTCAAGTTCTCTCCTGTTTAGGAAGGCGGAGGGCTAAGTGTCGTGGAGGAAACCTTGGTTCACCTCTAACTGTAGCTCCGGAAAAAAAAGACCAATACACCAGTGGGTTATTAGTGGTTAAGAGAGTTGGTTAATATTTCATTTTGTACTGATTACAAATATCTATATTTTAGGGGCGAAGGTATTCTGGTTGATTCCACCTACAGACCGTAATCTTCAGCTCTACGAGAAGTGGGTGTTGTCTGGTAAACAGTCTGATGTTTTCTTCGGAGACACGGTCGAGAAATGCATAAGAGTACAGGTTTGTATATTTCTTAATAAAAACTTGATCTGTTTTGAAGAGGTTCGTGTTATTTGGAATAACATTACCATTTTGAGTAGTGCCACCCGGCGGCTAAACGTTGTCTCTTCATTATATCAATTAAGAATGGTTCCTGCTATGTCACCCGCGCTTTAGAATTAATCAAATCAGCTAGCAAATCTAGCTCACTGAATTAACCATTAACTGTACTTTTTTAAGTTAGTTTAGCTTAAAAACAAACTACGTCTTTCAGCAATAAAAAAATATTTTTTGTTTATTTTTAGCTGTATGCTGGCAACACATTCTTTATACCCACCGGTTGGATTCACGCCGTTTACACACCGAGCGATTCCCTTGTCTTTGGTGGCAACTTTCTTCATCCTTTCGGTATCGAGAAGCAGCTGAAGATAGCACAAGTCGAAGACTCCACCAAGGTATACATAAGTCATCTTATTTCACCGGTCGTTGAAATAAAATGTCCAATCATTAGAATTTATTGTAACCGATAATCATTTTTACCCTCTGATGTCCGTCACTTACCAGTCCCTAATTTTAGCTTCGAATGTGGTCTGTTGTGGACACACACTGCTGGCTTGATAAATGAAATATTTTTTATTTGTAATGTGGAAAAGTGTTCCAAAACTTAAAAGTATCCTATTTTTTACAAGTATTTTGAGAAGTTTATGAATACACCAATGGAAAATGTTTTGAACGAATCTTTTCAGATTTTTTTCTCAAAGTATCCAATTGTAAATAGCAAGTTAAAGTTTCCCAGGTTCGAGGTTTTATTGTATACCGTGGTATAACAGTGCTATACATCTTTCATTCAGTTGCAAAGAATTTATACCTAAAGCTTGAATTTTGCTTAATAGGTCCCCCAAAAGTTCCGTTATCCTTTCTTTACGGAGATGCTGTGGTACGTGCTGGAGCGTTACGTCAACGTACTTCTCGGAAGATCGCATCTCCTGCTCCAAGACCAAAACCCAGATGATCCGGAGCTGAAGCCTCCGGAGTCTAAACAAGACGGTGAAAAAGTGCCTGAAAACAAAGATGATGCCATCAAGAACGAGGTGAAGCAGGAGATTAAACCAAATGTGGAGCAAGGTGCGAAACCCGCCGAGATCAAACCTCCCACCAAGCATGTTCACCTCACGCAGCAAGAGCTTCACGGGCTTAAGGTAATTGTGTTAAACTATTTTTGTTACTGGTGCTGTAGGGAGTGTTTACTTTCCCTTGAGCCAAATATTTGTAACAAAATTCCTTCAAAATTGGCAGAAAAAATTCTCATATTCAGTTGATATTTTTAGTTATTTCTTTTTACCATACATGCATCCCAATGTGGAGTATCAGCTCCTCTCTTAGGAGAGGATAAGGAAGGAAGTATGGAAAGTTTTTTTTTAACCATTCAATTCCGGATAACGTAATGTGCACAGCATACCAAAAAATGCTCTGTTTTGATGTCCATTTATAATAGCAATAGTTCACCAATTTCATTAAAATAATTTAATTTCTTATAAAGAGATAAGTTTTAGTTAATTATAACTTTTGTTATATTTATTTTATTAATAAAAACACAATATTCCTTTGTACTTCATTCCACTTTATTTAATATGTCAGGACCAGCATCGCGACAATGCTCGCGATGAGCGAAATCGGTCCTGACATATTAAATAAAATGGAATGAAGTACAAAGGAATATTGTGTTTTTATCAATATAATGCCTTTCCACCGAGTATTGACAGTGAACACCCTAAAAGTGATATTTATTTTATTTTAAGATATCGTGGAAAGGTCATTAGTTAGTCACTCTCTTCACTCAATGTTTTCAGAATCAGAAATGGGGGATGTCCTTTGGGTACAAATCAATGTGTGTTCCCCGCAATTGAGCAGACAAATTTACAACAGACTTAACTATAGGATGCCAATGTTTAAATTATCAGATTTTTTTTCATCAAGTATCTTTATCTAGTAGGAATTGTGTTTGCTAATTTGTTAAAGGAAGATGCAATTACATGTTGCATTGATCTTTAGATTCGTATATTAGATTTTTCCCAAAACAAATTCTTGTTTTTTTCAGGCCATCGTGATGTACCTCCACCAGTTGCCGGGAACGAGGAAGAATGTTCCGGAACTGCTGGGTGACCCTATCGCTCTCATTCGAGATGTTCGTACGCTTGTTGAGAAGCATCGTCATGACTCCAGGGAACAGGCCATATCTGGTGTGCCAGTCCTTCAGAGTGAGTAGAAACTTTTTCAGAATTTAATTAATATGTTAATATTATTGTTGACCTGGATTATTTTCGCTTTTTTTTTGATCTATCAATTTTTTGGTAAGGTTCCTAAACAAAATTATGTATATATGTATTAAAATCATCAGGAGTATGGTGGGTAACAATCATTTTAGTTGATCTCATTAATTTGTTGGAACAATTCTTACAAAATTTTCGATTTTAGTAGCAATACTAAAAACAATCTAAGTGTATATAAAACCTAATTTATAAAAATAACTCACTCTAATGGTTAATCTATAATAAGAGACGATTAGTATAGTGATTTGTTTTTTCAAATATCTCATCAATCTCGAACACTAAAAACCGTTGACAAGCACCATTTACCATATTGCAAAATGGTTTGATTGAAATTTGACATTTAATACATTTACAATTCAGGTCCCGAAGAAGTATTAAATGAACGGAAGAAGTCTTCAGTAGGAAGGAGTCCTGGCAGCGGAAGTGGACGAGGACCTCGCGGCACTTACAAGAAGAACAACATGGCTGCGCCTCAATCTGATAGAGTGGATAAAGGCGGAGGGCCCAGGCGTAGGAGAACGAGGTAAAATTTCCATTCTTCGGTTGAAGTGCTCATTTCAAATGGTTGTTATGCATTATCATTTCTGAATTCAAGTCCCTGGTATATGTTTCATGTATTTTTTTTTTTAATATCAAGCAGAAGTTGTATTGGCACTCTGCATTTTTTTTTTACATTAGGTGCATCGAGTTAATTTTATTTTTTAAATACATATAATTATGTAATCTCCTTCAGTTCTAAGCAGTTTTATAAAACTGATTATTTAAGGATTAAATGAGAAGATTTTTTTTAAATATATTTCGAACATCAGTAGAAATTGTTTGCCTTCATTTTCAACTGGTTTTTTTTCAGATGCAAGAAATGTGAAGCTTGTCAGCGTTCTGACTGTGGGGAGTGCGTCTTCTGCCAGGACATGGTCAAATTTGGTGGACCAGGCCGAGCTAAACAAACATGCAATATGAGACAGTGCCTCCAGGTAAGTCAGTGATTGTTATTCATTTGATTCATTGCTACGGAGTGAAGACGTGTTGTGCTTATTTTTACTTTTAAATATTATTGTAAATTTATTAGTTTGACCATGCCTAGGCAAAGCTTTTTTTGCTGAAGGAAAAAAAAATCATTCTCCATCATACCTGTTTCATGCTCTGGAGCCGTAGCTATTCCAGAACTGAGTTTGACTTTGAAGTGAACAGCGTCAGCTGTTATCAAAAAAATTTACATAACGATGAATATTTTGTTTTCAGCCAATGCTGCCTGTGACAGCTTCTTGTGCAATATGCCACCTTGATGGCTGGATGCAGACCCCAGTCGCCCCTCAAGCCAAAGGAAACACCGGTCGTTGCGGTCCATCGTTGCTCATGGAGTGCGCTGTCTGCTACTCAATCTGTCATCCCGCCTGCGTTCCTCCCGGTGGAACATCTCCCAGTGAAGATCTTCCTAATTCGTGGGAATGTCCACAGTGCACCAATATGGGGCTCAATCACGACTACAGGGTAAGATAATTTCAAGATATACTTTAGCGTGACTCCATAGTCATTCAATAAAATGGGACTCGTACTCGTAACATTGACGGAAACAATTTTTTTTATCTACTACTTTCTACCACTCCTGGTTTTAACATTCATGCCATAATAATATACCTACTAATCAATCAAAATTGTTATTGATCAGCAAATCTAATCGTTCTATGAATTACATTGTTGCTTTCACGGAATGACTGAAATATAAATACTTTGTCACTTATATATATATCTACATACATTCATTCTCGCCACTGACACAGAGAATCGTCAAACACGGTGCTATGAACCTCCTCGAGTCCTTTTTACCATAGCAATAGGCAGGCATATAAATTCAGTCATTCTATCATCTGTTACTTCATTACTGCGTAAGGAAAATGACCTAGGTGTTCGCAGACCTTAGTTATAATTTTTCCGCACAGTGAGCATTAGAGACGTGTTACAACCGGCTCAGATTGCTACAACAAAAAGACAACTTTTCACCATTTCATCCTCATTCATTTTGTGTTTATTTACCTGTTATTTTTTTTGGTTGTACAACGTTTGGGTCTTTTTTTGTCTTGTCAGAAAAGCTGTCAAGGACGACATACAGTCCTTCGTAATCCTAGGGTGGATAGTTCCATGGGCAATCTCTCCCTTTTGATTGTTTATTATTTTCTTGTGTTCTTCTATGGCTGCAACTGTGCTGTGTCTAAACTGTGTTACTGTATTTAACTTGTGTGTGTGTATCTGTATTTTAATTGTAAAGCTGATTTTGGTATAGTAAAATCGCCCTATATTCCACACACATTCGTGTTTTTGGAGCGATAGTTTGACCTATTTTGTATCTATTTGTTGCAGCCACGTCACTTCCGTGCGAGGCAAAAGTCATCTGATCTCCGGAGGATGTCCGTTTCGTCGGACGCAAGCTCCATTCAGCCTCAGAAGATGTCCATTCAAGGTTTGAACACCATTTTAAAGAAAGGTATCTTTTTTTGATAATTGGAATGGTTTTATATATTATCCCAATAGTGTACAACCAACAACCGTTCGTTTTATTACCAGCATGAAAAGAGTTTTTTTTTTTTTAAATTAATCTGTCACCAGATGTTTATAAATATTCTTTATCTAAAGAAATATCTCAAATATGCAACAACATCCCGGCTAACAATGATTTTTGTATAAGCTTTTGATGGTTGGTATAACACAAACGTAATAACTGTGGCTATGTTCACTGTTGTTGTCATGTAGTAATATACTTAGTTGTCTTAGTCGATCTGTCAAACTCATACAATGTTGTAGTCAATACATCAGGAGGTAGAAAAACTAAATTTATATTAACAGATCGACTTAAAAACTCATCAAGTATCTCAAGAATGACAACAGTAGAGTGTTCGACAGATGAAATATAGCTACAGTAAACAGCTGCAGTTATTAAATTTGCATTCTATAAACCGAAATAAATACATTAGCCTTGATGGCTTTATTGGGTATTTGAGACCATTCAAAATAACTGTAATGAATTAATACACTTCTTTTGGATGGTGGGCTGAGGATCATTATAAATTTGAGAATAACCCTCCTGGTTGTACTTTCAGAACGTAACAAAACAATAATAACAACATTTTTTAAGAGTCTCTTCAGAAGAAGGTTAGCTTTTTCTCTATAACCTAAGTAGATTTTCCACTGAGAGTTACCTTCACTTTATTTCTTCTGACAAGCATGTGCTCAGTACATTAGTATTTTTTAAATAGAAAAAATATATATACAATAGTGCCAAAATGCTTCCCCAGTGCTCCAAGACATTTCATTTAAAGTTTTAACAATAATACTTGAGTTTCTATTTGAAATGGTACCATAACTTCATTGACTATTCATTTATTTTTCAGATATAAAACAAGAAGATGAAGAACAGTCAATATCAAATGCTGCTATGATCAAATCAGAACCAGTTTCCTCACCTCCATCACACGCAGACGGGGGTCCCGTTCATCCGCAGACGCAAATGAACAGCTTTGTGCCTAATGTTAAGCGAAGAAAGAGCTCTGAAGAGGGAGAGAGAGACAGGATGGAAACGGCCGGTCACGGAGTTGTTGGGACGAACGAGACGCAGTCGAATGCCGATAACGCTGATCCGCCGAGGAAATTTGCTCTAAGAGCGCAGCTTGCTAATCAGCTATGCGCCAACAGCACCAAGGTATTTTACCGTCAGATGACATAAAATGTCTTATTTCTCTATCCTTCATTTCTTATTTTATCATGTTCGCCACCAGTGGAACATGTTAATTTATTGTTGCTAGAATTGGATCACATGCATCCATTCCTTTCAACGTGAAGGTTCATACATAGTAATTGTTTTAATGAGTGCTCTCAACTCATGACAAAATTTGGCTAAAATGAACATTGTGAAAATAACCTGTTCTCTTCCACAGTCCCTGAAGCGCCCAATGTATCCAGTTCGCCCGGCACAGTTGAGCCACCTATCAGCATCAGCATCTGTTGCAGGAACCGCTCTATGCTTGGATCATGACTGCATTATACCTGTTTTCCGTTTCCTGTCTCCAGCTGAGCTCGCTACCTGCGCACTGGTCTGCAAGACTTGGGCTAGATACTCGGTTAGTATATCTTGATCTATAAAACATTACATTACTTGACATAAAATACTTGACACAATAATTTTTAAATAAATTCGGTGATAACAAAAATATTTTTAAAATAAATGCTTTCATTGGTGTCTACTGACTATTAATCTACATAGTTTATCCCGTTTTAATTATAACCAAGGCAGTTTCTTTGAATTTTGAACTGCGTTACGATGTTGAAAAAGCCGGTTATTGAATGTCGCGAATTTCGCTTGATAACTGGGTTTTCAAAAACTGACGAGCCTTAACGGGAACGCTTGGTGGAGGAGGGCAACTAAGTTATCAAAGCCAGAGCAGCGGAAGCTGAATATAACATTCTCATTGATTGGTTTTCAGTGTTGCAATAGTTTTGTGATAAATTTCAGATGGAACCAGTCCTTTGGAGAAACATGTCGTTCATGCAGTGTCGACTGACGGCCGTTCATCTGGCAGGAATCGCACGGAGACAACCTCAATCGCTCGGTATAGAATGGAGTAATTTGGCAAGGAGACAACTGGCGTGGTTAGTTTCTTTGTCTTTTGTGTTGTCAGCCAAAGTGCATATCTTGCAACTTAAAATATAGATTATGCAAAATCTTATTTTTGTATTCTGTAAAAACCTCTTATTAAAAATGCAATGTACAATAATAATACTGAAGACATCAGGCGACATTCTTCGGTCACTGTTTTTAAGAAAATCGATGATTTGTATTTTGTGATGAAATCTAAATACCCAGCCATGTATCGCACCCTAGGTTGTTGATCTATTACATCTGTTGTGGTTGACCATATTATTAACCCTTTCCCTGAATTTTGTATGAAGAGTTGACATCTGGGCTCAAATTCTTGAGCCCTTATATACATATATATGAAATAAACAGATCAAAGGATAAAAAAAAATTAAATCCTCTATGTACAGTTGTCTGCAACCCATGTATATTCATTTGATTCCTTCAAGATGTACCATATTTCCATAAAATATTTTTTATATATCTTTCTAATTGTCCAACATTCATTTTTCTTTTGTCTGTTTCAGGTTGATAACTCGTCTACCGGCCTTACGTTCCTTATCGCTCTCGGGAAGCTCTGGGGTTGCAGCACTGGCACTGCGGACCTGTTGCTGTCCTCCTCTTCACACGCTTGACTTATCATTCGCTCCAGGCATGGGAGACCCCTGCTTGAGAGAAGTGTTGGCCCCACCGCAAGACTCCAGACCTGGTCTCACAGACTCCAAATCCAGGCTGAGGCATCTCAAGCTTTTAAGGCTCGCCGGAACCGACATAACCGATGTGTCGATGAGGTCATTATATTTTTTAGAGAAATTACCCTACTCTAATATACTATCTTGTAGCAAGTTAATCTGATATTTAGAAAACATTTTTTTTTATATAAAACTCAAATTATGTTACAATCAATTTAAAACTTGGTATAATACACAATGTCAGGTCCTATGGTGCAGCGGTTAGCATTGTAAGCTTCCGTGCCGGATCTCGCGGGCTCGAGTCCCAGTACGAACATCATTTTTTAATCGATTTCTGTTTGAAGGCATGGGTGTTTGTGATGTCTAAAAATTCCCTCCCACCCATTCTAATACTAATCTAATTTCACGTAGTGAGAGCAATTAGTTAATCGCTAGTCCTGTCCTAGCTTTATTCTTCTATCCCTACTACTCTCATTGGAAAAAGAGATGTTGATCAACTGAGTAACAAACAGCTCTCATAAAAAAAAATCTATTGAGATACCTCCATTAGAAGACCATATGCTCCACATTGGGAGCGGACATGGATAAAAATATATTTATATGTGCACTAGATCAGTGCTTCCCAATCTTTTTCATGCCACGGATCCCTAAATCTCAAAACAATCTGCGGAGCCCTGTTTTTTTTTATTTTATATTATAACAAAGAATGTTGAAAGAATGAAAATTTTCGCAGACCCCCGCGAAAAACCTGTGAACCCCAGGTTGGTAAGCTCTGCATTAGATGACACTCGTGTCGTACTCGTGTGTGGGTGCTGCGCTAGAAAAAGAAGATATATCCCAGGTGTGCTTTCTAAACATCGTCCACCAAGTTCTATGATAATATTTCAACATTACTATAAGAATCCAGACTGAAACCAGAATGAAATTATCAAGTTATTATTAGTGAGAACAACTGCGAGAGCCGTCTCTCATTGTCTACGACTGGTTGATAAAAAAATCTGTACATGATATTGCAGGTACGTAACACAAGCCCTATCTGTGTTGGCGGAACTGGACCTGTCATCGTGCGCCCGAGTAACTGATGCTGGCGTGGCTCAGCTCGGATCTTCACGCTCTTTGGAGAGGCTCAGTCTCGCCGGCTGCAGACTTTTAACGGAGACCGCCCTTGACCACCTTTCGTCCTGTCAAAATCTTGTCAGGTACGTTTACAACTATGTCTCTTTTAGTGCATAACAGATCAGATAAGTACCCCGATTGCAATGTTTGAATTATCATTTCAAAACACAGTGTTTAGTTAGTCTCCCAATCTTTATTGCTCCATTTGAAGGTTCGTATACTTGACACTGTTTTAAATAGATTACTTTGAAATGACAAATAAAAACATTTATTTATTTCTTTCTAACGTGAGTTAACATTTTCTGAATTTTCCATTCCAGGCTAGACGTTCGGCACGTTCCTCTGGTGTCGACTCAGGCCGTTATAAAGTTCGCCGCCAAGTCAAAGCACAACCTTCACGTCAAAGATGTCAAGCTGGTGGACCGGAGAAAGACTAAATGATAAACTAACAATCCACCACCGTTGTGATCCAAATACTATTCATATTATCTCTCGGAGATGTAGCACTAAGTGTTCTTTGGCACTTGAAAGAAAGTTGGCTTTAATTATTCACGATTTGAGAATCTATATATCGACGTATGATATTCATTTTATATATCCTATTAGTCACTATCCAAATTCACTTCATCATTTTATAGTTTTAATGTTTTTGGATGCAGTCAGTGACTTCGTGACTGCTTAGCAGAGTATATGGTGCCTGATTATGTCGTAAGTTTCTAACGCTGAAATAAATGGAGAAATTGCATTTTAATTCAGTGGAGATCATCGATTAAAACAATGAAAACAGATACTTAGAGAACGGAATTTCTGATCGGAAAATCAAATTATTACCACACATCATCATTGTAAATGAAAAATACTTTGTTATAAATAATGGTTTATGTTTCATTGCTCAGAATATATGATTGATTGTTAGCTGTATTTTATTCGTAGATGTTTAAATGCAAAATGTTTTTAATTTTTTGTTAATTTTCAGGAAATATAGTATTTGTGACATCCTCGTGATTGACAATTTATTTAAAACATGTCAAGATCATTTATGTTTTTTGTGCATTGAAAAAAATACAGATCACCTCTTTATATTCTGATCAATAAGCAAGATAACCCAAAGTACTGTATCGAAATTTAGTATCTTGACTAAATCACTGACTGATTTAAAACAATTCATTTTTATATTTGAAGAAAAAATATGTGTGACGTTTTTAAATTTGATTGTATTTCGGATATATCTCCCAATATATAATTTATACTTGCGTATAATCGAACGTGTCTGTATAGAAACTGTGCTTTTGTTAATATATCAATAGAATCGGAGATAAAAATATTGATTTTTTGACGTGAAATATATATATATATATACTATATCATTGAATATTCTGCGACAATTTTTTCTTATGATTAAAAAAATATACTACCAAAACGTGCGTGGTGATGACTCGTGCACAATTTAATATATATTCTAAAAATTATTCTGCCGATAAAAAACAGGTCGGTCATGAAACGGAAGCCATCGTATTGTGGCAATTTTTCTTTTAATTTAGTAAAGAAAGGCAAAATAAAATATGCCTTATGTTGTGTATAGCTTAATGTTCATTTTTGCTTAAGTCTGTTTTGCATCTATAATTCAAAATGCACTTAACACTCCAATATATATGAGATGTAGCGTAACCACTGGACTGAGACGGAAGCAGTCCTCTTGTTGAAACGAAGAATCCTGACTAACTTGGAACCTATTTACTGTGCTGTCGAAAAGTTACTGTTATTACATATCGAGATAAGAAACCAAAAGGGTGTAAAAATTTGTATTTTACTAACATTGATATTTGTGGTGAAAACAATTATTTTTTCAGTTGTTTTTCTTCAATTCAATTTATTATCATTCAATTAGTTTTCTTTTTAAACATGCTTCAAACATTGCTCAAATCTCGACAGTAAAAATATTATAAATAAAGCAACCAATGAAATGCCCTTTTCACTGTTCCTTCTCGATTTCATTGCTTATTTGGCAGCATGGCTATTTTCACATTTAGTTGTGTATTTGTCGCCACTTCAGTAATAATTTTTCGTTGTTATATCTGTATTAAAAATATTTATTTATTATCATAAACTGTATCTAACTTTTGTAACAAAATTATTCAATTTCTAATGACTCAATAGAATAACTTCTTTTTTATTTATTCTATGTTACTTAATTATACCTCTATGATTTCGACATGCTTAAAGAAAGGTTAAACCTAGTTAAGTGTTTGTTAATGGATGTATAACAGACTTGATTTTTTTTAATTCGACTGTTTATAGAATGCCAAGTATTTCAGTTTATATTAATTGACAAGTACGTAAGAACGAATTAACTTAAAACAATTATGTCACTGTAGCTGGAATAGTTGGTATTTTACTGTTGGAACAGTAGTTTTTATATGTCGCGAACGGTTGGCGATTGAAACTTGTATCAAGTTACCTCCGATTTTAGGATAGCGAGGATTATGACACCGTCAAAACGATAAACTTAAAGCGAGTAACCGTATTTGGATTAGTTAGCGTAAACCTTCGAATGTTTTATCGGAACGAGAGAATTGACCATTAAGTATTTTTGTAGTAGAAAATTTAAATTAAAACGCTTCGAATTCATTTAAATTATTTTTAATACAAGCAAATCTAGACTTAATTGTCAGAAAATTGTATATAAAAACAGTTCTCATATGATTTTATGATATTCGCCTTTATGACTATGAGAATTATTAAATTTATTTTATTGATTCTTGAAAAGTATTCTATATGCAGTGGTCTCATTTTTGATTTGCGTAATTAATATTGTATTTTTTTTTATTTTTATTAATTGAATGGATTTCAAAATCGAGTTTTGTATTTTTTTTACCGTACCGTCATCAAAAATAAACCAAGTTACCCCCCTGCCTTGAAATTTCATTAGTGAACGTTTAAGGATATTATATAAAATTAGTTAGTATAAATAACTAATGTGTGTTAGATGTAAAGGCATTTGTAGATTATATAATTAACTTAAATCGATAAGGTATCGATTTATAAAAGATGTTTAGCGGTAAGGATAATATTAAAACTTTTGACATTCGTGCAGGAATTATAAAGGATTAATATCAAGATTTTCTTTAAACCTTACGCAATAGATTTAATAATGATGTGATGTTATATATATAAAACTGTATATTAATTATATATGATTCTGTGTTAAATAATAAACTTCTGAATAAAAAAAAATTGATGGGCCTTAGATTTAATAAAAATTATACTTACCATTTTTATAAGAAAATTTGTCATGGTTCGCCATTTCAAAATTTAGATTAGGTATCAAGGAATTCTTTTCTAAAATTTTTATCATAAATTTGCACCAAAATACATAGATTGCATATAAATATGCTTTTTGTAACATTAATTTACAATAATTACACATAACTTTTTTTTACACGTATAAAATGGAAGTATCTTACGGTTATATTACTTTAAAATGCAGTGTTATTCTTTTTTTATTACAATACAGTTCACAGTAATAAAATCGTAGTAAAAAAAATACCATCTTTTGTACAAAATATCATTTCGTCCCACATTCATCCATCATTGTCCAGTTATGTGTAAACATTACAGGCCTAGCGTTTGACGTTCTTTGGGAACACTGGAATAAATATAAGGAAGAAGGAAGCAGAGTCGATGGTCTCGGCAAGTATTCTTATACTGTCTGATAATAAAGATCTGGTAACCGTTGAGATGTCAGAAATTTTCATTGTGTCTCATAAAAATATTTGTATAGATTTTTAAATTTAATCCACATTCCATCAATCGTTTTTTATTTCTTAACCATGTATGATAAAAATTTAATCGAGGCTTGCATTTTGTAAAATTTGCACTAAATGTTTAATTTTAAAGAAAGGAATTCTAAATTTTTCATTATTTTCACTTAGAATGGGTAAGCCAAAATGGATCGAGTAACAATTTGTGATGTAATCATCCCCGCATTCAAAAATTATATCTGAAACTCGATTTCTACTTATGTTTAAGAATAAATAATTTCAGACGTCTTAAATATGTGACTTGAGTCTTTTGCTACCTTTATTACAAATATAATGTAATTTAACGTCATATTTACTCATAGTTTAGAATACTATACTAGATGCACATAATATTTATGTGTCTATAATTTTACTACAAATTTTATGATTTATCAGTAAAAAAATTATTCTTGAAAGGATTTCACTCAATTGAATATATAAAGTAATCAATGGAAAAGTGATGTAAGTCTACAGACCAGAAATGGAACTGAGTATTTTTCCTCAGCACATTGATGTCGCCATCAAGTGGAACCGATTCTATTCTTCGAAGCACGAACTTCCAAACCTTAATCAGTCGAGACTTGTCATCATTTCAAGATTTATTTTAATTCATAAAAGAATTTACGTGAAAATTTTATCCATTGGCGAAAATCATTCTAGAACATTGTATCACACCACCGTTTCCCACTCTTCGAGTATGTGTTTTGGTTGGTTACATCTCTTAGTAGGTTTTATGTAAAAATGACAAATAAACTGTTCACGAAAATGAGAATCATTTTGAACCGCTATAATTATAACTATCAAGTTTACAACAAAACCCAGTTTTTAACAATATAAGTAGAGTGAATATTGTTTTTTTTTTACATTAACCTCGATTTCGCTAAAACTGTTACCCTCGATTTTAAGCGAATCATCAATAATACAAGAATTACCCAGCGATGTAACATATAGCAGAACGAGGCCAAAATTTTAGATTATGATTGGAATATATATTTATTGTAAAAAGATTGTATCAGGGAAGAATTGAAAAGGTGATATCTTGTAATAATGAAAGTTAGTCACTTTTTGTATTAGTGTAGAAGACTATTTTTGTATTTAATAATTACATTCAAATATGCCTTGAACTTTTCAGAAACTATCAAAAAATCAGTAATCTACTGATATGCTTTTTCAGCAAATGTCTTAGATTCCCAATCGACATTATTCTTAGATTAACTTCCTTTGCGAAAACTTACGTGAGTCTTAAATTATCATGTAATCTACCTTTATTTTGGACGATTTCAAGCATATGATTCAACATTGAGAAATAATATTAATAAATTGATATGTTCAATTTGTTCGAAAAGCAAATTTTTAGATTCACTACTTTACAAAGAGCCTCTCATTACTGTTTTTTCTTTATGTAACTTAAAAATACCTTTCATATCATTTTAAATTACCGTAGTTTTATCTTTTCCAGAGTCATAGTACTATCTGAAAATAATCATGAAAAATAAAATTTACACCAAAAATGACCAGAATAACTTTCTACGAGTTAAATATATCAGCAGAATAAACCGTACACTACTTTTAGACACTTACATTCTTAACAATAATTAATTAGTTTTTCTTTTAAATAAATCATTTCTTTGCTTATAAAAATTATGATCCATTTAAAACACCGTAAATATATATTACAAACGTGGACCCAGCACCTATTGACTTTATTAAAAATAATGTGGAATACATTTTATATAGAGGATTAAGTTATCAATTATATTTTATATATTTTACCATTTTTTATCAGCGCACTTATGAAATCTCTATTACTGTTCTAAAAATGTTATGTCAAACACACGTAATAAATTCTGTTCTCTCGATAAGTTAATTAGTATCAAACTATGGATAATATTGTTATGATTTAAAAAAAAACATTTAAATGTCTACAAACAGAAAAATGTATTTCGTTTGGATCGAAAAGTTGTACTTAAACTTAGGGTCTTAGAATTTCTTTATATTAAAATTGATAAATCAACAAATTTTATGCAAACTACTCAGGAAAACATTCATTGTTCTTAATGCAGAAAAATCAAAATACATTGTGGGTGCCAGCCAGTATTGAATATAAGATTTCTTTGCTGGACACTGGTAACCCTGTATTATTACTTACTACTGTATATATGTGTACAGTGGTGGATTACACACTTGGGAGACCCCAGGGGCAATAAAATTTGGAGGGTCTGGGTTAAAAGCATTGATAAAATTTTACGTAAAATAAGAAGAAATATTGAAAACTTTTTTATAGGCCCCAAGTGTACGCCTCCTGCACTTATGGGGTAATCCGCCATTGTGTATATAACACAGGCTTCATCTTCAGGTCTGCAATATCACAGATACATTCAAATATGAAATTAAATTTCTATGGGGTTCGGCTGTTTTATAATATCGATCAAGAATTGGGTTTTCATGGCTTGCAAATCTCTATATATGCAGTTTAAAATATTTCATAGATATATTTGAACGATTATTCTATTATACTTCATGTGACTATTTTAGTATTTCTATATATCTTATCGGTGTTTGGTGAATTTTTCTTGGTTCATTATACAACCTTACTACAAGCAAGTTTTCACACCATTCACTTAGCATATAATTGAATGACGAAAAGAAAAATTCACATCACGCATCTTATGTCTATTAGCTAATTCGCTAGTGTGATCTACAATTTATACAAAATTGATTCATAAAAGTATTCTCTTATTTATCAACGCTTGCTTACTGGCACATCTAACTCCAATAGCTTCGGAGCACATTCTTTTATGAAAGTCAATATTGAAAAAACAGCAGTTTATATCTGTCATTTTTCACACAATTACATTAGTTATTTACTATTGATAGTAAATAACAAATCTGAAATAGGTTTGGTTATTTACGATTTTGTTGCAAAACCTCTTGAGTTCGGTTTGAATTAAATTACACAAAACCCCCTTTCTTAAAACAGTTATTATGAGGTCTGTTTCGTGACAACAATTTCTTCAGCCCATCTATTCCTTTCCATCACGAATTATCATATTACATTAGATCTAATTCTTCCCTAAGGATGCAACACCATTGTAGACTAGGATGAAGTATGAAAGCATTAGAAGAATTCAAAATTGTGAAAAATCTGATTAAACATTCAAATATAAATACTTTTAAACAACTGTATTGAGTTAGGAATGGCGAGTATATTTTCAGACAGGAATAAAGATTATTTATATTATGTAATTACAGAATAATTAAAATTATAATTTTCTATCATTATTCTTTGCGAGTGACTGTGCTGTATACATATAAGGTACATTATAAATAAAATTAATTATATCTTAAAATAATGTTTATTATATTATAGTAATTAAGAGTTTTATTTATGCCACAGTATTTTTTTATGTTTCTGGATATCTTTTCCTTTTTTGTTTCGTAATGTAAATAAAAATATATGATGATGAATAAAATATCTGTAAACCAAATTACTTCACGACTTTCACTATGTTTTACATACCATAGAATTCGCTTTCCAAGCCCCGTTGTAATTAAAATGTTCCTTGCTTCCTCCCATGACATGCCAGCATCCATCAGGTCGTCCAGGACGCCAGAATCTCTCGGTCGGAATGAGGTAAGCAGTATTCAGACTCTATGGAGGCATCGGCAGCACATGACACAGCCGGTTTCAATGTTTCCATGATAACTGATGTGACAGCAGTGACAGATCTACCCACATAATTCATTGATACTCGATAATTATAATCTATCCTCATAAATCATTAAAACTCATTAACATTAAAAAATTCTCGTTTTAAAATTTGATTACATTAACAACAATTATACTGAGTGATCCACTTTTATGTGTGTATACAAACCAGGCATGGGCAACCTTTCGTAGGTCTGGGGCCAAATTATCATTCTGTCTCCTAGTCAAGGGCCGGGTTATTATAACAGTCAAGTTATTATATCACTTCTTTTACACAATATTGGAACGTATCAACCGTGCAAAAAAAAGGAGTTGAGTGTACTCAATATAAAAAGAAATGCATGGGGGGGCCTTGTGTGACGTTTGCATGAGGGCCCCAAATTTCTAGCCACGCCACTGCTTGCAAATATAATAATAATTATACAAATAATAAAATTAGCCTAGTACGTAGAATCACCACTGACCTAAATCCATTTTTACATTATTAATCCCGCAGCAATACAAACAAGCCTTTATTAAATATCTTTCAACCATGCAGTTGCAAAGGTTATCGCAGCTTTCTATACACATTAGTATTTAATTTTATATTTTAAAAATGTTACTGCCATCTATAAATCAGTAGGTAAGTTTTTTTAATTACTGTACGCAGTATATATTTTATCATTCATAGATGTCAGGACACAAAAGCTTTGTTTCGATTTAATTATTTAAAAGGTTATAACAATAAAATTTCATTGGTTTTTAAATTGAAAAAAAACCTTTTACTTAAAATCTTTATTTTTTAAAAATGTATTTTAGTGTAATAGAAAAATAGAAAATATTGTTTGCGTAATTAGATAATGAAATCAATCAGTGTTTATTAGTTCCTCCAGAGTTTAGAGGAATAAAATATTTTGCTGAGCATTACAATATAGGGCAGGGTGGAACTGACAGTGCATTTTTTTAAATAGTTTATTTTGCTGCTTTTTCTTGTTAATTATATTACACAATTCGATCGAAAACTTTAAATTTTGTAGTACATAATATATATAATAAGGTGTGCTTTTTAAAGACGTGATCCCGGTATTTATGTGTTCTTTTAATATACAGTAAAATAATAGTTTTAAAATGAAAAAATACCCGTAGTACAGTCAGCGGTGGGCTGCCAATATGTTAACAAGGGGCTCGCTCAATATCAAAGTAAATTATCAGTCATATGCAATACTTTTAAATAAGCAAACGATTGTAACTAAATACACTTAAAAAATGCAGTTTAACACAAACTAATCAATGTAAATGGCTGAAAATGTACTACTGTGTATAATGGAAGCTGTCGTAGATAGTATATGTCAGAAATTGCAGTTATGTACTAGTTTGATCTAAAAATATTGTTTTCTATTAATTAAACAAGGGGCTCGCCGGCCGTAGTAAAATCTAACAAGGTGCCCGCGCGAGCCCCTCCGAGCCCCCTACAGCCCACCCCTGAGTACAGGGTTGAAAATCAACCAAACTCAATTTTTGAATGTATAGAAACCAGGGCTGTGGGGTCGCGTAAAAAAAAGACGACTTCGACTCCGACTCCGACTACAGCTTTAAAATAATTAACCACTCCGACTCCGAGGAAATTTTTCAATAATTTCATTTTAACTTATATGTATGTATACCATCAGATCATCTTTAGTCAGCCAAGCATGAAATGTTAACAATTTTGACTATTTTGTTTAGATACACATCATTAAATATATTTTTCAAAAAAAAATCGAGCTGCTCATTTTTCACGACTCCGACTCCACAGCCCTCATAGAAACCATCACATATTTTAATAAAATTGTTCGCGATGGATTGAAATATTTTAAATATTTAAAATATTAACACATTCCAGACTTTCAATGATATATTATTATTTTAATAAATCGTCAGCTTTTTAATATCAGTTAATAATTATGATATATTTTTTAACGACTAAAAGTTATAGAAAATATACAAATACTAATTTCAATTTACTCATCCGGTATTGCAATCCAAATTGACCGTGTTATGTTGCTGTTTTTAAACTTTTTTTGTATTTTTTATCCATGTCCGCTCCCAATGATATACGCATATGACCTCCAATGTAGATATCCCAACATAAGTTTTTCTACGAGAACTGTTTGTTAACTCAGTCGCTCAACCTCTCTTTTTAAGTAGTAGTAGCGATAGAAGGATAAGGCTAGGACAGGACTAGTGGTTAACTAATCGCTTTCGCTACGCCCGGATGTTAAAGGACCGGAAATTGTGGGAGGGAGATCGCAAACACCCATGCCTTTGAACAGAAATCGATGCATCGCTTCTAGACTTGCCGCCCCTAGAAAACTGCCTACTCGCCTATGCCCACGGGACGTCCCTGGTTCTATCTAAAAAAACTAAAACTGTGCAGGAGAATAACTTTTTGTAGAAACGATATTTTAGATTAGAAGTATAAATATAATCAGAATTAAATGTATATCTAACATATTAATTTTATTTCAATGTCGTAATTATATTGGCATATTTACCAAATATACATACGAAACTGCAGATAGAACTTTGGCGCGCTTACTCGAGTTGGCATCTGCCATTTTTTAATTTTTTTATGAACAATCTGTATGAGGATTCAACTAACTCAACACTCAACAATATTATGTCTCCCTCTCTTTTGTGTACGTTACGACATTTGTTTCATGCACCTGGGATGCCCGTAGTAAACACACTTATGTATCTACGTACGCGAATGAAAGAGTAAACCGTTTCTAAGATGGTGTTTTTCTACACGGTGACTTTTTAATTCAGATGGAACTTTGGAGATCTATAAAGATTCGTATATTTTTCAAATTGAACATTTTTTTTAAATATTGGATTTTTTTAAATGCAGATAGAACCGTATTTTGAATGCGAATAAAACTGCATTAAAAAATCATTTTGTGAAAAAAAAAAAAAGTAAATGGAACCATGTTTACCCAAAACGATGAAAAATACAACTAGATAATATTACTAGTTTTCTCTTGGGAGCCAGATGTTAGCACATGGAAATAAAGCAATATAAACAATCAATTCTCTCAGTTCCATATACATATAACCAGCGGTGGGCTGCCAATACGTTAACAAAGGGCTCGCTTAATATCAAAGCAATTGATCACTTATATGCAATACATAAATAATCAAACGACTGTTACTTAACAAACAAGATGCAGTCAACCATAAACTAAGCAATATAAATGGATAAAAATGTACTACTGCGTATACTGAAGCTGTCGTAGATAATATATACGTCAGAAATTGCAGTTATGTTCTAATTTGATCTGGGAATATTGTTTTCTTTTAAATTAACAAGGGGCTCGCCGGCCGTAGTAAAATCTAACAAGGGGATCGCGCGAGCCCCTCCAAACCCCCTTCCAGCCCACCCAAGCATATAACTCGAAATGTCATTTTATAGTTTTGTCAACGTTTCAATAAATTTTAATTGAATTGAGATAAATAACTCAATATAATTCAATACAAAAATGAGAGAAATAATAATTATCACTTTTCTACAACTCAGTTTAGATGTTTTAAAACTTTGTTCAGTCATATCTCAAAACTACCAAATTCTAGTTGAATCACTATGGAACTTAGCCATCGATATACGTTTCAATGTAACACTACCCTCAATACACGCCTGGTTCTCGGCATGAACATTAATTCGAAAGAAAAATTCACCCTTACAATTAAAATTAGGTGACGCAGACGGGTAGGTATTTTAGGTATAAAACCTCCCTATATTTTTATTGCAAGACGTAATGAGGAAATACCTAAAAGCCACCACCGCGTGTAAACACAAATAATAAAGATAATAAAGCTGGTACAATGTAGGAACGAGTGCGCGACGAATCGTCACAATTTATTCCACCAAAAGGGGGTCACTCTGATTTATTCAGATTAAGTCGAAATCGATCCGCGATTTAATAATGTTCATACAAATTGGAAACATAAATTACTGTCCTAATGGTAGGTAGTTAAATGAAAAGTGTCTGTTATTTTGATATGCAATGAATTGAAATTTCGTATAACGATGTTATATTATTGATAATAAATTCAAATTAATGAATTAAAGGTTTCAAGTAAGGTCAAATGCCTAACTACTAACATAAATCAAGTAACTGGTAATGTTGCAGTTCAAATATCATCAATAGTTGAGCCATAAAGAAGTGAAGTGAGTCAATGCCAAAATGGTTAAACTTTTTTTCAGTAATTTATGAATCTGTATTTAGAGGCATTGATTTTTTCAATTATCCGCACTACTACAGTGGTGTAGGAAGGGATCCTGCCCAGCGGTGGGCTGCCAATATCTTAACAAGGGGCTCGGTAAATGTTATTCATTTTTTTATCCATGTCCGTTCCCAATGTCGAGCATATGGTCTCCTAATGAAGGTATCTCAACAAAAGTTATTTTTCTACGAAAACTGCTTGTTATTTAGTCGCTCAAACTCTCTTTTCTAAAGAAAAAATGAAGGGACAACTAATTTTCAAATTTAACCATCTACAGATATTGCAGTTATCTGATGATTTGATCTAAGACAAATGATTTTCTTATCTTAACAAGAGGCTCGCCGGCCGCGCCAAAATTTAACAAGGGGCTCGCGCGAGCCCCTCCGAGCCCCCTCCAGCCCATCCCTGATCCTGCCGCTCCCAATATTTCTTCAAATATTGTTTTTAAATCACTTCTACTATTTTTCATATATGAACTAAGAGTTTTTACTACAGGTGGCTTAATTTTATTATGTATAAATATAATTTCTCGAAAAATATTGTATTTATTTTTGAAAATGCCGCCCCCAAAAATGGTACACCCCTGCCGCACCCCTTTTCTACGCCACTACACTACTAGGCCCGTGGTGCAGAGGTCAACGTCGTTGGCTTCCGTAACGGATCTCACAAGTTCAAGTCCCAGTACGAACTGCATTATTTTCAATCAATTTACCGACTGCAGTTCGAGGGAATTTAGAGGGAAATAACTATGAGATAACTTTTAATTGTCCTTTTATAACATTACACATCTTTCGTTATCATATCTGAAAATAGAGATATAGTGGCTGACTTACTAGCAGTTTTTGTTAATAGCTCTACAGTTCTTAAAGCAGACATTTCTAAAATACTTATTACAATCTTATTTAAGTATGTTTTAAATTTGGAATACTGTTTATTATTCTTTCCAAATCGTTTGCCGACAAACAAATAAATACAATTCTTAAATCTACTTACTACTCAAATCTGCGGGCATTCCCATGAGCTTATCCTTTTCGCCAGCAATGGCTTTAAACTCAATGATACATTTATTTCTTATATAAACACGAAACATTCATTTACTAAGCGTCAGTTCAAGAAACCCGGGTCGTTAGTGACAAAATTTGTGAGAATGTACACAGTTTGAACGATTCAAATTTAATATTGAAATTCCACCAAGCACCTTCAGTCGAAATCTTAAATTAAAAATGTTTGCTGATGAATTGAAACATATTTTAAATTTGGAATAACGAGTTTATGTCACTTATATGACACTTATGTTTATTATATTTTAAAATTTTAATGAAATCTCGTGTTGGTCGAATTGGATTTTTGTAGGTAATAGAATCGCATTCTTTCGTGAGTGCAGAGGGGCCTCCCCTTCGAGAAGCAATCGCAGGAATTTGAAATAGTTGTGTTGTAACGAATTGAGGAGGGCTGTTGAAAAACACCCCCTCGACTTGACTTCCCTTCAATTCACTTCCGAATCACTTCATCATGCCAGTTTAATCAAGAGTAATGATTTAAAAATGATTCGGCGGGGTGTGAGGTGGCTGTTTTGGTAGATTATTCTTTATTGTGTTGTAGGCAGAAGCAACGTCAGCATGTATTAGCTGTCAGTAAAATAAGTCACAGCTTCCTATGAAGAGCGAGTAGATTTATTATTTGTATTTGTAATTTCATTATTTATGGCGAAGGTAAGTATTCTCAACCAAATGTCTTCAATCTTTTTTGTGCTGGGAGCTACATATTTTTCATAAGTTTTCTCGCGAATTCCAAGCATGATTATTATAAAAAATAAGGCTTTTTCTCCCTTCTTGTAAATATCATTAGATATGTGATTAAAAAATAATTAAATTTAAGTATTTATATTTCTTATTAACACATTGCTTTTTAAAAAACATTTTTTTTTTGGAGGGAATAAGAAAACAATATTTTTACGGAATCGGCCAAATTTTGGTTTGCGATCGACCGGTTGGGCATACTTGATAGTGTATGAAACCAACTTTTAACATTTATGACCAAAAAATATCTAATATGAGATATGTAGAAATTAAGTCAACAAACAACGAGGTTTTCAGTGTCACATGGGGAGCCAGTATATTTCATTTTGTAGAGAATTTTATATTATTCATGGAAAAAAATCATTTTTCTCCTTTTACCAACTATCATAACAGCAAGTGGAATAACTAATATACATGAAACATACATAAGCTATGATTTGGAAAAATGTTAAAATGTTAAAAAAACATTTTAGTACTTATTCCACTATTATTTATTATGATCAGAACTGTTTTCGGTTTTAGTTGAAAATAGTCGTGATGAGCAGAATTCCGATTGTCTTTTTCTTTTGTTGGTAAATTCATTTTTACTTATGAACATTTGATGACATATAATTGCTACGAAATATTCCTTGTGACACAGGTGTTATGTTGGAGTGGGTGGTTGTGGGTATAACCTTGAGTAACTTTTGAAACACAAAATCGTGAATGCCTTGCAAAACCTACTGTATAATTTTCAGTGTTTTTTTACTGTAAATTATTGTAATACTTACACAGAATCTATGATACATTTCAAATTATGATTATTCTCGTTTGATCTTCATAGCTGGTTATTAGTAAAATGTTTTCTCTATCTCTCTACGCCAAGTTTTAATTAAGTGTTTAAACATTACAAATACCCATTCTTTTAGAGACAAATTCATAAATATATTGAAAAATTAATGCACGGAACTGCATGAACATGTATCACTTGTTTAAGAGTTGTGCATATAATTAAGAAAATTATAATGTATATAATTTCATAGTACATCTTAATTATTCAATGAATTTTAAATAATTACCTGGGTACCTTAATTATAGATACGCCACTGGAATTTACATATAATATTCATATTACCTACCTTCGTAGAGAAGACGGTGTTGTTTTTAAGTTGGTATTAATTGACATACCTATTTATTTAATATTCGTTTCATATTTAGGAAAAATGGCTGCATTATCGAAGTTTAAATAATATATAGCAGTCCGTCCGGCACCCACAGCATTATGAATGAAACGACCGAGCCAAAAACAAAACGTCAGTCAATACAAAATAACAAAGCGGGAAAAAAAACAACAAAAAATGAAGAAGCCGTATTCCGAGTATGTAGACAGCCTGCCAAGATACATACAAATAAACAACTCGACAAGAAAACAGTTTGAATTGCTTTTTTACCCATAAAGGAACATCCTCGCGCCTGCGATTGGCCGAAGCCATGCCACGTGACCCACGCGCATGCGATTCGCGCCAAAAAAATTAAGCTCCGCCCATCTGCGCCACTGCAAACATTCTCCATACGTTTCTCTCTTTCTGCCGTGTTATAGCGAGATTTATCTATCCCTCTCGATTTGACGTTATTGTTCGTCACTTGTGGAGCTTCGCCGTCCTATTGCCGAAGTGCATACGATAATAAAATTCCCCTACTGGTTTTAGGTGTACGCCCCTGCTGTGGGGTTTTTAGTGCTTCTCAAACCAAGAAACTCTACAGCGCTCCGCTGACGGCAGGCAAACATGATACACGGTAGTCCCAGTGAATGTTTGCAGCGAACAGTAGCTGCACATAAAAATGCTTCCGTTATGTGACATATAGAACAAAGAATATTTGACTATATAATCTTCGTGCATGAACTCCCATTAATTGTTGTGTATAAAACAAACAATGAATTATTTTACTCTAGCGTAGCTGCTGAAGGTGTACTACCCCCTTAATTATATCCCATATAACTTTTGCTTAAATAATGAATATAAATTACAAGGTGTTATTTAAAAATATAGAAATTATTTAATTCACTCTAATTGAAAGTGATGTATTTTTCGTGAAAGGTCCTCGTATGCATCAAATATTATCTGTTCTAAATACGTCCTATCCAGAGCTGCAGGGTCGTGTAAAAAAGACGACTCTGACTCCGACTCCGAGATTTTTTTTCAATAATTTCATTTTAACTAATATATATGTATTCCATCACATCATCTTTAGTCAGCCAACCATGCAATATCAACACTTTTGTCGACTATTTTGTTTGAATACACATCATTTAATATATTTTTCAAAAAAAAACTCCGACTCCGGCCAAAATATTGTGACTCCACGACTTCGACTCCAAAGCACTAGTCCTATCACTGTCTATATAATTATTATCTTTTAATGATCTGTTTTATTTCAATCAATTTATACATTCTAGAATAATATTATGGTCTTTCACTAGTATGGTGATTGTCCGTTAAATAATGTGAATTATCCACTACAAACCTGCACAAATAAAGATATTGTTTTTCTATTCGAACGTTAATGATCAATAAAGAGATCAATTTAATTAGAAAGCCTGTTTTACAGATGTAAATTAGCAAATAAAAAAAAATATTACTTGATAATTTAATGTCTATTATTTCTACGAGCCGCCACTTTGGGGGCACTGCCAGAAGCAGTACGGCTATATGGTTTTGTATTCTTGGATTCAGTCTCGCGCGACGCGTTACAGCCGTCAGATCAATCTGTCGAAGCGACTTTTTCTGTACCCATAAATCGTAGCGAAAAATATTGCGTGTCAATTTTACAGATTTTCGCGTTCGAAATTCGAATCTGACGTTTTAGCAAAATTTAATTTTCATAATAATAACAATCGTATTGTTGAATCGCGATCCAAGCGTCGGTCGGTCGAATTAAAATCGAGAAAATATTCCGCATTTGAATTTTGACGTTTCGGTGACGTTTAATAAACAAACCAAATATACGGTATTCCAAATTTGAAATATTTCATTCGGAATATTGCAGTGTTTATAGTGTTGCATGTGTATAAGATAAAATAAAAATAGTGATAATTTTATGGCTACTGAATTTATAGCTCTGAGACTTGTCTGACGGTTTATTTATTTTTTTGCAATTTTAATGTTTGGAACTTGATTTGTTGACTTGTTTTAAATGTTGGCAGAGTGAAATGTGATCGGTATTGAAATCTAAAGGATACGTTTTCATTTGGTGATACTGTGGTGGTTAGTTGGTTTCATTTTTAACAAGTGTTCGGAGAAGTCGGCAGCATTATTCTCCAAGGCGCCGTGGCGGGCTTTCTAGCAATTGGGGCCCATGCCCCCTTTCACCCCTATCATATCGGTGAGTAAAAAAAAAACATAAATGCTACCAAAGAGTGCCGGTGAAACTATTTACTCCTACTAATTGAATTACCAATTTTTTACAATAATTACTAAATACTTGTAAATCATAATTGAATATTTATCTAAATACACATAGATAACGTAGTAAATAACACCAAATCATTGTAAAGTTAAGATATTTTAATGCTGTTATGAGGATTGGTTGCTAGTCAGTCGATATATAACGAAGTGCTGGAAAGATCACAAATACCTATCTGTCACCCGAAGGTGTACTTTTGATTACTCATACTATTATTCAAATATTGGAAACTGTACCCAGTACTTCCTACCGCTATTGTGTTAAAACAATATTTACCAGCGGTAAGTGACGTAAGTGTCATACGACATTAATATTGACATTTTTTTTCGTGGTTTCATAAACACCGTTTTTTTAATCAATCTACATTTCCATTTTTACCACTTTGCCGTCAGATTGGTAGTTAGGTAAATATGTAAAAAAAAATGGTAGGTAAATTCGGCAGATTTTATCAATATGTATATACCTACATAATAATATATAAAGTTAAATTTTGAGTTATATATTACTTTGTTTCGTATAGATATTATAGTGACACGTGTTTTTTTCTGCTAAATCATCAATATCTACGATATACATGAAACATGCAAATTTGTACATAATTCGGTCGAAAGAATTTCAAATGTGCGCAACACGTATAGCAAAAAGTTTGTGTCGAATCAAAAATGCATTTTTTATGTAACACCGTATTAACATAATATATTAAGCCTTCAGAGCATTACATTTTTTTTTCATCGATTTAATTATTCATGTAAGTGGCCCGCGGGCCTTATAATGTGTTTAATCAGGTAAATTATTATCCTAACCCGGGTAAGCTACATTTTATTTAAATGTCAATAAACTTTTAAAAATGTTTTTTTTTTAATTTTTATAATTCTTCCGGTTGTAGATCGTATTGATTTTTCAATGAAATCATCATTTTCTGGTACCTTTTTTTATTGCAGTACTGCAGTTTTTGTTGTTGATCCAAATCCAACTGCATGTGTTCAATCTTGAGCCGAGCTTATAGCTGGAGTGGGCTCGCAGGGGCTCGTGCGATCCCCTTGCTAAATTTTACTACGGCCGGCGAGCCCCTTGTTAATATATGAGAAAACAATATTTTCAGATCAAACTAGTATATAACTGCAATTTTTGACTTATATATTATCTACGACAGCTTCAGTATACATAGTAATACATTTTTAGCTATTTAGATTGATAAGTTTACAGTAAATTGCACATTGTTACATATTATAAGTGTATTAAGTAACAATCGATTGCTAATTAACGTATTGCATATAAATTGTATAGGTGTATTAGGCAAATTCACTCCTTCTCCAGAACACCGAGAATTGCTTCGAGGTTAGGCTAGCCCCTTGTTAACGTATTGGTAGCCCACCGCTGGCTTATAGCATTAACATTAATTGATTTCAAGATAGAAGCTGCTGATGATACTGTTTACCTTTACCAATCATATTTGTGTATTAACTTCCCTAACGACATTACTCGGTGATTAACAAATTATATTAAAACTGAGTGACCTTTCTTATGGTAATGATTTTTTAATTTAACGTCTACATTATCCATTGATTAAATTTGTTACACTAACGTAAATGATATTGATGACTTATCTACAAATAATAGTGTTATTTTAAGAAATGATATATTTGTAACGGTATCGTTTTTTTAAAGAAAAATCAATAATTATTGTTTTGAGTTAGTATCTGTGTGTCAATCAATCACATACGAATATCATTTACATTTGCGCAATGAATGCCTGAGATGGTGCTGTGACATAAAAATAGTATGATATGATGTACAAATAATTATTTTTAATTTATTGAATTAATTTTGATGTTGTGCTAGAAAATACAAGTAAATATAGCTTAAAACAAATATTATGTACCACCATCTTTGCACAGAACAGCGTGTATGGATATTATTTCACGTTACACGTGCAAAGTTGTGAATCATTCTTATATTCAATTGTTTCTGAATGGTCACAATCTATTATAGTTTATCTCAGAAATTTAATATAATTAAAAAATAAATCAAAACTATACTCAGTATGGACGTATTATTATAATTAATCAAATAAGTGCATAAAGGGGTTATGTCACGTAATCATTTTTTTTTAGTAAATTAAGGTCGACGTATTTTTTTATTGTGAAAACAATTTAAGTGTGGATAAAGACAGGCCCAAGACACCTTCAATCATTTTCATATTAAAAAAAATAAACTTAAGTAACCAAAAGTCATTGAAATTGTAAGATATCGGATTGATATGCATTGAAAATAGGTACATAACACTTCCATTCGCAGAAAAAAAAACAGTCTTACATAATTTGTAACATGACCATCTTCATTCACTGATGTCTTCAACTGAAACACTAAACGACAGATTTTAATGCATTTAAGAATTATGATAAATAACGTAAGTCGTAATTGTATACAATTTGAATATTTGGTGGAATGAAAATAAATTTAGTTTTCTTTATATATATAATTATTATTAAAAAAGGTGGTCAGTTTATATGATTAGAACAACTTACTAAGTATACCCGGTGCCATTGAATTTAAATGGGAATAATGGGACAAATTTTTCATCTAAGAATAAAACCCATAATAATATTATATTGTTCACAATATAGTCGATCATGGTTTTTAAATTACACGAGAAACCTGCACTTGGCTTCAAATTTTCGTAGTCCACAGCAATCGCAATAATTACCGGTACTAGCCGCAAGGATTGTCGGGTTTTGCTTCATATGGGAGTAGATCTATAAAGTAATGGTACAATATTTGGGATTAAAAAATATTTTTAATTGCTTTTTAGCTTGTCACTCATCTGTATATCTCACACGAACTCATAGTGCATAAATCGAATAACATATATTTGAATCACATAGAAACCTCAGTTCCAAAGTGTAACAACTGTAAATCTGATTATTTTAAAATTGCAGTGGTTATTGTTCTTAAGATCTCTAATTTCACAACCAGGGCTGTGGAGTCAAGAGTCGCACTGTTTTAACTGGAGTCGTAACCGAAAAAAACTAATAACTTCGAATCCTTCCAAAAACTGTGTATTCAAATTTCTACGGTTAAAAGTGGCGCCACTGTTTTCAGCTATGGTCGGAGTTGTCTTATTTCTTTACGACTCCGCAGCCCTGATTACAAGACTACGAAAGACCGGCAAGAAATGTCGAATTCGCTTATTAATAATATGAGGAAAATTTGAGTTATAGTATAAATATATTTTAAAAAACTTGCATGTTTTTTCCTAATTATTTCGAAATTATGCTTTTTGAGTTTTTACTTGTACTTTCGAACATAAGTATTGATACAAACAATAATGATAGTTATTAATATTGCTTTCTACCATAACTGTGTCAAATTAATATATGCCGTAGCTTGAACTAGGGTTATTTCATAAGACTAGGAATGACTTCAATGTCTCACTGAAAAAACTAAAAAAACGTACGTCATACATATAAAGCGAAAAAAGATTTTGATAAAGGTATATTGACATATTACGGTGGAAATCACAATATATGTTTTATAGCTGTTAACACTTTGCACTCTCACTAGATTTACTCAATACCAATAGTCTACTCTGGGTCCAGATTTTACTCATATTACCAGCAAATTAAGTACGGGTTTGAATAAAAAGTCAATCGTATTTTTGAGACAATCTGTGTAGCTCCAATGGTGACCATAATAACGCGTATCATATTTGGGATAATTTTCTTCGAAAACGTAATTAAATTCCACTAATTTGAGCTAAAATATAGAATATGTTTTATTATTAGCTGTCTTTTTATTCACGGCGGCAGTATAACATTGAAATAAATTGACAAAAATATTACAAACCAAAATTATTTATTTTACACGGTAACTCATTAAAATTGAGCAGAAACTGTTGTAAGTACTGCGAGGAAAATTTTAACTAGAACCAGGTAAAATTAACTAAAGTTCAAACGAATAGAATTATGACATGATCAATTATATTCTTGGACCATAATGTGATAAGATAATAATACCCATCATGCCAATGCTTTTAAACAAACTTAAACATCTCCTTATCTACATAATCGTACTATTTTGATAACCAATTAATATTCTGAATAGTACTGTATATTTTCGTTAGTTTTTCCTTTTTTAATTGGTTATTGAAGAGACTTTTGAATTAAAAATACAGGGTGTTGCATGTTTTACGTTTTAATTGGGCGTTTTAAAATATTAAATGTTTTCCTTATATTTGTCTTTATTGTCTATATTTTATCAAAAAACATAAAGCCAAAAAAATGCCTGTAGTTGTAAATACTATCCAATTTTTTTTTTTGAATATTCATGTATAGTTTGGCAAAACATTCAAAATTCATTGAAGTTAAATATTGTCAAGAAATAACACATAAGTGAGATAAAAACATTGTGTATAATATTTTAAAAAAATGCTAACAGCAAGCATTATCAACTGTCCAAATGATAAAGACAAGGTGTGACAATACTTGTTAAAATAAAATAAAATATTTAATTAAAATATTTGCAACCTCATGCTCTTCCAAATTCATACTACTTAAACGTAATAAAGAAAATCAGATTAGAAATCAATTAATTAAGAAAGTTATTTTATTGTATAAGTAATTATTCTCACAATAAATTAGCAATGGGAAATTTTGTCAATGTATTTTATAATGTCTACAATAATAAGTGTAATTACAAAATAAATAGTTTTTATGTTATTTGGTAATGAAGGTGTTCTCCCCATCCGGTCATCGAAGGGTAACTGAAATGTATCAACGAAAAACCCAATCAAGTCTTGCTTGTAGCAATATAAAATTTATCATTAACATGTTTTGATAAATAAACTTGATATCCATCTCTCGATCGTTCTTATTTTTACAATATATTAACTAAACATATGTTCGCTTAATTGTTTGTAATCCAGATATTCAAAAACGATTAACTAAAAACGAGAAATGTAACTTAACCGTTACATTAAAAATTGTTCGATTTTAAGACGCATTTATACAAAAACTGTATCAAGGAATCTGTGGTTATTTGATTACCATAAAAATACAAGATTTAATGATAGAATTAGTTCTAACAGCGTTGTCGAATGATTACCTTGCAGAGATTTACCAAGCTGTTTTTATTTGCCGACGGCATTTGAAATTAGTCTTTATATCGATCGACAAAATACAATACATAATATTACAAGCCACGCTATCCGGTTATCAGAATTTAACGAACTCTTATGCAGTGCAAATAACAACAATTTTAGTATTGTTTACTATCAATTATTTACAATAAGACATCACAGAACTTTTCTTATCAGTAATATACAAATGATTGAATAATTCGTACATTTTTATACGTAAATTAATAGGCGGTTTAATTTAACTGTCAAACTGTCACACGTTTTTTATTATAATAGATGGCGCATCAATCGAATAGAACATATTGTTTGAATCGTGTAATTGATGTTTATTTGTTTTTTGCATTCTAATTATTATGTGTCATAGCTCAAAAGATGACAATTATTATTCTCTGTAACAAGAATTTTTCAATTAAAAAAAGGGTGTCGTTATTTGATAATATAAACGATTATTTGTATATCTTTTTTAGCTTACACGTTTAAAATATTTTTAGACTTAATATCAAATAACAATGGATTACTAAGTTATTCTACATTTTGTGTAACAAATTGACTCACGCGTTTCGTGTCTTTTTGAAGAATTTTCATAAAAAAAACTATCGTCAGGCTATTTATTTTACGAATAAACTAAAACAAGATTGTAATTCTTTCGATAGATTAACAAAAAAATATTCTCAAAGAGGTAAAACATGCGTCACTTTTTAGTAACTCAGCCTGTGGAATAACTAAGTTATCAAACTTAATTTTATAGTAATTATGAACTTCCACAAAGTAACCGCTGAATCCGTCGAAACTGTTTATTATTATTAATCGTAAACACAATTATCAGAGTTTTCATCTGTGGTGAACTTGAATTCAAAAATATAATAAATATATAAATGATTCTATTTTCAAATTTCACAATATTCCTGTGTTCTATTTCCCCACTTTTATTGAAAAAGATTAAGACCGGTTTGGCTCATGACAGTCATTAACGATTTGGTAACGCTCGTCATGAGCGAAACTAGTCCTGATCTTTTAAAATAAAAATGGAAATAGTACAAAAGAATATGATTTTTTTTTTAAATATAATCCATCGAGTATTGACGGTAAATATCCTAAAAGTGATTCAAAATTCACATTGTCGATTTTTATTTTCTTGGACATACTTACAAAAAAACGTGTATGTAACCACTAAATTAAAATAAATAACAATGTTTATTAAAATCAAATTGAAAGAGATAATAATATTTTTAAGAAAATATGCCTATTTTTTGCAATATAGTGGTTAAAATTCTTTAGCTATGTTTTAAATTTGGAAAATGTTAAGTACTCGAAATACATATACAGAACGTTACCACAATAATTATAATACTAATAAAAGATATTTTCTATCAAAATATGTATATTTTATAACCATTTTTAAGTATAGATTCTATTACCTTGCTTAAGCATATTTTTAATTAGTCATTTATTTTTAGCCTAGAATTGGTTATAAATTTACAATCTATGAGATCATCTTCTATATATAAAACTAATATAGGTTTATCTGATTACTTAACCATGCCCGTCACTAACGAAGAGTATTTCAACGGATGTTTTTTTATCAGAACTGCTTGTAAATGTTTTTTTCGAAGAGAGTATAAGTAGATGGATAGAGCTAAGACAGAACAATGTTGTGATTTGTTGTCAGATCAGCTATAACAACACACGCAGCTAGAATTATTACATTTAAATTATACCAACCGTAAAAACTAAATACAAAATCATGTCGAGTGTTAGAAATCCTACATATTTAGTGTCCAGGTTATAATAATTTAAAAATTAAAAGTTATAATATCAAACGCGAGTGGATTTCAACCAATAGAATCTTTACCTTAATGTAGAGAATTTGATTTTCTGTATTTTTAAATATTTTTTTAAATATTTAAAAAACAAAAATGTTTGGCACTACGGCTAATATTTTGAAGATTATACGAGATCAACTCGAGGAAAAAACTTAAATTTAAATTGGAAAAATCTAAATATAACAGTGACCTTAACGGGAATCGAACCCAGACTCGCCTGATCGGTAGACAAAGCTTTAATCAACTAGAACACAGCGGACACGTTATCTTGACTTGTACATACAATCGAGTAAACGCCACCAAAACTTAGGCGAACAACTGTAACGTTTGATTTTAGTTACGCCTCTATTTACCTCGGTATGAAACAACAAATAAGAAAGCTGTGCCGGATGAAGGAATGCAAGTTGTCCAATTATACGCACAATAGTTTTTTTTAAATATCTGATTTAAAAAAAAAAGAAATAAAATGTTATGTACCAACCTATAAAAAGTCCAATATGCATTCAATTGTCACTCGGATGAGATGTGATTTTGAAGTTTGACTCACTTCAAAAAAGTGATTGTTTTTCGATTCGGAATTTGGTGAAATCATGATAACCTAACAAGATTCCAATTTTACTGTGTTTATGCATATAATGTAAGGTTATGTTTTATATGCTGTTTCACTTTCTGAAATAAATTGAATTCAATGCAGAATTAGAATAAAATAAAGTCGTCGGAAGTCAGTAACGTACAGTTTATACATAGGTATTAATAAAGGCACTGACCACTATGGTTATATGTATATATGTAAATATATATAGTGCTGTTTCCCATGTAAACGCGGTGCAACGGCGTTCGGCACATTTTTAATATTTCAGATTAAAAGTCACAAAATTTTATTTTCAATTTGATTTGAAAACTTTTGAAATGAGAGCAATTAGTTAATCTTACTCCTTTAAAAAAAAACGTTAGGAAACTGATTTAACAAGTAGTTCTTGTAAAAAAATACTGTTGAAAACCTTCCATTAGGAAGCTATATTCATTACATCGGTAACGGACATAGATTAAAAAAAAGGTGGACAAGAAGTCAGTTCCGACACCTCTTTTTTTAAAAATATAGCACTTAAATACATATATATTTATTATACTATTAAAAATTACCAACTGTCAGCATTTAGACAAAATTTAAACAACATTTAAAAAAACATGAAGAATTTAAAATGAGTGAATGGTCTAAATGTTATGTTTGAATATTATTTCATGAAATATAACCGCCCCTGCACATACAAGGATGCATTGATCCAATGCCACATTGACCGGCCGCCACTGCCTACCATATATGTAAATGTATGCATATATTATTACGTATGCCTGCGTCTCTTCAAAGTTTGTGCACGCCTCTGCTGGCGGTGAACGGTTAGCACTATGCAAATGGCCGTAGACGAATCCGTAGAAACCTATGCGAAATTTGGTCGATAGAAAGTGCTTAAGGTGTGAAATTATAATTTTGATTTTAAAAAAATAATACATGAAAACCGATTGAAGTCTTTTGACGCGGTAAGTGACGCTTTGTGTCAGAGGAAACATTGAATTCAAGACTGTAACGTGCTTGAAAATAATCGATTTTGTTTCAAATAACCATCTGTGAAAAACTGCGCAAAAGATGTCGATTCTGTGAAATCGATTGACTATTAAGTCGTCCGCTTAAAATATTGTAGAAAGAAGAACGTACGATATTACAGCCATTTTATTGTTGATAAAAAAATTTGTTATAAATTATGAAAAACATCAAGAGTAGAGAATGAGTGTTGAATTACCATTTATCAATCATGAACGTTAACTTTTTACGCCAATATTATGAATTGTTTTTATAACAGTTTTTTTTATCCATGTCTGCTTCCAACGTAGAGCATATGGCCTCCTGATGGAGGTATCTGTACAAACGTTTTTCTATCTGAACTGTTTGTTACTCCTTTCGATGGTTTCGGTGTTTGTTACTCAGTCGTTTAACCTCTCTTTTTCAAAGGCTAGGAAAGGGCTAGTAGTTAACTAATCGCTGTCGTGTCATCACTAACACCCATTAATCGAAAAATTGATTGAAAAAATGCCAGTCGAAACCAACAACGCTAAGCGCTGCGTCATAGGTTCCAACTGGAAGTAGTCAGTATAATATCAGGATAGTCATTGACCATATCTGAATTTCTATTTATTAACCGCATTTAAAGAATTCCTTTACTGAAACGAGAGTAATTAAAAAAAAAACCTCCTGTAAAATTTATAAATTGTCGGTTACGATTTTATGTCTATTGTGGGTCGATATAGTCGTTACTGCAAAAAAGTCTGCGGAAATCAGAATGTTGCTAATACATTAGATATATAATCATGAATTCAAATAAAACTAAATACAAAAGTATTAGAGGCCCCTCCTAATTAGTGTTTAAGTTCTAGGTAAATAATTTGAGAATTGCCCCGCTGGATGCATAAACTATTGACTGTTTTAATGTGAACATATTTTCTATTTACAACTGAAGTTTATGCTTGTATTCTGTAGTATTAATAAAAAAATGAAGATAATCGTACAGTTGATCAACAATTTTGTTTGAAATGTGATCCAATGTTTATTTGCGGATATTCTTTAAATTCAAGATAATATATCTGTACATAAGAGATATACTTCAATTGGTCAAAAATGGCTTCACATATTTAAAAAAAAACAATTATCAATACATCACTGTTACTCAAACCCCTAATGTAACTAATAATAAATATCAGTTTAATTTAAACTAATTTACCTTGAAATAATCCCATAGTTGTAATCCTTCTTAGAAACACTAATTTCATGATAATACTATAATTGTCATATAAATTACGAAGTTAGAGTTGATAACAAGATGTATTAAGTATCTCTTCTAAGCCAACATATTTAGCTGACTAACAAACAAATCATTACACATAGTTCTGATGATAGCGCACGCCGAAATGGCTATAAACTATTTTTTTTAAAAATTTAGAACAAAATACTTTGATATTTTTACCATATTACAAAAATAACAGATTTTCTCGATGGCTGTTTAAAGATTCATCACGAAGTTCATCCGTGCACTTTAACGCCTGAAGATGCCGAAAAGCGAATCCCGGGTCGTTAGTGACAAAATCTGTGCGAATGTACATAATTTGAACGATTAAAATTTAATATTGAAATTTCACCAAGCATCTTCCAGTAGAAATCTCTAATTACACGAAGTTTTTGTTAGAAAATTAGTGGTTTTCTTCTAAAGTTTGATTTACTTGAGGTGTTTTTACTACAGTTCATTAGAACATTATATATTTTAAATTGGCCAAAATTGACGTAGTGTAATATAAAATTAAAAATAACTTTGATTATTCCACGTATTGTGTAACTAACAGTGACACGTGTTCCGCCTCTTTCAGAGGCATCTTCAGACTTAGTATCGCAAATTTTGCTTAAGTTTGGGTTTTTTTCCTTTTAAGGAAAGCAAAGAAAATTAAAATTTTAGAATCAATCTTGCTTCATTACTTAAGCAAAATTTGCGATAGTAAGTCTGAAGATGCCTCTGAAAGAGGCGAAACACGTGTCACAGTTAAGTACACAATACGTGGAATAATCAAAGTTATTTTAAATTTTATATTAAAATGAACTTCCACAAAGTTACCGCCGAAATCATCGAAAGTATTGACGTAGTGTAGTTTTGATTTTACCAGAGTTTTATAGAGAAATATCATAGAAATAGAGGAAAAGGCTACGAATTAAACCATATCTTAAACTCGAAAATGGCAATTTCATACTGAGGGTTTGAATTGTGATTGAAGGCTGTAGGGGTACGTATTTTTTTAATAAACCTACTATATATAATATAAAAGTTCCTTCTTAGTTATTATAATAATTAGGAAAACAATGAAGTTTCGATCGTCACAAAGAACAAGATTAACAACGGAGTGTCGTGTCATTTGTCATTAACTATAGTTTAACACCTGTACTTAAAGAGCGGTCAGTCATCGTTCATTATCACTATCCAATATAAATACCTGGCGGATAATGATTATCATTACGATCGACTAAGCATGATCGTTTTGTGGAATCTCATACACGACTGATTCTACGTATAATTGCCTGGAAAATCGACACAGGTAAAAGTGTTAACTCTTTCAATACCGAAGTCGATTATAAATGAGAAGAGTTTTAAAAAATATAATGCGCATTTTGCATTGAGAACGTTGGTGTAGCGTAGCTTTTTCTTTAAAATTATATTCCAAATTATAAAGGACAAAACGTCTGATTATTCACGAATTCATAGTTATTTTAGAATTTGTACTCCAATAGTTATCGTTAGAAAAAATATATTAAATGTTCTATTTTTTTTATTAAAAAATAAAACATTCATTTGTACTAATCCCTTATTTATTTAATTCCACATAAGGCAGTGGTTTCCAACCTTTATATTACTACGCCTCCCTTTGAAGAAAAAAATGTCTTCGCGCCTCCCCATCCTTTATTTCGTATAGTTATAAAGACACGTAAATAAGTATTTTGGACTGTTCGCGCCTCCCTTTGCAATACTTCATGCCTCCCCAGGGTGGCGCGCCTCACAGGTTGGAAATCGCTGCTATAAGGACATGTTTCGCTAATCACGAGAATTTTAAAATGATAAGAAAACATATCGACTGTGGAAATTAAAAAGGACGTAACCCACACATCAAATTTTACAGGAGGCGCAAATAACGTGTTTTGATGATTTTGGGCCATATGCAAATTATGAATTATACACAACCTTGAAGTGCACGGAGACTTCTAAACTGGTGTTTAATTGACATAATCTAATATTAATTAAAGAAATTGTCTAGGAAAAACCTTTATTTCAGTCTTTTTTCTTGGTTTTATTTTTTTACAATGTCATCTTTTTCAAACTTAAAGCTAAATTTAGATACTAATTCGGCGTTTACAGCTTGCATCCTTTTGATAGAACGTGTATCAAGTTTGATACATTGTGATTATCGAAAAAAGCTGTTTTGAAAAAACTGTGGGTTTCGTCCTTTTTCCTTTCCACAGTATATTTTAATCCAGGGCTATCTATAGCGTTCACTAAATTGACAAATACATTAGACTTTTTTTTCCATTTTTTTCGAAACTACCAATAGTTGTTTTAACTGGTTTAGAAAACTTTAATAATAATTTTAAAGTAACACAATTCGTTTTAAATAAATCACCCGGGCTCACGGTGTTACAAGTGAACTTTTGTGGTTAAGGAATTAGTAATCGATTCCCAGTATCGATTACTGATTCTTTTTAGGGGCATTGCAACCAACTTCCTCACATCGGAAGGTAATATTGTATTAAAAATTCCGTATTCGTGATGGGTCAAAAAACTTCTTTGTTGGGAAATAAATATCAATATGATAGACGATATTTGCCATCTGAATCAAAATATAGTTGAGGCCGATTTTTCGAACTTGACATTTTTATGTTTTACCGAAGTATAATTTGTTAAATGCAATTCAAAACTTGAATTTTTAATATTTAATATCTTTTATGTATGCTTATTACCAGTGATTGTCAAACTTTCGCAACGAAGTAAAACATACTAAACTGCATTTACGTTCATCCGTGCTGAAACGCGAAGCCCGGGTCCTTAAAGACAAAACTTGTGTGAATGTATATATTTTGAACAATTCAAATACTAAACTGTATTGTTTCACAAAAAAATTACAGAATATTTTATTGATATTTCTGCACTCCACCATCGTCAAAAAATAGAGGTATATACATATTTCACTAGCTGTTACAATTGTCAATTAAGAGTGTAAATAATTAGTTAAACCATGAAAGTGTTTAGTTATATTAATAAACATATAAATTGTATGATGGCTATTCAGCTACGCTTGTATGTCACAACTATGCTTAAAATGATGACAGTTCATTTTTATCTATCAACCCATAATAGGCAAAAAATCTTAACCGACAGTTTATTTTAATTTTATAGAAGTTTTCTTTTTCATTAAGTTAGAAAAAGGTATTCCTTAAATGCGGTTAGTAAATAGTAATATATGGTCAATGCCTATCCTGATATTATAATAAAATTGTCTGACTACTTTTAGTTCTTTAGATCAGTGTTTCTCAACCGGCGCCCACGATAACAAATGAAAACACTAAAATGCACAGATCCTAAAAAAAGATCAGGCGAATGAGATAAAGTTCTAAAAATGTTGTCACTGACGCCTAAGGCGATATTGAACAATTAAACGCAATATATCGAATTGTGTCGCTTAAGTTCTTTTGTCGAATTTTGTTTTCGTAAATATTATCGACTAGCTTGATTAACAAATATTGTAAGAAATCATTTAAAAAATGACAGTTAATGCATAGTTTCAAATATGTAATTTGCAGTTACTGTATTTATTTGTATAGTGATAAAATATTATTGAAAAAAAAAACTACTTAATCAATAATAAAGTCTAGAAAAGAAATATATTTTATGCTCCACATTGTTCCACATTGGGAGCGGACATGGTAAAAAAAATAAAAATACATTGCTATTTTGGATTTAATTGTAATGGATTTCTTCCAGGTTTATGCTAATACAATCAATGTACTGACTACTTTATTTGTTAATTTATTTTTCCGTTTTTTATCGTTACTATGTTCAATTTACTGCACTTCTGTAATAGTAATTAAGAAATAATTTCTGAAACGGGTGGTGTTGGATTAAACGTTAAGTAGATTTTCTCGTTTATATTATAAATAAAAAAAAATGTTGATAACATGACAACTGGACAACACTTAAGTCACCGCAGCTAAAAATGACTTAAGCAAACAATGGTTAAACTTTAAACAATGCCGATTCTTAAATTTCTTTTCAAAGAAAGATATGTCACAACCTACAGTACTAGTTTCTAATCTGCTTTTCACAATAAGGCATAACGTCATTTTTACAAATCCACACTTATCTACAAGAGTGTAAAGAGTCTTTTCTAGGTATATTATATTATAGGATTTAAACAATGAATAACAATACAAGACAATGAAAAGAGAGATTATTTTGTATTCATCTGAAAGACGATAGAAATACAGTATTATTTTAATGTTGCAAATAGTTTGACATTTATAATATGTTCATTTTGATTCGGATGTCATAAAACTTAATCTAAAAAATAGAATAAAAAGAAATATTAATATAAACCGCTTGAATACCGCGCAAATAAATCATTAATATGTCCCAGAGATACTGCGTGTTTTTGAGAAAAATAATTTTGCCTAATATACACTCGAATTCGATATTTTAAAAACCTATATTGACTAAGTATAGATAGCACTACACATAATATTAAAAATATTGCTTATATTCTATTAGAATATCAAGTATTTGATTTTTTATAAGTCTTGGAAATCCGTGTTCGCTTGCATATGTTCCGGACACCGGTCCGCTTGGTATTCAAGTGGTTAAATTCTTAAATGGGCCTATAAACAATAGCAAGACTACAAATATTTTTTTAAAGAGGTCATCTTAGTATTTTAAGCTATTGCAAATGATCAATCAATGGCTTCTTCTGTTTATTATTAGTTCCAAGGCTAAGGACCTCTACAGAAGTGCACGTTTTGAGTTTAGCTCGGTTTTGACTATGCCATAATCATATTTATTAGTGACACAAACCTATATCTTATGCATATAACCACTTACAAAGTACGGTTGGGTATATCAGAAATAAATGTAAATATAAATCATACTATTTATAATATAGTGAAATAACATAAATTCAAGTACACAAAAATACTAATTTATCGAAAATACTATAAATATAAAGGTTGTGAGTTGTGACTGCTTTAAAGTGTGCTAAGTTTTAAGTAAAGTGGTTGTACATAAAATTTGTCGATAATTATAAAGCAATGTAAAGTCTGAACATACTCTCGTTTCTAATACTATATCTGCGTCTATATACATAGTTTCATTCGGTAAATATAATAATATGTAGGGAAATATATTTTTAAATATTTTGTAATTAATGCAATGTTTTGTTTCTAAGGGCGCGGCGAGGCTGTGGCGGGCGGGGCGGTGATGGCGTGCGCGGGCTGCGACAAGCCCATCCTGGACAAGTTCCTCCTCAAAGTCCTCGAGAGAGCGTGGCACGCGGCCTGTGTCAGGTGCGTCGATTGCCGGGAGCCACTCACCGATAAGTGCTTCTCGAGAGAAGCCAAGCTCTTCTGCAGAAATGACTTTTTCAGGTAATTAATACATTCAACTAAGATCACAGACTCGAATAAAATCTGGATTATGATACAACACTATTGGCTATATAATAAATGTTTAGTGTAAAATTATTAATTGTATTTAATTTAGCCATATAATTTTTTCAATCAAATCAAATATGACAAATTATGTCGCACAGTTTTTTTAATTTTCCGCGTAGCTAACCTTAATTGTTAAATTAAAAACAAACTAAGTTTAATAATATTGTCTATTGATGTGTAAGTGACTGTATTACTGTACAAATAAGCTCAAAAATAATTTTAATAGATAAAATAACCATATACATTAAACACCCTTATTTTAAGATCTCTTATTTAACCCGTAACATGCCATCCTAAAAAATCACGTTCCCTGCCATGATGGCATCTCAGTTTCACTGTTTATTGACAGTATTTAAACCTAAATTAGAAGCTAAAAAATCATTTTAAAAATGTATATATGCTAGAATACCTAAAATGATAAATACTTATTGACAATATTAAGAGAAATATTGAATGATTTAATGGCTTTTTAATAACTATTTACGATTGCATAATGGGCATGGAGGTGTTAATGTTGAGTAAAATTATATTATTGGTCTTTCTAGAAATTTATCTGTAAACATTTAGATTAATATGACAAATTCTTAAAACTAGACTATGAAAAACAAACCTACACTATTCACCGGTTATAATTTGTGTCGTCTCCGTGGTGCAGTGGTATCGTCATTTGCTTCCGTGACGGAATTCTGTTTGTGGTGTCTAAAAGTTACATCCTATATTTCCAATTCTTAAATAAAGGAGTTGAGCGAAAGCGGTTAGCTAGCCATAACTAGCCGTATTCTCTCTATATCTACCCTGTTTGAAATAAAGATGTTGAGCAACCGAGTAACAAGCGGTTTCCGTAGAAAAAAATCATTTGAGATACCTTCATTTGGAAGCAATGTGCTCCAAATTGGGAGCGGCGGTTTTCTAGTTCTAGTGATTCTGAATAGATTTTTTTTCTAATGCATTCTCTATGACTGGGTTTCCCAAACATTTTCTGTAATGGAACACTTCGCAAGTCCGGAAGATATAACGGAACACTAAAACACAAAAATTTAAAACTGTGTTGCAGCGTATAAAACCATTCAATTTTTTTTCGAAACACCTACTCTGGCTCCGCGGTACATAGATAGGGAAACCCTGCTCTATGACATAATATTTTATCAAAATATAACAGTAAGTACGTTTGTATTATCATAAAAATACTTTTTGCTGTCTATTTTGCATATTATAATGTATCTGTTACAGGGCTGGGCTGGAGGGGGCTCGGAGGGGCTCGCGCGAGCCCCTTGTTAAATTTTACGAAGTCCGGCGAGCCCCTTGTTAATTAAAAAAAAATATTCTCAGATCAAATTAGACACAACTGCAATTTCTAACATACTTATTATCTACGACAGTTTCAGTATACACAGTGGTACATTTTTAGCCATTTATATTGATAAGTTTACGGTTAATTGCATATTGTTTCATATTATAAGTGTATTAAGTAACAATCGATTGCTTGTTGTATATAATTTCACAGAAGTGTTAAAAAAATCACTCCTTTCCCGGAACACTAAGAATTGCTTAGAGATTAAGCGAGCCCCTTGTTATTGTATTGGCAGCCCACCGCTGATCTGTTATAAAGATAGATACCTTTTTTTTTTAAAAAATATTTAATAATATGTCGATAACTTTTCGCAATGGCGGTACAAATAGACTATTCAACGCAGTATTTTTGTATTCATAAATAATATGGGGACAATTTACGATATAAATGATTGCCATTTCGATGTTTTTCGTTTGTTTTTCTCGCACGTTGTTTTCCATACTTCACTTTACACCAAATACTAATAAATTAAGTTTTTTTGTTTGTCCAGACGATACGGTACGAAATGCGGCGGCTGCGGCGACGGTATATCACCATCAGAGCTGGTCCGCAAGGCCAGAGAGATCGTCTTCCATCTTAACTGCTTCACATGTTTGGTGTGTAGGAAGCAGCTCAGCACGGGCGAGGAGTTGTACGTCCTCGCAGACAACAAATTCATCTGTAAAAAGGACTTTCTTGAGGGGAAAGCACCGCCTCTTCACCATGGTGAGTTTTCTATAGATTACATCTACATTAGTTAACCATATTTCTCAAACTAACAGTTAAAATTCGTAATTTTTACTCACTCAATACAATAAATTGACAACATATCAATGTATTTAAGTTATACAATAATTATTTTATCTACAATATAGTTGATAGCTAACTTAGGTTAGCTATCAACTTAGCTAGTTTAGGCTAACGCTCTCTTAAGTAAACTAAAATATATACTGGCTTAAAACAGATACACAATGCATATTCGCATATATTGAAATAACAGTATTAAATATCATAAGTTGACTTTATGTTTCTCCCGGAAATAAAATACGTGATAAAATTATTATATAATTAAGGAAATAATCTTTAAAGCAAATTAGTTTAAATTTATATTTGTTATTTATAATTACGGTGATGAATTTATTTATGTTTGGTCATTAATAAAGAATGTTTAATTAATTTCTAGTTGTTCTAATAAATCCGGGAAAAAATAATAATTTAAAACGTCTTTTGGCAAAAAATATTAAATTTGATTCGAAACATTGAAAATGTTGAGAGAAAGAAGGTGTTACGTTTTTCCACCGCGTTACATGTGTATAAAAACACTGGTTTAAGGTTAAGCTCTAAGCTTATATTCTGTCAAGTTTCTTTTATCTTAATGCATTCCTACTACTGAAAATATATCTAATTTTAATACAATGTTGCCATATATGTTCCTGTTTAGAATAAAAAATTGTAATGAGAATATAGATTAATGTTACACGTATGCTATGCAATATTAAAATAATTAGTCTACCCAAAAAGGAAGACACTAACGAGGAATCATAATTGATGATTTATACTAGCACAGACCGTTTAACCGACAAGTTACAAATAAATAATAATTACTTTTATGCATGGGTAAATAATTACGATACAACCCACGGCGCGGAAAATGGTGTACTTAAGGAGCCAGTATGGATATATCGTGGGCTTATAATATAAACGCAATAATATATAATATAATAAAAAAAACGATTTTTAGACTATCAAGTTTGAGAGCCTGCGGATCGCGCGTACGGAATATTAGCCATTGACAATTTACCCCTACGCACAATTTATCGCGGATTTTTTTTACACTAAAGTGACAGTATACAAGATAAAGTGAGCCAAGTGGTATTAATTAAAAAAAATAAGTTACGGCTCCACGTCTTAAAGTATCGTAAAAGTTAAGTAACCTCAGTTAATACACATTGCAATAGTTTTATCTTCGTAAAATAAAAATATGCAATCCACCAAAGCACCAAATAAATACTTGATTGTAATTAAAAAAGGTTAATGATTTTTTTTACCACTTAAGTAGTTGGCTCACTTCACCTCTAGAGGGCCCATATGTTACATGTATTTACAATAGATTTATTAGTTAGCATATTCATGATAGTTAGCAACTTTCTACAACAAATTTTCTGCAACCCGTAATAGTTAATCGTTTAAATTATGTAGATTCACACAAGTTTTGTCACTGGTTTCTCCTTTCAGCATCTTCATGCGTTCAATTGCATGGATGAACTTGAACTGACGTGCACTTGAACGCCTGAAGATGCCGAAAGGCGAAACCCGGGTCGTTAGTGACAAAAATTATGTTAATGTACATAATTTGAACTATTTAAATTTAATATTGAAATTCAAATGAGCACTTATTGCAATAACAATAATTGTTTTCTTACCTCATGAAAATTGGTCGATTTGTAGATACGTTTATGTGCTAATAACCCATCGACTTAAACTGTGCTTTGCTTTGCAGTGAATTACGTGGTAATATCGCCGGAAGCAGTTGAGTGTCCCTGCAAAGATAAAAAAAAATGGTAGAACAATATGAGTATTAATAATATGGCCGACAAAATTCTGCCGCTACAGTAGCTCCCTATCAAAACAGACGCAAAATCAAAATTGAGTGCAAAAATAGCTAGCGGCATTTTTCTGAGTTATCAGGAGATATGCATTACCCTTTGCATGTTTGTTATCAAAACAATAAATAATGATAGGGTTGATGAATGAAATGTACAAACAGCCCTCAACTGTGCACACATAGATAACAAGAGGTTTTTGTATTCAATGGGGATGTTGATACCCCATATCTTTCCGAGGTATTTAATAACTTCTTGGAAGAGATAATGGTTTGAATTTATGTTTTGATTGATACGTTTGCATTTTTTCAAAATCCATATATACAGAAGCTGGTAACGGATTTTTTAATAACAAGAATTCAACAACACAAGACTACTATATAACAAACATACAAAAAGATTAATAAGGTTAAAAATATCAATGTATTTAATTCTACAACTTTTTTTTATAAAATGTATTTAAAGCTATTTTGGCGTATGCCATCGTCAGAACTAATTATATAGTCAGAATATTTACAAACTAGTTTTATAAAAAAATGTAAAGCTAAATACTTTTAACCTTATTACAATGGAGTTTTACCAAGTAAATACAAATTCAATCAATACAAAACGATTCATTAGATTCTCCACATAATACCTGTCAGACGCTTCTATCGATGAAATCGATTTATGTCCAGTCTTTCATGAAAGTCCCCATATATAATAATGTAGCTTTGAATAGTACCTACTATTATTTTTTAATTATAATTAATATAATTTAGAACAATGACTGAAGGTGCTTGATTGAAATTTAATATCTAATTTTAATTATTTTAATTCTGTACTCTTCCATAAGTCAGTTCAAGTGCATTCGCGCACTTAAAAAAACGTGAAGATGTCGACAGGCGAAACCCGTGTCGTTATCGACAAAACTTATGTAAGAAACTTATCTTGGATCTTCATTGTTACCTTTTTTAAATGATTTTCTATACCACTTTGTTGTTTTTTTTCTCCTATAACACGGTTTTTAATACATAGTTTTATTGGGAACGTGTCTACCGTGTAAAAAAAGGGTTGAGTGTAATTATACATTTTAAGACTTAAATAATTTGGCTTCTTTTTTAGTTTCACCAGCGGCGTTATTAAACAAACCAGTGTTCTCCCGCAAAACGGTGTATAGAAACAATCATACACCCGAGAAGGGCGAGCACGTGTCCATATGTATTTTGGTTTGTTTTTGTTATCGGAACCAATTGTGCGGGGTGAAACAGCCTTAAGGCAGTTAATTCTATCGTTATTAGTCATGTACTCGACTACTGTCCAAATAAGGTCTCCCCAAATTTCAAATTAAAGTTATTTTAAATATAATTAAGGTCAATTGATATGAGTTTAATTTGACCATTTCAATTATAATCTTGAGAACTCTAGTTAATTAAATTACTTTAACTTTAATTCAAATACTTTTGAGATAAGACTGTTTTTTATGGTGGAATACAGTGCATACGTGTCATAATATTACACCAGTGGTGGGCTACCAATACGCTAATAAGGAACTGGTTTATTCTCACAGCAATTTTCGATGTTCTGACAAAGGAGTGAATTTTTGTATCACTTCTTTGCAATTTTATGTAATACATTAATAAGCGATCGATTGTTACTTAATACACTTATAATAAATAACAATTTACAATTTACCGTAAACTTATCAATCTAAATGGCTAAAAATGTACTACTGTGTATACTGAAGCTGTCGCAGAAAATATATAAGTCAGAAATTATAGTTATTTACTAATTTGATCTGAGAATATTGTTTTCTCTTAAATTAATAAAGGGCTCAGACAAGCCTCCGCGAGCACTTCCAGCCCACCCCTGCATATGTATAAATAATAAATTAAGGATTTTTTGTTTGGTTTTCATTATTACTACTCTCTTCGTATAAGAGAGGTTGAGCGACTGAGTAACAAACAGTTATCGTAGAAAAAAATCTGTTGACATACCTACTTTAGGATGCCATTGAAAGCGGACATGGATAAAATAAAATAAGAATGTAGAAGTTTTCTTTTTAATGATTGAATGTCTTTAACTATTAATTTTTCCTCGTACAACCTCGCCGATCACAATTTGAGAAACTCTTTACTATAAATATGTTTTTATTACACCAAATTATATAATTCCCATACGTATTATAAGTAGTAAAGCGAAAATAAATTTAAATCGAAAGTAATTCATTTTTTTATATATTATATTTATATTACTATATTTTAAAAATGAACAGCTGGTTAAATATACCCAACGGATGGTGGCAGATCAACCAATTTGTGTTTAAAATACATAAATAGGTAGCGCCGTTTTATTTCTGGGGTGTTTATTTTTAAATGCGGAGGGAAAACTGATCACACCTGGCAATACCAAACGACTTATAGCGGGCCGGGCATGCGCAGAATCCACACTGACGCGTAATGGCCGTTGAGATTTACGAGTTTTTGTTTTTAGTTGTTTTATTTTGTTTTCTCCAGACATAAATGCAAAACTATTGCATATATTTAATATTGTTTGTGGCCCAAGGCATTAAAAGTTACAATAAGATGTCATTCGAATTTTATTGCTTTGTATTCAATAGATTAAAATAATGACTTTTCGATGAAATCGGCCGCTTGTCTGTGATAGTTTATTTTATTGTTAAAAAGTACTTTTTGATTCTATTTGGACGTGCTACATATTGCTATATTAATGCAACAGTAGGACAATTTACAATAAATATGTTTTGAGCTATGAATGCCATTATAGGCAATATAATATAATAATGAATCAAATGTAATGATACGATACAATGTTATTTAAAAATACGACCAGCACGAATGTTACCTTATGGATTTTACAGTAACATTGTAATAAAAAATGTATTAGAATATGCAAAATACCAGAGGTGGGCTGCCAATATCTTAACAAGGGGCTCGGTAAATCTCTTCCATAATGTCTTCAAGTCATGGAATATAGACGATGCATAAACCGTGGCCCGCAAGCCACATGCGGTCAGCTAGGGTCTCTTTTATTATGCAGCCGAAGTTAATGTATTTTTTAAATAAATTAAAGAACAACCAAGTCTTGTTAAATAATAAAATTTAATCATCTACAGAAATTGCAGTTAGGTGCTGATTTTATTTGTGACAAATGACTTTCTTATCTTAACAAGGGGCTCGCCGGCCGCGCTGAAATTTATCAAGGGGCTCGCGCGAGCCCCCCCGAGTCCCCTCCAGCCCATCCCTGCAAAATACTAAACCAGTGATCGTTAACCGGTAGCTCGACGAGGTTTTTCGGTAGTTCGCGTAGGATATTTTATCATATTTAAAAATTTGCCTATAAAAAAATATTATTGAACTCGGAAAATAAAAAAAAGGTTGAGTTAAACTTCAACGAAATGCTTAAAAGGTTGCAGTTGTAATATTATTTTTTCAGCTGTATCGTCGAAAATTTTCAAGAAGATGGCCCTTCATCAGAAATGGAATTGATAGAATTTCAATATGATTTGTTGCTTAATAGTGTTGCCTTAACTATAGAATCTGTATGACCTTTCGTCCCAAAAGAAAAGTATCCAATTTTAGTTCGAATTGCGCTCAAGCTTAAAGCATTGTTTTGTTCTACCTACTTATGTGAATCAATGTTTTCCACTATGAAGGTGGTTAAGAGTAAATATAAAAAAAACAGACTCACAGATGTACATCTTAATGCATTAAGATGGGAGTGACAATGTACTCACCGAGAATTGAAATTTTTTTGGAGAAAAGTGAATGCCATTCTTTTCACTAATTATTTTTACTTTTATTTTTATATTTATTTTTATACACTATTATTTTGTTTGTAAATAAATAATTAAAGTACACATTTCATGTTTTATTAGAAAATCCGATGTTCTAATTTATTTTAAGTAATATAATAATATTATATATGGTTCGATAAGGGCCGATGGTAAAAAAACAATTAAGAAGGAATATGTATTGCAGACAATTTCAATTTCTGAAAGTAGCTCACATCCTTATTGAGTTTGAAGACCACTGCAATAAACTTTCATTTCAAAACAAAGTCTTGTGTGGCGTTAGCGATACTGTAAGTCAGGGGTCACCAAACTTTTTGAGAAGCGGGCCGGATTGAACTTTTTAAAAACTAAGGGGGCCGGAAGACAAATAAATTCTTATTGGAACCCAATCAGAATATTATTTCATTTTATGTGAAATAAATGAGAATATTCGAGAAATTTTTGAGTAAACGAACATCTGGTCGTCTCGTCTCCAATTTCTATCCAACTTCCTTCACTTTAAGTCCCCTACCAGATAGTTGTATGACAATTGATGATTTGAAATAAATAGTTGTCGTGAATTCACAACTTAATCATGAAAATTTATATTTCTTATATGAATAGTTTCTATACAAAAATCCAGAACTTTTTGCGGGCCTGATGAAAATATTCGGCGGCCGTAGTTTGGTGACCGCTGCTGTAAGTGACACGTGGACATAGTTTGCTAGTACCAAATGTACGGCCAAGGCAATATGATGTGTTATCACACGTGGATAGCTTCTTTCAGGAATATCTTTTCTTCTCCTGACTTCATCATAACAATATCTTTTTGTTGTTTTATATGTTGACGTCTTCAATGTACATACAGTCAATATTATAAAACGGATTATTATAACGGTATATTGGTACATATTGTAATTTAATCGTTGATTTTTTACTTGTATGAAAATATGTTTTTATCTCACGCATGCGCTGTGGGAAGTTGCGCGATCGTAGCACTTTATGGTGCAGTGGCAGCATGTCACGGTGCGAGCGTAGCACAATATAGTGCTCGCGAAGCAAAGTGCGTGTGGCAAATTTTATCGCCCGTAAAACAAGATGATTGGTCTCGTATTATTAAAATATTATTCCGACTCGAAGAACCCGGAGGAATTTTCGCCTTTCGATGCTTACTTTTTTACAAAAACCAAACGCCAGCCTTGCATGGCCACCGGTTTCGAATTTCCGTCGGGATCGTCATGTTTCAATTCGCTTCTTGCGAAAGTATTTTGTCAATATTTTTATTTTCGTATGACTGTATTGAACAAAATTCTCACAATATATCAACATCTAATTCAAAAAATAAAATACACATTTGTATCACAACTTTATCACAACTGGTTTCGCTCTTGACGAGCATTATCAACTGATAATACAATATTACAGTGTTATTTATACAAACCAAAATGAAATTAATAGTGTGTAATAAACAATCGGTATGTATATAAGTAAATTTACAAATAAAGGTACAAAATATGAATAAATGGCACTAAATTGACTAAAACTAAATAATTTAACATCTCTTAAATATTATTAAAAAAATCATCAAAGAGTTATTAAGCAAAAGGGGAGACTAGTGGTTAATTAAATAATAATTATAATTTCGGAAATTATAACAAAATAATTTATAATGTTACATTAATAACTAAATGATAATTTAACTGCTGAAGTTGATAATGCTCGTCATGAGAGAAACTGGTATTAATCTTATTAAATACAAGTAGAAATTAGAACAAATGTATATATTTTTATATATATATAATATTTTTTTTCTACAGGTTAATCTATCGTTAAAAGTGTTATTAGAATTCTCTCAGAGGGTTAAATAATTATAAAATTGTTCAATGAAGTATAAAGATCACATCGCTATTTAATCTCATTGAAAAATTGAATACCATCGTAGAATGATATTTAATTCCTTTTATACTTATCGGCGGCATAACCACGCCTCGTAAATTAAAATAAATATTTGCGCTCAGCGCAGCACTGCATTTATTCCGAATCTGAAACCTCAATCCGTCCCCCCACTCTCTCACAACACGACTCACACCATTTTCACCCCGATCCACCCCTGCGTCGCCAGAATCTACGAGATGGGCCATCACGGGGAAATTTCGGGAATCCCCGGGAATGGGATGTCGTCATTTATGACTGGTGTTTCATGAACATGCCTTCCAGGAGAGATAGCCCCATAGGTTGTGTGGTCATAAAAAATTAAAGCAACGCTGTTTATGATAAAGCAAGGTATTTTCTCGGCAAATGTGATGGAACATATTTCTTCCGAATATTTCAATTTGTCGTTATGAATTTTAACTTTGTTATTTGTTGAGAAAAAAACATGGAAAGATACGGTATACATAATGTCAAATATTATGAGTTTTTTTTTTTTTAATTTACGCATCTAAAACATTATGATCATTAAGTTTTTTTTTCAGTAACATATACATATTATAATAAAGTATAATTTAAATAAGTTATTCCAATTTAACCAGATTTTAAACGTCTATGATCAGATGTCATTTCACCTCCATTCAATGAAGAATTGATATAAAAAAACGCTTAAATCAGAAACACTTAATATAAACATTTAATATTGTTCCAAAATGCTTTCTTTAGTCTAGCCGTATGTACATTAGAATGTTTTAAAATGAAACTTTAATTTGTATTTTGTTAATAATCGAATATGAGCATAAACCTACATGTGGCCAAACACGCCCAAATCCAATTTTGAGAAATAATGAGATATAACTATAAAGGTACTGATTCAAAACAACAGAATTTATTTTTTTATGTTGCTAAAAACATCGTATTTATGTATCATCAAAACTGTCTATTTATTTATAAGAAAAGTGTGTTTTTCTTTGTTAAGGAAGAGTGGATCTAGTCATTTTTGATCAAAAGCTTCTTATATAATTTTATCATTCTATTGATAGTTTTCATTCATTCTTAATTTTTTTATGCTTGATTACCTTATTAAAAAAAAAAAACTAAATGATACTGTATTGTATTTTTTTTAAACCATGTCCGCTCCCAATGTGGAGCATATGGACTCCTAATGGAGTTTATCTCAACAGAAGTGTTTCTACGAGAACTGCTTGTTACTCAGTTGCTCAACCTCTCTTTTTCCAAAGAGAGTAGGGATAGAAGGATAGGGTTAGAACAGGACTCGTGGTAAGCTAATCGCTCTCGATACGCCCCGTTCATAGAATAGGATGGGTGAATGGGGGGAATTTAAGACATCACATACATCCATGCCTTTGAACAGAAATTCATAAATCGATTGAAAAATCAATTTATAAAACTGTCCGTACTGGGACTTGAACCCGGGCCCTCCGTAGCCGAAGCTAACAACGCTGACCACTCGACCACACAGGCGTATTGTATTACTACATTACAATTTTATTTATTACAATAAACACAAAGTTATTTTGGTTGAACTCCATTATTATTATTAATATTAGTAACGTTTGGTGAAGTAGTTTTAATATATATAATCGACAACTTACAAATCTCTACTTCTGACGATATCAGAGTTCTGAAATATGCAGTGAAATACAAGTAACATTGTATAATTAAATATATTGCTTTTTTCTTTATCTTTTTAGCCATAAAGTTAATAAACACTGGTGAATTTCTTGGTTTATAAAATGTAAATAAAATCTACTAAACTAAAAGAAAAATCATGTTGAATTCCAATATTATCAGCTCGCTATGTCAGTTTCTCTTCAAGCTGTGAGTTGAGAAGGCTAAACTCATAATCAAAATTCCAGACTAACTCATGTTTTGTATATTAATGTTAACATCGTATTAAATTGAATATAAGTCATATTACATTATACACTACTTGTCAAAATTCACTCAACTCAAGAGATAACACATTGATATGCAATAAAGACAGATAAATCAAGTAGAATGTATGTAGTAATTATTTCAAAAAACGTTTTATTCTTTTTGAGACTTTTTTTCAACCTTAACGGCTATCCCAAAGGTCACAGGAGTAGATTATAACAACAAAAAATAATAAATAAAATATATTTTTATTGGTACCTCAGTCCGCTCCTGTGCGAATACCCAGGCAATGGAGGAGACACTGATAAAAACTCATTTCGCGAGGGTAAACTGAATAGGGCGGTCGGTAGAGGACTCCCACCCTGATAACTAGGTACATTTACCGCGGGAATGGTGGTGCGTACCCTTGCGGTGTCAAATATACTGATGTATACAACAATACCCGTGCCGCACTGTATTATTTAAGTATTTAATCGAAAGAATTTGATTCTTCGGTCATCGTATATCAAAAGACTTTTTTCGTACTGCACTGATGTTCGCTGGCTTCAAAATAATGTTATAATGCTCATATTGAATCTAAAAACAGAATTATTTTCCACTACCATAAGGGAATATTAAAGCGATATCTGTTTTCTAATGCATTTTAGTCAACTATTTACATTTACTTCATAGAACACCATTATTCTATAACATAGAAAAGGAGCGTTGGTATCTAAATACAATAGAAAAACAACGTCAGATTTAAATTATCATGCTATCTACAGGTTTGTCGAAGGCATGATGATGTCGAAATAGCTGTTAAGAATATTTTTGTCAACTTTTCTAGTCAAAAGTTTTAACACGCTGGATCCCGGAGCCGTGTTTTCACGTGATGCGCCATGCTTTCAAATAGAGCCATAATTGTGGTATTAAGCATTTTTTTTCATAAAAGTCTCAGTATAACCATTATAGCGGATACTCAAATCATTCTAAACTTGTCTTTTAATTATTACTTTTATTAAAAATAGTTACCGATTTTACCAACCAAAATTGAAGGATAGCATAACGAATTTGATGCGTTCTTTTGAAGATCTCATGATGGTGCAGTCTCTGAGTTCGTTTTTAATTGTAAATTAAAATATTGCATGAAAAAGAATGTCAAAAAGCATTTCTAAAACTATTTTGTTACTAATAGCAACATTATAAAATAAATAAGTTCAATTGAACCTGCAAGGTATGCGCCAAGCAAAAAAAGGAGTAAGACTCGGTACATGTGGAAAAATTGTAATATGACTTTCCATATCAGAAAAGTCTGGCAATAATGCCATACATATTATAGACTTTCAAACAACCACAAAAAAAAATTCATTTGATTTGACTTTGTAGTTATATCACTTTTAGTAAGTAATTAAGAAGAAATGCAATTCTTCAAAAATTAGCCGGGCACACGGGCTAGTTTTACCTGATTTGCGCCGGGGTCGAAAGTGTTAACATGAATATTTTTTTAGCGGAATACTGATATTAATTAGGTGTTAACTCAATTACAATCCTACTCTAAATAGTCATATAAAGACAAAAATACAATCTGAGCAGGAGTGGTCAGGAGGGACTCGTATGAATACCTTGTTAAATATTATTTAGGCCAGCGAGCCCCTTGTTAAATTAAGAAAAAAACCCAGACCTTTGCGTTATATAATCTATAAATATGAAATATTAAAAAAGGTAGTAATATACATTTGATATTTCTGACGTGAATTGATATTGATTAAATTACGATATATTGCGTACTGTTACAAAATATAATTCGATAGCTTTAATAATTATTGCGTTTAATTTCATATGAGAGATAAAAAAATCACACCTTCTCCAGTACACCACGAATAGTTATAAGAATAAGCGAGCCCCTTGTTACCGTATTGGCAGCGCATCGCTCAGCCTGAAAATTCTTTTCAAAAAGATGAGACACGTCACATGTTGTAATATAATCAGTAGTATAAATAACAAAGCTTTCAAATTCAATTTAATATTAAAAATATTTCTTCAGCAAACTACTGTCAAATCAATTTAAAATATCATACATATAAAATCTTTTTCAACGATTAACTGTTAACCTGAACTTGTTGTGAGATATTCTCTTATTTTCCTTGTTTTTAAAGGAGACAGATGGAAGAGCCAAAATAACTGTGTAATTTTACTTCGATGCGTTTATCTGTTTAAGGCCATGAATTATTTATGATTGTAGTTCATAAATTGCTCACATAACCGATTATGTTTATATGTTTACACCATAAACATCAATTTTCGGGTAATTTTGGCAGGCAAATTTGCATTTAATTGACCGAAATTAATTCCTACCCGAGTCTTCTAACTTATCCGTACACTGCTTGCAAACATATTTCCAGATTATTTTTGTACTTACATATGTATGTTTTAAACTTACGGTAAAAGTATTCGGTGCTCCCGGACTTGAATCTCATTGCGGACAGCTTAATGAATTGTTTTTTTTAATAAATTTATCGATTCTTAAAACGGGTTCCTGTCTTTGTATCTCTTATGCAGCGATGGGCTGCCAATACGTTAACAAGGGGCTCGCTTATTCTCAAAGCAATTATCGGTGTTCTGGGAAAGGAGTGAATTTTGTTATCACTAATATGCAATTATATGCAATACTTAAATAAACAATTGATTGTTACTTAGTAAATACACTCATAATATGGTATTACGATATGCAATTTACCGATAACGTATCAATCTAAATGGCTAAAATTGTACTACTTTGTATACTGAAGCTGTCGTAGATAATATATAAGTTATAAATTGGAGTTACATAATAATTTGATCTGAGAATATTGTTTTCTCTTAAATTAATAAGGGGCTCGCCGGCATTGGTAAAATTTAACAAGGGGCTCGCGCGAGCCCCTCCGAGCCTTCTCCAGCACACTCATGCTTTTATGTATTCGAAAAAAAGAACCTGAGCAACTAAGTAACAAACAGTTATCGTTGAAAAACTTTGATGAAGATGCATTCTGAAAGAAAATATTAGCTATTGATACATATGAATACAGTTCATAGCATCTTCGATATCACAACGTATTGCAGAGTAAATAAAAATAGTTTATCTTATTTTTTACCTTATTACGAGTTGTACCAGGGGTGGGCTGGAGGGGGCTCGGAAGCAATGTTCCCTCTAATTTTCTGATGGTTATGTGCGCAAATACATTGACTACAACTTTGAAAGGAAATTAAAAAAATTGTGTGCCACATAACAGTATTTAGACCTACTTAACGAAATGGTTATTTTCTTATAATGACAGTAATAATCAACACTATATAATGACAATCAATTTATTCTGGTGGTGTTATAGCTGGTGTAACTTTTGTGCGCTCTGTTCATTGCATGTGCGCGCGCACACGCGCACTGCAGTCGGAAGGGCGTGCGCGAACTTCTTGTTAATTTAAGAGAAAACAATATTATCCGATCAAATTATCTACGACAGCTTCAGTATACAAAGTAGTACATTTTTAGCTATTTACATTGATTAATTTACGGGAAATTGCATATTCCTACATATTATAAGCGTATTAAGTAACAATCGATTGTTTATTACATATAATATATAAGTATTGCATATAATTGCATAGGAGTGATAAAAAAATTCACTCCTTTCTCACAACACTGAGAATTGCTTTGATATTCATCGAGCCCATTTTTAATTAAAGTATTGGCAGTTCACCGCTGAGTTGTACCAAATGAATGACAATTGCGTGAAAAAAAAATCTACAAGTCTGTACCGATTTCTTCAATGGCAATTTCTTACATTGATATGCTGTATTTAAATGGTAATCGTTTGGAATTTCATTCTCCTGGCATTATAGTTAAAGGGTTCCAGTCCCCCAATGGGCACTCTTTCAATTAATTCATGACTTTGTTTCCAAATACATGGATGTCAGAGATTTTTGTAATACTTCCCACCCACAGCGAGACAAAGAATCAGCGATTAGATATTTTTTTTACTATCACATCCTTCCTAATAATATACCACTACGAATAGAGAAGTTAAATATTTGATTACAACCAGTTTTTTAAACACAATTTCTGATGGCAAAGTCCAGGTTCTTCAAATTGGTAGCGGATATAAAATATATTTTTAAAATGTTTCATATATAAAAAAATAATATTTATGTGATAAGCACGAAAATCCTGATTTATTCTGCGGTAGGTCTAAAGTATGGTAACGTCACTAGTTCGTAGCCTCTTAAGTAGTGATCGGCAACCGTTTTACTAAGAATTATGTCCCAAATTGTTTATAAGAAAAACAACATAATGTGTTCGGATAATGGAAGTACAAATTGAGATCAAATAAAATCAAATTTAGATTAAAGATTAAATGAAATTATTCGTTTAGTAAAATTAATGTGTCATTCGGCATGGCTATTGAAACGTAATCTAAATCAAATGTTCTCACTCAGTGGTTTAAATAAATGTGAATCATTTAATAATGATACTGAATCTTAGAGAAAAAGAACTGTTAATGGAGTACTTTAAATATGATTCGTGTCTCGCAAGCCCGTGTTACCGTTCACTGCTCTAAATTAGTGGTCGCGAACCTTTAGGAACTAACAGGTCACAATTTTTTTTTAAATAGCTGTCAAAACGTATATTGTTTAAAGCAGTGATTCACAAACTTATTATGCTCACGGACCCCTTCATGGAGAAAAATTTGACCACGGACCCCCCAAGTGAAATAACTCCCAAGGGAAATAACACCCCTAAATTTTGACCGGCCACGGACCCCCTGAGTGGTCTCAGGGACCTCTGGGGGTCTTTAGGAACCACTGGTTTAAAGTATGGTTATATCACTTGTTTCATTAAAACAAATTAATGAGTGTGATATGTTTTATTCCTCTATGGTGAACCAGATATTTTCAGATTTGTCAAAACTCAATGCCTACGTTGGGCCGGATATATATCAGACATGGATTAATTTTAGCCTACAAAATGTCTCAAAATTACCACTCCTGAGGGAAAGCAAAGCGTTAGAAGGTCGACACTTCAATGAATGGACTGGGTGTCGCAGGACCTGCGAGCGCCAAAAAGAATAATTCGATAATTATTGTTGGTTGTTTGAAATAAGTTTGTGGATTCTTACCTCCAATGACGATCATGCAACAGCTATGGTTTCCTACTAAAATTTTCTCAAAGATCGCCAGTTGACGACCGTTGTCCTCTAAATTGTCCAGATTATCGATAAATTTCAAATAGTTCACGCTAGTAAATATTGATTTTAGACGGCAATATAATAAAATTATTACAGCACATTTTCAATCACTAGTTTTATGTGAAATTTAATAAACGTGGCTTCGATAGTGGCGAAGTAGTTTAGTTTTTTTTAATGTTTCATGAAATTTGTAGTTTAAGTGGATGGCAAAGAGGCGTGAAATAAGCTTCAAGCAGTAAGATTAAGGTTGAACAACCCAAAGGCACTTATCGAACCATTTCATTTGATATGCATAGTAAATTGAAGAAAAAAAAAACAAGATTTTTCCTACGTTTGCAATAATGCCATTTTGTTCATTGTAGTATTTTTTTATAATATGTACACCTTGGTTTTTCTGCTTATCGCTTAAAAAACGGTGCAATTCATTTTATTTCGTACCGGAAAGAAATATATTTGTTGTTTTTTTAGCTTTTCACGGTTTTTTTGTTCGATTGATTTAGCGAAAAGCCATAACGTCCGATATCGTCTTCTAGTCGCAGACCACCGCGGTGAAATTATAATGTTGTTTTTGTCCTGGGCTAGATTTAAAAAAAATACATAATGTATATGCAATCCTTTATTTAGGAAAACTGGTATTTTACTTCTTTAATGACATAGTATAATAAAATATATTTATGATAACGATATTACTCTTTCAGACTACATAATACAAAGAATAAATTACCAACGATCTTAAAGGTAGTGTCATTTATAATATTATATGAAAAAGAAAGCAAAAAAAAGTCCGCCGTCAATGTGTAATAATAATATCTCAAATGCGGACTATTTTGTTTCTCATTCCTGATATTCCGAATATCATAACTTATAATAAACTTAAATAATTATGTTAGGAGAAAGCATTATGATTTAATAATACGTTTTATGTTTATAGTAAATATGTTTTCCCCCTTAGATTAATAAGGTGTGTTTTACGGGGACTGGTTGTTATCCATTCATTCCTAGTATAATTTATATGAAAAAAAATTATATTGTCGAAGTGTAATATTATATTAAAGAAGTGTATTTTTTATTTACGTGAAGGTAAACGTTTGGTCATTTTTATCCTTATTTTGTTTATTACATTCTTCATTTTTTAGATTATTTAGTTTAATGTTTTTTATAGCTAACTGTATTGCAGCAAAGCTCAGTAAAATAATCATTTATAAATATCAATAAAATGTGTCGAGTCCGTGCGGGGCCCTAAAAAGACCCCAAGATGATGAAAATAATATTAAAGCCGTAAAAAGAGAAAAGAAATCATTTATGAAAGGTAGGGGCATCAAAAGTCTCGCGCCGAAAAATCCCATTTGGGAAGCGAGCGCCTTGCGACTTGCCGGGAAAACGTTTTTCCCCATCTCTCGGGGAAACAGGGGAATTCCCGAATGTTTGCCCGCCTTAAAAAATAAACTGCAGAGCTGGAACAATTGAACTGTGAATGTTTTAATAGTATAAAAACTTGACAGAAATAGTTATTAAAAATTATCAACTCAACTTATAAGACCATAAATTTTATCTTGTTAACAGACTTTATTTAGTAATTGCAATTGATTCATCAGTATTTTATTAGAAGTTACATTAATGAGCATTGTTTTTAAGCCAGTGTGTCATTTTTTTTTTTAAATAAAAGAAATAACATAAATTTATGCCGCGTTAAGAGGAAAAGTTCATTCAAAACAGTTTGAACATATTGTAGATTTTAAATGGTAATTTGTAACTTGATTCTTTAAAATGTATTAACTCAGTGATGTAGAAGCGGTGGTCGACAAATACATTTTAATTTTTTGATAAATAAGTACGATTTTATAGCGTGACTAATTGTTGTATAACTTTGCATACATAAATTAAAGAAAATACAGTTGTGAATTGATACAATCAATAACTTTTAAAACTGCTAAAGTGTGAAAAAAGAAAACTAAGTTTTTGCTATATTTATTTTTCATTAAATAGTTCCGTCTGTTTTCCTGCAAGCCTTGCAAATGTTTCCCAAGGAAATTCTGCCGCGATTTCTCACCCTTCCTCTTCGCCTCAGCATTTCCCGCCCGAATTTCTATTTATTTTGCCCTTCTGTCATTTAGCTTTTCCGTTTAAACACAGATGGCAGCGAGGGCGCGCCATTTTGTTTGCGCAAGGAAAATGAGATGTGTTTTCGAAATTTAGGTACAATACTATATTTGGCTGCAGAATTTTAGAAATAATTACACAAATAAATATTTTCATTTATTTTAATATTATATTCTTTATTGTAAAATGTGGCAAATATAGTATACTTGTTATTATTTAAGATATTTATGATTCAGTTATAAACAGTCGCTATGTTCGATAATGGAACTTAATCGCCGTATTTCAATCTATGGTTTGAATCGTTTGACTCTTCCAGAATATGTTATGGCACTAAAGATATGTGTTTTAATATTTAGGTATATAAGTCGATACCATCATCAATGCAAATTAAAATGTGACAATATTGTCTTTGTATGTCATAAAAATAGCAGTTATATAAATTGACGTTGTTTAAAATATTATTTTTTTAGTTCAGAAGTCTATTTTTGGACAATTAAATACGTTTTTATAACAGTCAGACGTCTAATAATGACATTTGTTTCGGTGCACATTTTCCTTGTCGCTCTAAGTTGAAAATCGTTTGCATTTGACGTTTGTAGAAAAACATTCCTATTTTAAAAATATTTATCGGAAATCTGGTGTTGCCATTGCGTGCATCAATTCGAATATAATATATCACGATCTCGATTCCCGTAAGAACATAACGTTTCAAATTTACCTACCTATAGAGAGAGAGAATACTTAAGCTTATCAATACTTTAGTCCGCGAGCTTGTATCGGCGATCAGTTGTTGTTTAACTTTGCTGCATTGTTAAGACATTAATACTTATAATATTAATATAATCCTCTTGGTGTACTGTTTATCACTTGAGTACTGAAAGTGACCCCTACAAATTTGCGTAATATTTTCATTAAATTGATTGAGGTATCATTGTAGATTACAATAAATATCAACTAGATATTATTTTTATTTAGCAAACGGTTGAAATAAGAATTACTTTGCAATGCGAATGCACCCCGTAGGTACCCGAAGGTGATTGAAGACCAGAACATTTCAATTAAATGAAAAGATCTGGTTGATAGCGATTATTGTGTAGAAACAATAATATGATACATGTGGTAATTTTTTTAGGTATTAAGTTTAAAAGTAATATTTTGGATGATTCACTTCCATGGCCATGATGCAATCGTAAATAGTTGAGTCATTAAATCATTCAATATTTCTCTTAATATTGTCAATAAGTATTTATCATTTTAGGTATTCTAGCATTTTTTAAATTATTTTTTAGCTTCTAACTTAGGTTTAAATAATGTCAATAAACAGTGAAACTGAGATGCCATCATGGCAGGGAACGTGATTTTTTAGGACGGCATGTTACGGGTAAAAAAAAATTACACATCAAAGCCATTGTAAGGGTCATTTTCAAGTTTTTCAAATTTTGATTTAATGTTTGATAATTTAAAAATATCAGTTACAATTTTCTGTAATATAAAATAGTTTTTTCTAAGCCTGACAAATATTACTGTCGAATTTAGGTTAGGTTAGGTTAAATTTACTGCCTTTTACCTTACTACCTTTCACGGAACCGACAATGAAAAATCCAAACCGCTGTATTGACGTAGACTTGGCGATTGGTTTTTTGTTAACGTGAAGCATTAAAATAGCATTAAATAACCTTATTAATAAGACATGTCAAAAGTATGATTCCATTATCAATTTCCCATCGTTAGTTAAACTAGTATCGGATATTAAATATAAAGTACATAACCGTAATTATAAAAGATAATGCAGGCGTTAGAAGGCTATTGAATATAAATGTTTGAGAGGCGCTCTACTTTGGAAGGGCAGGGCCGTAGGCCGGCGTGGGCCCGTTCACACGGCCGCGAGGGGCCTCGCCCAATTAGCCAGGGCCCCTGCAGTGCTACCTTCCTCCTATACCGGTGCTCCGGGTTCGAACCTGCGGGCTCGACTCCAATTCATCTCGTTTTTGTTTTCTTACACACTATGCCGTGCACAGGACCGCATGTTGCTGATAAATAAATACATCGTTTTCAATTGTTTTGTTTCATAAAACAAATAATGGGATAGTAATATTGTATAATATGATTAATTGAAAAATAATTAAAAAAAATGATTTTCAGTTATGTCAAATTTAACAATAACAGTTTTTTTGGACCATATCAGCCTGCAATGTTTCACATATTCTTGTAGTAGAAAATATAACCTTTTTTCATTTTTACCACTACTCAAGTACGGGTTATCAGTTATGTTGTTTTAACCCTCAATTTAAAATAAAAAATCGTTCGAATCACAGACAAATATAAATATAATAGTAGAACACTTCACTGATTCCAACTTAGAGTTTTTCTTCGATAGCCATTTTTAAATTAATCTAATTAACTAGTACCGTGATTTGATAAACATATAGATTTTATTCTTTAGGTTTCATTTTAGAGTTCACCTATATTATACAATATCCAATACTTAATTATGAATGCTTTTTATTTATCGTTTAAGCATACAATAATACTAGTCTATCTCTTCGCACATTTTCATACTACAATTACTTTGTGAATATTTTAGCCATGTGGGAAAAAATATTGACGTATACATTATCTGGCAAGCCTCTTAAAAATATGTTATTAATTATTAATAATCGAATAAAATATATAAGCTACTGGATACAGTGTAAGCTGTTTAAAAAATATTTTAAATTTTCACATACTTAAACCTGAAAATACAACCCTGCAATCAATGAAAACAATAAACATTGAAACAACAATTAATATTTCGTTACCGGTTCGGCCCTGCGTGCGCAATACAGCACTGTAACGCCATGATACTCAAAATAATAATAATACAAAGAATAACGAGGCAAATTTGACCCCACAAGAAAAACAGTCGGAAAGACCTTGACCCTCCCCTCCGCCTCTACTCTTCCCAGTACGCCTATGATACATTTAAATTTATTATTGTTTATTTCTAAAAATCAATAATGACCGATTTTATTATTTTATTCCTACACGAAATCATTTTTATAAATATATATATGAATATTTTATCATCTCACAGTTGAAAATACAACTGAAATTTATTGTTTGTGATCTTTGGGTCAAAAGAGGAAACTAAGAATAAATCATTGTTTATTAACGTGTTCTTTTTAATCAATGTCACCAGATCCTTAATAAGTTTCAACTTATAGCTTCTTAAATGATTTTTACCATGGAAAGCTTTCATTAATATAAAAAGCTTTTCAAACCTTCATTAAATTTTCACTTGATTGGTCACTATTTTTTTGTTTAAGAGCAATGATCGCTATAATTGAAAATTATTTACTTGAGACGTCTTTTACTAAACTTCTAATGTGTAGCATTTTGACATAAGCTTTTTTACGACAACTCATTGTAAGTCTGTCACTCAATCTGTGTATTCAGAGAAATATGTGAGTAAAGGCAGAAAGAGGTATACAATAAAAGCTAGCTTATCAATCGCTTTAGCCCCGTTTTAGGAATAAGACATTACATATGTGGGGTAAGGTGTAAAAAATACTAAAAGCTAACAGCATTTACCACTTGGCTACAGCACTAGCACATTCTGAATGAGTGCAATAGTGACTTTTTATTTTGTATCTATCATAATGTAATACATATAAGAATGATTATTTATTTTCTTATACCTTCATTGAATATTAAACATACTTATAGAATACGAACAAGAAAAATGAATCGACGATCATTTCTCAACGTCTTGTCAAATTTTGTTTCACTTTTACATATTTTTTTCTTACAAGATCATCTATCTATCAAGATTAAAAAATAAAACAAAAAAAACACAACGTGGTCCAGTATTTCTATTGTACATCTTATTTTACCCTGTGCAACTTGTTACAACATACGTTTTGTGGCAGTAAATCATTAATTCTTAAAACAGTATTTTAGATTGCCTTTGTCGATCTTAGTTTTATAATATCTATAGAGTGACTAATATCTCAACTATTTTGTCCATTTTCACACACGGAATTATTTTTTATTACAATCTTGGTCCATGGGTTCGAATCCCACTTTGAATGATCCCATTGATCGATTTATGGATTAATTCGTAGATCATATTGTTTATATTCCTTCCCACGAATTCGATAATCAAAACCATGCGAAGATATGGCAATCATTTATAAATTAATTATTCAATTGGTTCCTTGATGTTTTTAATGACAGAATTAGAAGAAGCGATTAGCTATATGTATAAAAGTAATTTTCATGACCTATTCTTCTATGCGAGAAAATATATATATCCGAAAAAGAAAGAAGTTCGCACACAGAAATAAAATTTTAAAATCTAGTAAATATTATGGTTTTCCTGTGTAACCTTACAATTTAAATAGCTTAAAAATAAACCAATTAAATTAATGATTTGTCGTTGCTGATCGCCAGATGCAGAATAATGATGGAGTTCTATCAATTAAATGTAATTTAAATAAAATAGATGGTTCAAATGTGGCGTGGTGTATATAGACAGCAAAATAATGATTCTTAATGATCTACTGAACCTTGTTTTACAATCCACCCGCGGAGTCGTGAGAGAAAAAACATTATGGGTAAGGCCTTTTTTTGGGTTTTTTGGTTTTCGGTTTCACGCGGTGCCCGCGCGCCGGCAGCCGCTCAGCGTTTTGTAGGCCCGGCGGGGAGTCGAACCCGAATAATACGAAAATGATGAATACATTATTGCGCTTTCCGACCGGTTTTGCCCGTGGACTGCGGAGCGGCGGTGAAAAATCACCGGCGGGGTCAGCGGTGACCCTGCGACGGGCGCTGTATTGTCTTAGTCATGCGAGGGTTAACTGCCACTTCAGGACCGTATTAACGGCATTCAGGACGCCGTATAAAAAGTCAAATAGCATAAACATAATATAAAAAATTTCTGCTAGCAAATATAATTTTATTAATATGTGCAAACTTAAAACTTGGATGATTTTGGTTTGTTTTGTATACCCAGTTGCTCTATTATTGCTAAAATATACATTACAAAAAAGTGACTGAGAGCAGACAACTAGTATTGTGCTCTGTGGTAAGTGGTAAAAGCTTTGAAATAGGGATAAGATTGTTCTGAGCATAGGTTACGACAGGTTAATAGCAAAATTATTTTTATTTATATTTTAGTTTAAGATCTTCAGTATGGATTGTTTTTCTTTCAGTTTATCTCGAGTGATTTCTCTCTGATAAAAAAAAAACATAAGCAAATATAAAAATTCACCTTTTTCACCGCATTGGAAAATATGAGGAAAAACACAAGATTCCTTTGTACTTATTTCAACTTTAATTTACTAAGATCAGGACCGGTTTCGCTCATGGCAAGCATTATCAACTGATAAGAAATATAATTTAACAGTGTTATTAATAAAAAAAGGAGTAAAAACAATTATTGGCATTGAAAAGAATTTACAAACTACAGTTCAAATTATGAATAAGTGACTCTGAAATAACACAAATTATTTTTTTAACACTATTGTTTGACTATAAATAAGCCTTTGATTTTTCTCAAGGGATCAAATCAAACATTAAATTAAAAACACTTTTTTGCTAACAAAATTCCAAAGGCTTCGCAATATCTGATACCTAATTACCAACAACCATAACACGGTGTCCAAATAGTAACTTTACAAGTAAATAAACCTTAAAACTGATAAGTATACTATTTTAGGTTCATCATTTCTCAAACAGTCAATGACTTCTTGCAGCAGAAAAACTTCAAAACATGTAATAAATTCTCTAGTTTATTTACGATTCCCAAACTGTTGTGTAATTTATTGGGCATTTGTTTTACTCGATTGCGTTGTGCGGTTTGTTGAAAGAAAACTGTGGCAATTTTTTTTTTGTTATTGCTCGCCAAAATCCAGTCGAGATGTTTTCGTTTTCTATTCACAGTGAATAAATTATTATTAATTTGAATCCTTGTCTCGGTTTTTTGCGGTTTTTTGAAAGCACTTCCTCTTGCGAGACATTTTATTTTGAACAGCTTGCTGCCGATTCGAAGAAAAAATATTAGATGTGACCCTTTTTACAAGCGTAGAGCTACAATATACATTTTTTTTTAAATATAATTTGTTACATTACAAAAATAATAAGCCGGGCTTATGATGCAGCGGTAAGCAATGTTGGCTTCTGTGCCGGATCTCACGGGTTCGAGTCACTGTACGGACAGCATTTTTTTTGATCGATTTCTGTTTGAATGCACTGGTGTTTGTGATGCCTTAAAATTCTTTCCCACCATTCCGACTCTTATCCTAATCTTCTATGTGACAAACAGTTCTCGTAAAAAACCTCTGTTGAGATACCTTCATTAGAAGGCATGGGCATAGATAAGAACTTCACATTGGGAGTGGGCATAGATACAAATAAATAATAAGAATTATTATAAATTTACTTGAACGTGTCAATTCTTTCAACTTGTTTTTAGTAGAAAGATATTATTTAGAAATAAAAAAAAAACCAACCGGCTTTGCTAGGCTCTCGCTAAGCCCCATTAGTAGAATTAGATAGGTGGTGGGAAGGAATTTTTAGACATCACTTACATCAGGGTTTACCAACCTTTTCGGACCCTAGAGCGCAATTTAAAATATTGCTAGGGCGGCGAGCACCACACTTTTTCAAAATCTCAAAATTCAGGAATTGACCGATTTGCCCAAAATACCGTGACTCGTTTTTTTTTTTTTGGCTCACCTAGGAATTTGTAATCCTCAATTCCCTATCCTAACATCTATGGTTTGAACAGAAATCCATAATTCAATTGAAAAATCTGTCCCGGTTGGGATTCGAGCTCGTGAGTATCGCAACCAAAGCCAACAAAGTTGACTACTTGACTAAAAAACTGGCCCGGGTGTTTTAAGCAGTATTTTATTTATATTCTCAATATAATAAAAGTAGAGCGTGTAATTGTTGTAGTACATCAATTTTAAATAAAAAAAATAATCGTACTTGTTTCGTGATTTTTGCTTCTCTAAAACACAAGCCAGCGAATGTAAAAAGTTTCAAAATCAAAGTAAAAAGTCATGCGGCATGCTTCATCGCCCGAAAAACGTCTGCGCGTTCAATTGTTGCCGGACCTAGTCTAATTTGCAAAAGCGACCGTTTTAAAAATACTCTGTAACTATTTCACTTAACCGCGTAAGCTATAAATGCTTATAATCACCAACATATATTTATATAATTGTAACTGAATCTTTATTATCGCTCTTCTATTATATGTGTATCGACTGTGGAAAGGAAAAATAACACAATCCACAGTTTTTTAAAAACAGCTTTTTTTCGATAATCACAATGTATCAAACATGATACACGTTCCATCTAAATGATGTAAGCTGCAAATGCCAAATTAGTATCTAAATTTAAAATATGAGCTCGTGAAAATTGAAACCAAGTAAAAAGATTTTTCCCAGGCAATTTATTTAATTAATATTAAATTATGTCAATTTAACACCAGTTTAGAAGTCTCTGTTTACTTCCAGGTTGTGTATATTTCATAATTTACATATGGCCCAAAATCGCCAAAACTCGTTTTTTGTCCCTTCTGTAAAATTTGCGTGGGTTTTGTCCTTTTTCCTTTCCACAGTCGATATTGATTCTTAAAATGATCTAGATTGGGCTTGCTCACCGTCTGAGTCAAAAAAAATGATAAGTGCATTTGAGCATGCTCACTCGCTCGAGGATACCTGTCCTGATTATATATTTTAACATTGTCAACCATGAATTGAGCTCAATGTTCATATATTGATCGTCCGATTCATTAGTTAGACCAGGGTATCCCAAATATTTTCTTAAATGGAACACTTCGCAAGTCCGGAAAATATAACGGAACACTTATAAAACCATTCCATTTTTTCGGAACACCTACTCTGGCTCCGTGGAACACCAGTGTTCCGCGGAACATAGAACATAATCGTATCGCATTATGTTCTATGTTCCCCCGCCCCCAAAACACACACTTTTTACATCATACAATTGCTGTCAACAAAACGGGACGAGCTCATGAGTAAGAAGGCTGTAAGAATTGAACTGAGAGCATTCAAATGCTTAAAGTATGAAGAAGCATTTAGTTATGGTGCCTTCTATAACATAATAAGTAATCGCAAGGATGCAATTTGCCATGGTTTGGTCACCCCTGTGGTAGATATTTTTTTTTGTTTTATTTTATTTGCAGTTACACGTGAAAAACTAAATTGATTCTGAATGCTGATCGTCGACAAGCGTTCGTAGATTAGTCTTTAATCGTGATTTGTAAGTAAACTATGAAAAGATGGCTAATTTTTGACAGAAAGTCAACTTTTTTATGCAATTCTTTTTTGTTGTTGTTGACAAAGGTTTGTTACGGATAGCTGAGCGATTTTTGTCTACCACAAACTGATAGAATTTTCAAATGAAACACTACATCTTTTTTTCTTGATATAGAAGTTTAGTAAAAAAAGTTGAAATTAAGTGAATCTATTGACAGCAACCCGACGCATATATGTATTAGTTGATTATGAATTCAATGTATGCATAATGTGACCAGACGTCCCATTTTCACCAGGACAGTCCCGTTTTCAGACAGCGTGCCTCGGTGTCCCCAAACACAGTTTCAATGTCCCGCTTTCGAAAAGTGAAAAACACGCAGTAACAAATTAAAAAAAAAAAACGCGCAAAATCAAAATGCTTGCGGTGGAATCGCGCACAGTAAATAATACATTTTAACGTGAATATTGTATTTTTTTTATAATATATCTAATATGACATGAAAAAACATTATTATGTGGTCAATTGTATTGTATGAAAGTGCAAGAAGCTTAAAACATCGCCTAAAATAGCCATTTTTTCTAGGTGTCCGTGTGTTTGGGAGAAAAAAATAAATGGTCATGTTATGTATGCACCATTAACTGTGAATTTATTAAAAAATAACAGATGACAGATTGACTGTTAAATACAATATAGTTTTTTTAATACCAAATACCGTCCATTTAATTTCATTTAGGAATAATAAAGTCCTGACACGCAGTAAGAGTCCTTCAGTGTATAGCTAAATGTCGAAAGATCTATTCCGGTGGTCTTTCCACACTTTGTTGTAAATAATAGAAGTGTGGACAAAATAGTAAAAGAATCCAACTGAAACAAAGTCTTCGTCGTGCTTCTTTGTTTCTCGTGATCAGCACGATCTAGAGATTCACAACTGTGACTTACTCCTTAAAATGACTTCAAACTATAGCTATAATATCTCTCTGCATTTTTATCTCTCCACCTGTTGAGTATCTCATTCCGATTGGCTTTTGGAAAATATTCCCGTGTTACCTCGAGACAACCAAATATTTTATCATTTTTTTTAAGCTCCACATCAAAATGGTAATATTTAATATCTGACAATTTGTATCAAAATATTTGAGTACTCGTAAATACATTATTATCTTCATGCAAAGACGTTACTAGTTTTAAGCTCTTTAACCAGTGGCGGTTCTAGGTACTGGGCTAGGTGGGCTAAGCCCGACCTGCATTTTTCACCCAAAACATTAGATGGCTGAATAAAAATCAACAGCAATTCGGCCGCTGAACAAAATAAATACATTTATAAGCGTAACTTACCTTTCCCAAATGAATATAATATCTTTGTTTTAATTTTCCTCTGTCAATATAAGACAATGTTACGTTTACCTACAATCATATTCTCGATTGTGTTTTGTATTACAATTTTAAACTGAGCCGGCATAAAAAAACAATAACCCTATAAATACTTCACAGGGAACAGGAACGTTACGTCACTGGCAACACCACTCAGGGGCTAGCGCCCGTTAAGTCCGTAACCACAGACAATATCATGACATATTTCTTTACACTGGGGCGCAATCAAGCACGATTAGATTTTTTTTGTATTTGTATGTACGGAAACGTCATCAAACACAAAGGATAGTGTTTCAATCTGTCGAACTTCTGTTGATCGTTGGGGGCTGATCTGATTCAGCCCATTACGCATACTTATGCATTGAAACACAAAACCAATATCGTTGTATTGTATGAAAGTGACAGGTATTGACTTTCAGTGACAGCAAGTGACAGTTCTATACTGCTTTTAGTAGGTACTTGTTATTTCACTTTGAAAGAGACGAATTTAAGGATTCCGTGTTATTATTCTATTATTTCTTAGTTACATTAGCATTGATTTTATTATATATAAAAATTTATGCATTGCAGTAGTATCGTAATATTTGTTAATTTGCTTGTAGATGAATGTACAAAGTGAAGTGGAAATATGCTTTTCTCTAGCCCACCCAAGAGTTCAGGTCAGGAACCGCCACTGTCTTTAACATGAGAAAACTAAAAAAAACATTAAGCAATATAGGTATCATTGTTCTTTAAAACGTGCATAAATGAAAAATATAAGACATTATTTTAAATACAAAAAATGAAAAACTTTTATGATGTAAATTTTATGAATATTTTATTATTCAATTGCATCTCGGCAGTCACGAGGTATTATTTGTATGTTTTTTTTAAATGCATCGACTATTTTTGGTGACCGTTAGTAGTTTTTCCGAAAGTAGCAAAAGACGACAGTAGTGGCACGTGAATTAAATATACGAATTTTATTATCAGTGATCTTGATATATTAAACATTAATTTACGTTACATTTAGGGTGTTCACTGTCAATACTTGGTGGAAAGGCCAAGAAAATATTCCTTTGTACCACTTCCACTTTAATTAAAAAAATATTAGGACCGGTTTCGCTCAAAACGAGAATTATCAACTGATAAGAAAATACAAGTGTTATTTATATTAATTTTGTTTTGTATAAATAACACTGTAAAATCAGTTGATAATGCTCGTCACGAGCGAAACCGGTCATGATCTTTTTAAATAAAAGTGGACGAATCTAGTACAAAGGAATATTGTGTTTTTTTACGCTGGTAACAATAATTAATGAACTAGTGCAGAGTAATGAAATTTCTTTATAAACAAACGTAAAAGAATTGTAAACGATTGATTTGGCTCATTATTTATCGAAACTCAAATTAAAAGCATCGGCCATTTGTTGTTTCATTCGTAAAAAGTGTTCTTAGTAAGTAAATAAAATGATGAGAAATAAACAAAGTGCATGTCAATTTTAATATTCAGTCAAGCGAAATCTGCTGAAAGAATTTAGCTCATTTAAATAATTTACAGTCGCTAATTTCACAAGAAAAGAAAATTTACATCACTATTGATTGTCGTTTCTAAATGAATTTTCGAATAGATCAGACATGTACATAAGCTAGGTATCTAGTGGGTCTAGGTTGGATTCGTAGTGCATTGGTCAACGTCGTAGGCTTCTGTGATAGATTTACGGGGTTAAATAACAGTAGGAACATTTTTTTTCCACTCGATTTATCGATTCCTGTTCGAAGGCATGGCTGTTTGTAATGTATATAACATTACTTACCATCATTTCAGTCCTAAATTAACAGGGAGTAGCTAACGATTAGTCCTGTACTACTCCAATCGTTCTACATTTAATCTCTTCGAAATAAGAGAGGTTGAGAAACTGAGTAATAAGCAATTCTAGTAGAAAAACTTCTGTTGAGTTAGGGAGCAGAAATGGATTAAAAAAATGGTATCTAGTGTAAAGATATGTTTGATGCAAAAGTATTGACGATATTACATACTTGTATAATTGATATATTTATTTCCTTTCACACATTCAATCTTTAAAAATTTGGGTTAAAGAGGGCTTGCTTGCTAAGTGATTGCATTATTTTGTCTTTTACCATTTTGAAAGTAAGAGAGCTTTCTGGCTCAACAATTTTTAGTGTAGATAACAACTTTTGAGAATAGTTTGTATCTTTTTTTTCTTATGCATTATAAGTTTTAACTAACCGTTTTCTTACTGAAGATTCTGTTGGCTGATAACTTTGACAAACAATTGGGAAAAACCCCTTGCAAATACGAAATATAAATTGTATTAGATAAATGAATGTCATTTTAAAAATAATACTATTATACTTTTTAATCGTATTGTAAACTGTACTATCGGATCTCAGACAAAAAGAAAACAAATAATGTCTACCAAAAGATTCCATAAGAAAAGTCATAATATTGCAGGGAACTAAATTTCGTCTTGTTTTCGGTTAACCGAATTCATTCAGTTAAATTTTATTGCCTATTATGGAAAGAAATCATTTAATTTCTATGCAAAGCTATCATTTTTTTACCGAATATGAAAGACGTTTAATTTAATATTATTACTTTCCGAGATACTACGTGACTGACAATATTCCCAGTCGTTATTGAACGAGACGCATAGAATAGATTTGCAGCAAGAAAGAATTCAGTTTTTTGCAACTGTATTATTTAATTTTTTTATTCTTTAACTGAGGCTTGTTCAATATTTTATGTTCATTTGAAGCTACATAAATGTATTGACAATTGGACACCAGCATTACAAAAGTCCTGCTGATTAGTGAATGGAGATTTATTGACAAAATTTCACACCGGCCAATTTATAACTGGTGAAGTGGTTACGCTCTCAAGCTCTTTCAGCATGGCCGTCTGAATTTTACGCCATATTGTAAATGTGACAGTATACCATATGATGTTAATTACGTCGTTTAGGGATTCTGGGAGTTGGGTGATAAAATGGAAGAGTTACTTAAGTCAGTTCAAGTAACAGTAAGACCAGTCGGCGATATTGAATTGATCATACTGATAGAAGTATTATAGAAAATAGTTGTCTTGATTTTAGTGCATATCAGACCATCTTAGTGGATGTTTATTACAGTGTTCAGCACTCCTCTCTATTGTCACAATTTTTCAATCAAATACGATTTTACATTGATGTATCAAAACGTTAGTATGTATAGAAAAAAGATCATTGGGCAGAATCTTCAAAAACTTTCTTTCTTAGATCTGAATTATATTTGTACTCATATTTAAAAGACCATCGCCAATAGAGCAACTGAAAATATACACTTTTTATGCAATTATCATGGAATATATCAATCGGAGTCGTTCGCAACTCCGACTCCAAGTCCATAGCTTTGTATATGATAATCATTATCGATGTTGCACCCCGTTGCGATTGGTGTCTGTGGTTCTCGGTAAAGAAGCGGGAAATGACGCCATTTTGGTTTTATGTTGTGACGTGCGACCTTCACGCCTCGCGAAGGTACCCAGGTGCCCCCTGCATACCTCTTCTTTCTCTTCACGATATTAATTCTTTTACACATTTTCTCTGGACTTCTGTCTATGAAAAAGGCGGCCCGACCCGTCTCCTGGTGAATATATTTTGTGTTTACCCTCTCGATCATCATGTATATAGGGATTCATATACCAGACAAAAATATCGGTATTTTGATTTTTCATATGAATTACCGGTAAAAAAAACGGCCAATTGGAATCGCAATACTAGGTGAACAAATAAATATAGGCGTTTCGATATATCATATATAAGGCAGTTATTTGCAAACCAGGCTCATTCCAAAATTGTTGAATTGTTGGATGTTGGAACCATGAATGTAATTTATTAGATAAAAATAAATTTTGATGAAAAAGTATTTTAAGAAATCAGTCTCAAATATGGCTTGATGACATCTAAAAAATCATTCCAAAGTTATGTAAAAGTAAAAATAATTTTAAAATGTACATTTTTTTTCACAATGAAATTCGAATGCAAGTTATATTAAATTATATTTAAAAATACCAATTAAATTAATATATGATACTACAGTACAAGGCGCCAAGTCTTGGTCAATTATTCCCGAGACAATCCTAGCACAAAACTGAACAACGCATAACGTTTTTTACGCCACGGGAAACGTATGTTGGACACTGTATATTGGTGGTGGAGGGAGTTGCATATACATATCGACTGTGGAAAAGAAAAAGGACGTAAGCCACACATATCAAATTTTACAGGAGGCACAAAAAACGTGTTTTAATGATTTTGGGCCATATGAAAATTATGAATTATACACACCATTGAAGTGCACGGAGACTTCTAAGCTGGTGTTTAATTGTAATATTCTAATGTTAATCAAATAGATTGTCTAGGAAAAACGTTTATTTTAGTGTTTTTTCTTGCTTTCAATTTTTTACAAGCTCATCTTTTTCAAACTTAAAAGCTAAATTTAGATACTAATTCGTCATTTGCAGCTTGCATTCGTTTGATAGAACGTGTATCAAGTTTGATACATTGTGAATATCGAAAAAACCTATTTTGAAAAAACTGAGGGTTACGTCCTTTTTTATTTCCACATAGCGATTTTCATAAAAAAACTTCGACACTTTTTTTTTTAATCACTGTCAATTAATCAAAATTAACATTAATTTTCTTAATAAAAATACACAGTTACTGACTGTGAAATTAATTAATTTATGAATGCTGCCCTTCGGGGAATTAGAATATTTAGACGCCACAACCGAATATGTCGATAGCCTAAGAGCGTTCACCACTAGGTTGCAGGATTGGCGATGTTTTTATTGTTAAGTATCCCACGTGCACACCACTGAGTTTCAACTCCCTTTGAAATACAGAAGTGTGGTAATAAAAAAGATTGATACCGCGTCGAGCCTCGGCCACTGTCTCTAAATGGGGCCCAGACACCGCTGGGCGCCACACATCCCTCGTACTTAATCGACTTGCTCGTTACGGACCAGAAAGTGTATTTTCACTTCAGATAAACCGTAAAAAGTGCAAGAATATATAAAAGATACATTTGACTTACTCCGGGTTCTTGTTGAGCTTAATCCGAATTGGGACACATAGGCCCAATTCGAATAGTTACATAACTCTCGCGGCTCGGAGACTAGTAAAATACTTCTCTGCCGATGGGGGTCGTTTAGGGACTCCAGTGGTTTCCTCATTATTGGCCTTATCCTTATGAATTTAAAAAAAAATAGTCTAAGGGCTTTAAAATATCTCTCTGCATCATTCCTCATACATTTTTTTTTATAAAAATCCGTGGTTTTTTAATAAATAATCATATTTAAAGTTGCGCGTAAAAAAGACGTCATTCCAATACAAATATAAATTTGCAACTGACGCGTTCAGCGCAGTTATCTTACAAACGATCGCTGATAAGCGGGCGCTTATCTCATTATCGCATCGCGTATTTATATAAACTAAAAAAAGGTCCAAAAAACTATGATATACGAATACCTTAATCATAAACATTACATATCACCCATATTAAAATAGATATTTAAGAAAATGTGGGTATTGGGGTCGCATTTCTTGAGCTTAGAACCGGAAAAGTTAAGTGAACGCCAATAGTTACTTATTGGTGTCGTATATTATGTAGTCAATAAAATTACATGTCCTTTTTATTATTATCCATGTTTGCTCTCAATGTGGGCATATGGCATCGTAATGGAGGTATCTCAACAGAATTTTTTTTTATATGAGAACTGTTTGTTACCCAGTCGTTCAACCTCTCTTTTTCAAAAAAAGAAAAAGTAGTAGGAATAGAAGGACTCATCGCTCTCGTTACTCCCGGTTATATTAAGGATCGGAAAGGTGAGAGGGAATTTTTAGACATCACAAACACCCTTGCCTTCGAATAGAAGTCGTTAAAACAACCGAAAAATGCTGTTCGTACTGGAACTCGAACCCGTGTGGTCTGGCATGGAAGCCCACAACGCTAACCGTTGCGCCATGTCCTCCGCTGTGGTCTCTAGTTGGTTAGAGCTTTCTCTACCGACTAACCATTCCGCGCCCTCTCCAGCCCACCTCTGTCTATAATCCGATCATTGTATTTCTACTTTCTTTGAAAAGGAGAGGTTTAAGCAACTGAGTAACAAGTTGTTCTCGTAGAAAAATATCTGAACGTATAAACTCAATTAGAAACCCATATGCGCTATATTATGAACGGAAATTGAGAGCAAAATACGTTTATGCACTAAAAAATCCTTTGTATTAACAATAAATCTTTGAAAACTTCAAATGTATAAACATATCGACTTTGGAAAGTAAAAAAGACGTAACCCACAGTTTTTTCAAAACAGCTTTTTTTCGATAATCACAATGTATCACACTTGATACACGTTCTATCAAAAGGATGCAAGCAGCAAATGCCGAATTAGTATCTAAATTTAGCTTTAAAGATTGGAAAAGATGACCTTGTAAAAAATTAAAACAAAGAAAAAAGACTGAAATAAAGGTGTTTCCTAGACAATTTCTTTAATTAATATTAGATTATGTCAATTAAACACCAGTTTAGAAGTCTCCGTGCACTTCAAGGTTGTGTTTAATTCATAATTTGCATATGGCCCAAAATCATCAAAACGTGTCTTTTGCGCCTCTTGTAAAATTTGATATGTGTGGGTTACGTTCTTTTCCCTTTCCACAGTCAATATATAATAAAAAAAAATAACAAATCCAGTTGTTCTGGGGGTGCGTTTTGATGATATTACGACAACACTATAAGTTCACTTGAACAAAACAAAAAAAGTATGAATAAATGACACAAAAGTGGACATTGAGGTATGACAAACAATATTAATTAAATTCGTGCTTTTTTTCTTTATAGTTAACCGCTCTCAAAGTATACTCTCTCACGGTATTTATCCCGATCCCACACTCAAACGTTTCAATTAAAACACAAAATGAACGTAGGAAGAACAGTTCATTTAAAACAACATAAATTAATCAAAATAACAAGTTTTAATTAGACGTTTTTTTTCTTGGACAAATAACACTGTATAGTATAATATTATATATACCCACTAGGTTGAAATATTAATTATTGCTTACAAATCGTGTAAAAGCTTTTTTTATATAATCATATTTTAATATTGACATGGTATATTAATTTACTATAGTAATAATTATAAGGTAACCTAAATATATATGTTAACGTCAAAAATCGTTTCTTATAGGTGTTAAAAAGTGTTTTATTTTGGTATACGTATAGATGTACAGTTTATATTTATCAAAATGCTAGATAAATTGTTGATATGTATCATTTCTAATTTTAATTATAAACATACACGCTTAATTGAAATAATATTTCAAACTTGAATTTGTGTACGAATATTATTCTTTATTAATTTGAGTTACGATGAAAAAAGGATTTTGTATTAATTTTATAATCTTAAACTTTCCACAATAATCAGTCAAAGTAAATTTTGAAGACAACACCGTATTGGAGCATGGTTGTATATTTGCTTCCGAATTTTATTTAAACTTAAATATAGATAGTACTGAAATATATTGTTTGCAAATTATTGTTTTTAAATCCAGTAAAAAAACGATGACTCAATTATTTAAACCTTTTAATAGAGAGATTGCAATAACAAATAAATGTTTAAATATACTGAAAATTTTGATCGCAATACCGAGTAAGTAATTAATAGTAAAAGGTATTTTAAGATTTTTTATATCATACCGTCATTAAAAAAAAAAATTAAAACATACTAATAATTCACCTTTGAAAGGCTCATTGGTTCTGAAACCTTTCTATATTGATACAATACTTGACAGATTTAAACTATTTCAATTAATCTCCAACAATTTTATTAAATATGTTATGATTTCTATTCCGGTATTTTAAAAAAACCGCGATCCCGGTTTCGATAATACCGGTATTGCAATTCCTACTTTATAATAAAATTGTATTTTATAACTTAATCATTCCACTAGTTGTGTTAAAAGTTGTGTCACGTGTTTCACATTATTTAAAAGCATCTACAGACAAATCTTAAAATTAAGACCCTCTCCACGTTTCTAGTAAAAAGATGAAAAGCCCCAGCCTATATTGTTTAATTTACAAATAAAGAATTATAATCAATGTTTAGTGTACCTATTCGTGAATAACCTTACAAAAGTTTGTCTGAAGATGTTCTTTAAAGAGGCAAAACACGTGTTACAGTACTTTCGATGGATTCGGCGGTAACTTTGTGGAAGTTCATTTTAATATAAAATAAAAATAACTTTGATTATTCCACGTTTTGTGTTACAAAATTGTGTTTATTTATTTTGATCTTTATTATAATATATCAGAATAGTAAAATTAAAATCATTCGTACTTAAGCAAACATTTGCGAAAGTAGTTGTCTGAGGATGCCTCTGAAAGAGGCGAAACACGTGTCACATTTTGTAACACAATACCTGGAATAATCAAAGTTATTTTTATTTTATATTACGTGTTACAGTTTTTATACAAACGAATAGATTTATTTTAAAATTTCATTCTCATTTTATTTAACTGTTAAACAAATATCTAGAGTTGAAATTGAGGAGAATTTTAACGTCAATCGAGATTTACTTAAGAATCCATGGTTTCAAATATTAAATTTGAATACTTTTTATATTGTTTTTATATATGTATGATTTGAACTGAGGCTCATCTAATATGGCGGAAAATTGATACAAAAAAAAGAAATATGTTCAAAGAAAACTTCTTATCGTGATATATTATATGATATATAAAGTTAATGTCTGCATGCCCTGGCATAAATAACACTGTCTTAGAAAAAGAAGAAGTGGATATGAATTTGTCCAAGTCTACCTAACGTTTTCTTTGATAGACAGTTTCTGAGCTATGGCGCCCTTGCACGCTTATCAAAGTTTGAAATCCGTTCGAATCTGCAAATCACGATATGATTGGTGAGTCGAAATATCGACCGTGTCCAATCACAGCTCGGGAGATGAATTTTCCGGTTTCCCACACTTTATGGCTGTGCAGCGAAATCTATGCTTTACTGAAGAAAAAATAATAGTTTACGCTGTGAAAAATCGTATCAATGGGTGTGTACTTGCAAACTGCGAACGTAGAATCCAATTTAACACCATTCGAAACAAATAATAGTTAATTTAAACTATTTTGATAACCACCGAAAGAACAAAGCTATACATTTAAATTAAATAATATAATTGAAATTCTACTATTGTTTTGATAATTATTGTGAATTTTAATATACAATTATAACCTACAATATATGAGCCATCGAGAGGTAAAGTGAGCCAACTAGTAAAATAGTAAATCTTTATTTCTTGAAGTTTTAATTTTTAAGTACATTCACGTCTTTACTTGATGTTTTTTGGTGAATTGCAAATTTTTATTTTACTGATATAACACTATTAAAATGTGTATTAACTGAGGTTACTTCACTTTTACAATACTTTAAGACGTGTAGAATATTACAAGGCATCTATTTTTTTTTTAAATATCACTTGTCTTACTTCAACCAGTGGCGGATCCAGAAATTGTCCCAGGAGGGGGCCATTCAATTTGAAAATAAGCATGATACATAAATAATACATTAAAAAATAGATGAAAGCCTTTTTTTATGCGATTTTTTTTTGCGCGATTTTGAAATTACGCGATTTTTTTTGAACGGCACCGTAAAAAAATATTTTTTGCGCTTATTAGAGGAACAATTTTTTTTTCATACATTTTTGATACTTTTTTACGCGATATTTTGATTTTTGGAACCGATTTATCAAATCATATGAAAGTGAGGTTTTTTTACGCGCCACCTTCCTCCAATGTATCGCGTAAAAAAAGATTGGGTGTATATAAAAATAGTCAATATATAATTAAGTAAGTATGTATTCTATAAAACATAGTAAACTAAACAATTAAAGAGCCCATTTCAAAATAATAAATTATAAAAATGGAAAATAAATTCTCCCAAGGAGGGGGCCATGGCCCCCATGGCCCCCTCCTTGGATCCACCAATGACTTCAACGCTAATGGATCAACCATAAAATTAAAGAAAATTGTAAAAAAGTATAAAACATTGTTATAATAAGTACATTCTATATAATTAGATAAAATATAATTAGATTGAAAAAAACATTTTCAAGAATGATTCAAAAAAATCTTAAGTTTTTTTTTTAATCTGTTATCTTCACATCGTTCCAATTGTGATACAAGTTTTGAGTTTTGACTATCAAGCAGTCGACTCTCGGTGACGAACCGTCGCACCGTATCGGCTTTCTTGGGAAACATGATTTGGCAAAATGTCTTGTCATGCGACGAGTAGCGTAGCCGGGCTGGTTCTGCTTGGTAAAACCATGGTCATAGCGACGGATAGCCTACGAATAGAGCAGTGTCTGCCAAACTTTTTTATTTCACGGCACACTAATGAATAAGATTTTTTTCCGAGGCACACCAAATAAAAGGAAATGAACCTTTAAAAGGGAAACGTGAAAAATGTGTAGAGCCAACTACTATATGCGAACGTGACAAAGTTTATTTGAAAACGTATATGTTGAATTTATTTGAAATTGAAGAAAATTTAAATTAACGTTTTTGAGGAGTCTTCCTTCGCGGCACACAGTTTGGCAGACACTGGAATAGATAAATAACTATTTCAATAAACGGTTGTGAATTTTTAGTCAGGCAGATATACAAAATGTATATTCGAAGGGGATAAAATAATTTTTCGATCTAGAATTTAATTTGTTTGCTATAATATTTGTAGCTTTTTCTTAGAATTTAAATGGTCGTTATCAATATCGTGGATGTAAATGTAACACTTTACATATAATTAAAACAATACCATTTGAAAAGAAAACATGTACCCTTTAGTTAAAATAAAAATACAGGGATAAAAAGATGCGATTTGGAAAATAAAAATAACAGGCTGTTCCCTATATGTATGTGCGCAGCACTGCTTGTTGTGTACAACTAGGTGGAAAACGATAAAAACATTGAAATTACTTATAATCAGCGGTGGGCTTCCAATACGTTAACAAGGGACTTGCTTATCTCAAAGCAATTCTCGGTGTTCTGAGGAAGAGGTGAATTGTATTTATCACTCTTTATATGCAATACTTAAATAAGCAATCGATTGTTAATTTATACACTTATAATATGTAGCACCGTAAACTAATCAATGTAAATGCCTAAAAATGTACTAATGTGTATACTGAAGCTGTCGTAGATAATATATAATTCAGAAATTGCAGTTATATACTGATTTGGTCTGAGAATATTGTTTTCTCTTAAATTAACAAAGGGCTCGCTGGCCTTCGCAAAATATAACAAGGGGCTCTTGTGAAACCCTCCGAGCCCCCTCCAGTTCACCCCTGCTTAACACCTCCATGCCTATGATGCAATCGTACATAGTTGAGCCATTCAATATTTCTCTTAATATTGTCAATGAGTATTTATCATTTTAGGTATTCCAGCATATATACATTTTTAAAATTATTTTTTAGCTTCTAACTTAGGTTTAAATACTGTCAATAAACAGTGAAACTGAGATGCCATCATGGCAGGGAACGTGATTTTTTAGGATGGCATGTTACGGGTTAATAATGGTGTCCATTAAGAGATTGTTCTAACTTCTATATTTGGTTGAAATACACGAATACAATAGTTCGATGCAGTGTTTTGAAAAACTAGATCAATATTGGATTTTCAAAATAATACTTGAAAACGTCCAGTTTCAACATTACAATAAACTATTCCTTTTTTCAAATAATAATCACAGATAGAAATGTAATTTAAACGTGAATATGACGTGTGTTCTTATTTTGAAATGACATTTTCATACAAGTCAAATTTTATAATAGAACAGCAATTGAAACAAATTCTTCAGTGCGTTCTTTTTTCAAATATTAATGACAGATAAAAACAAAATGACGTAGAATTTGATTTCATTACTGTATCCGATATTTTCAATTTTCAAGATACTATTATAGATATAGCTGTGCCTATGAGGACATTGTACCATATATATTATAATACATACGTGAGTAGTTTGATTTGTATTGTACCAAAACGCGGACCATCTACTGTTTTGAACATGGCGTTCAAAGGCAATGATTTTTCATTTTTATTCGCTTTGTCCGAGATGCGAGTGAGCGCTGTTGTTTTTTTTCGTGTTATTTTTTAGGCGGGAAAAAATGAAACAAAAATGGAGTAGCAGGAGAGGAGCAACAGTATTGTTGTCCCGTCATGGCCGCCACAGAGTGACTTGCCACTTTTTTAAAGATCCTTCTTTCTATGTAACATCACACACTCAAATACATACAGGTGGCACCAAAGATGTTGGATTCAAATCGTTTTTTTACATACATATATAAACATGATAACTTCGAATTATAAAAATAATTTTATCGTTAGGTCGAATTTAATTGTAAACACTGATATCAATTTGTATATACTATTTAATAAACATATTAAGTATATTTATTAAACAATTCTTTTTGGAAAGAAAAATATATTATATACACGTTGTTCATAATATTATACTTTAAGCGGCATTTCGTATGTTTATATGCTAAAATTCATTTTTTACAAATGTCTGTATGTTTAGAAATAGTATGCTTCTGGTGGCCCGCTGCTCATTTTGTATTTTTTTATGTAGATCTTCCGTGATTTTCTTTTGCTAGGACTGCTTTAAATGATATCGCTTTACGTTTTTGAATTAATAAAAAATTGTTAATGAAAATGATAGTTATAAATTTTGCTTATTACGATTATGTACTAGTTTCTTGTCAGTGTAGATAAAACAGTCTGATGTATATATTATTCTGACTATCCGATATTAATGTTAATGAAAAAGGCGAGTTTTTTTATGAAAATTTAACATCAAATTACTGTTTTCTTTTCAATAATTACGTAAAAAATATTTTTTTAATTCGGCGCGTGGTTAATAGTAACATCGTTCTCTCAGGGACGTCCCGTAAGCATAGGCGAGTAGGCAGTTGCCTAGGGGCGGCAAATTATTACAGATTTTATTTAAAATGAATAAATTTTTTGACACACAAATTCGGCTTAGAATAGACATGATGCATTAATGTATTTTATGTATAAAAAATGCATAAAAATACATTTTTACTGATATTAATCTAGTGACGTCATTTACCGATAGCGGCAGTTTTTACTTAAATATTGATAGGCGCGAGGAAATAGCGTCATAAAAGTGTTTTTTTTTTAAATATACTTATATGAATACAGTATTCGAATTTTTAAGTTAGTTTATATATTCCTAGAATAATAGGAAATAATGACAAAATGTCACTTATACTTGTATGGCTTTGTTCGATTCACATATAAAACTAGTAAGGGCGCTATTTTAAACTCTATCTAGGGGCGGCACATAGCCTAGGAACGTCACTGCGCCCACTTTAGTTATGGTATCCTTATCAGCAAACAGACACTTTCATAGATTTGTATTGCGTGCTTAACTCTCGCGGCTCGGAGACTAGAAAAATACTTCTCGGCCGATGGGGGTCTTTTAGGGACCCCAGTGGTTTCCTCATTATTGGCCTTATTCTTATGAATTTCAAAAAAATAAATAGTCTAAGGGCTTTAAAATATCTCTCTGCATCATTCCTCATACATTTTTTTTATAAAAATCCGTGGTTTTTTAATAAATAATCATATTTTAAGTTGCGCGTAAAATATACGTCGTTTCAGTGCAAATATCAATGTGCTACTGGCGCGCTTTGCTTAGCGGCGTTCAGCATAGTATCTTACGAACGATCGCTGATAAGCGGGCGCTTATCTCTTATCTTATCGTATTTATATAAACTACAAAAGGTCCAAAAAACTATGATATAATAATACCTTAATTATAAACATTGTATCACCCATATTAAAATAGATATTTAAGAAAATGTGGGTATTGGGGTCGCATTTCTTGAGCTTAGAACCAGAAAAGTTAACAACATTTATGTCTGTGATGCTTTCTCTCCATCCATCCAATCATAAAAATATGTCGTAACGAGAGCGAATAATTAACAATCAGTCATTTCCCATTTCTGCTCTCTCTCTTTGAAAGAAGAGAAGTCGAGTATCTAAAATTCAACTAGCTCTCTTCAAAGATACAAACCCAAATTGTTCCATGGACATTATTGGAACCAAACTAATGTTCATGGGTTTTTCGCTCAGTCTGTACGTTGTGTTAGACCAGGCAATATAACATACATAAACAAATCATTGTGTCGGCGGCCCACGAGACGTTTTCAGTCAACACAGAATAACCTAATATCCGATGAAAGACTATCATTTTTTCCTCTGTCGATCTGTGGGACCGGTACCTTGCTAGTACCTCACTTCGGTGGTACGAGTACCTACTTACTGGCGAACCCGTCGAGAATCGCATCACGCCGAGACGCGCTGCCATCCAGCGGCAGGTGAAGTCAATCAATTAATTTACCTGTTGAGATTTTCCATTTTTTTTTCAAATTATCAAATTCATAAGTATTTATAGTATATTACAATCAAAAGCTATTTCGGTTTCTCGCCTTATTCAAATCTATCTATCGATCTACTATGACAGCGATGTACTGAAACAGCTATCAAACATATAGCATAATTCTTGTGGTACTGATACCACTTTGTTATTTTGTATAAAATAACAAAGTATCTGAATACTTTGATATTTTATACAAATTTTTGATTGAGTATTTTGGTCAGGTCCGTGGTGCAGTAGTCAACGTTGTTGGCTTCAGCGCTGGGCTGCCAATACGTTAACATGGGGCTTGTCCAGTCTCGAAGCAATTCTCAGTGCTCTGAGGAAGGAGTGCATTTTCTTTTCGCTCTATGCAATTATATGCAATACTTAAATAAGCGATTAATTGTTACTTGATACACTTATAATATAATATTTAACAATATGCAATTTACTGTAAAGTTTTCAATGTCAATGGCTAAAAGGGTACTGTTGTGTATACTGAAGGTGTAGTAGATAATATATGAATTATAAATTGCAGTTATATAATAATTTGATTTGAGAATATTGTTTTTTCTTAAATTAACAAGGGGCTTGCCGGCCTTAGTAAAATTAAGGAAGGGGCTCGCGCGTGCCTCTCCGAGCCCTCTCCAGCACAACCCTGGTTATCAAATTAACCTTTTCAGTACCGCGATGTTTTAAACTAAAAAAAAATCACTCACATACCTACTGCATGTTTTTAATAATTTTTGAATAGTTTTAAAAAATAGGACTGAATTTATGAATATTAAAAGTTTACTAATAAAATGATATATGTATATGGTTTAATATTTTCAAGTTACATTCGTGGTCTTAAGTGGCCTTACGGTATTCACGACGTTCGTATTTAGCGGCCAGCAGTGGCCTTACGGTACTGAAGCGGTTAAAGAATGATTCCAACCGCTGATAAATGTGTCCACTTCTGATAAAATTTTGTCCATAATTTATGGAAGATACAAACAAAGCCATTGGATGTTTTTCTCCGTGTGAAGAGTTGGAGCCACCTGACACCGCAGGTCGACCCGTGTTGAGAAGTCGCGGCCCACGATCCGAAAACAGCGCAGTCATCATCACCGCTGTTCGAGAGATAAAATCAAAGGACGCGTCCGAGAAATCGGTGGCCATTTTTTAGACATGCGCACAACGCCGCTTCACAAATAATAATAATAATAGTAAGTGGGTGCCAATGAGCCAATCAAATCACTCCTATCCGTACCTTTGTCTTTTTTATATTATTTCAAATTTGGAGTTTGTTATTGTTACACGAAAACTTGTTTAGTGTTCTGTAATATAAGCAAATATCAACAGCATCAAGAATTTAGATTGGTGTTCCTGCCTTCAAGAATAGACGTTGCATTGTTGATGGAAATTGAAAAAAATATTTTTTAATAGGAGATTAAAATTGAAAGATCTATGACACGTTGTCTATAAAGTTTATAATATTATAATTAAAACTGTATTCAACTTTATCGTTTTTTGATTGCATTGAAAAAAAAAATGCAATGTCCTGTTATATATAACAAGTTCAGTTATCGTGCTTCTTATTAAATAAATACAATTTTACATAATTGAACAGATTTGCTGCCAAGTGGTAAACTTCGTTGGCTTTGATTTTGGTGTTCACACGTTGAAATCCTGTTACGAAAGTCTTATATATTGATTTCTGGATTTTTGTTTGAATGCATGTATGTTTCTAATGCAGTGGTCGGGGAACTTTTTAAACCATTACCATAAAATATGTTTGCGTAAGTCGATATTACCCCCTCATTTTGAAAAGGAGACAATCAATTTAAATTTAAATTAAACATTTTTTATTAAATTAATTTTCACGGAAAATAAAAAAAAGTTGCATTAAAATAGTAAGTATGTAATAGACAAACAAAATAAAATTTATCTTATATCTCGCTGAATTGTTAAGTTTAAAGAATGGTCTGTAAAAATACTAACACTTTTATAAAATAGAAAATCATAAAAATTTCTTTTTTACCCGCAATAATTTGATTTTTACCCCATTTTGGGTAATTTACCCCGGTACCCCGACCGCTGTTTTAATGTATCCACGATCTTTAAAATATGGCGCAGTTAAAGGGATTAACTAACCACTAGGCATATTCTAGCTTCTTACTATTTCCGCAAAAAAATAACATCAAGAAACCCAATTTCAACCAAACACAAAACAACTCATACTTACTGTAAATACTTGGTGTAAATGTACTTTCATGTATTATAAAATAAAACACCATAGCTTACCGCAGTGGATCTTAAGCCTTTTAAGTTACCCGCACCCCCATGAATCTGAAAATATGATCTCGCACCCCTTTAAAATTTATTTACGATTTGTGATACATTTAATGTAATTTTTTTTCATATATGTCAAAATATAAACTTCTCCCGCACCCCCGAAATGCGTTCTCGCACCCCTGTTTAAGAACCATTGGCTTAGCGTTGTTGGCTTCCGTGCCGGATCTCACAGGTTCGAGTATCAGTACGAACAGCATTTTTTGATCGATTTCTGTTCGAAGGCATAGGTGTTTGTGGTATCTAAAAATTCCCTTCCACCATTTCGGTCATTCAAGAACTGAGCGTAGTGAGAGCAATTAGTTAACCACTAGTCCTGTCCTGACTTTATCCTGCTATTTCTACTACTCTCTTTGTAAAACGAGAGGTTGAGCGACTGAGTAACAAACAGTTCTCGTAAAAAAACTTCTGTTGAGAAACCTTCATTAGCAGGAAATACGCTCCACATTGGGAAGGGCATGGATAAATAAAACTCTTTTGTACTAAATCCATATTTATTTAATATTTATATTACATGGTTATAAGTCCTACTTGGTTTTGGATAAAATCACTTTTAAGGTATTCACTTTCAATACTTGGTGGAAAGGCATTATATTAGTAGAAACACAATATTCCTTTGTACTTCATTCCACTTTATTGAATATGTCAGGATCGGACTGATGAGCAAATCAGTTGACGATGCTCGTAATGAGCGAAACCGGTCCTGATATATTATATAAAGCGGAATGAAGTACAAAGGAATATTGTGTTTTTACTAATTGGATAAAATCCTCTGTATTAATATATTTTTTCAGTTTAAAACGCTCATGATGAATGAAACTGTTCATGGTTTTATTCAATAAAAAGTGTTTTATTTTCTAATTACAAAAAAAATATACTTATTATATTAGGTCTATCAGAAGTCCACGTGATCTACGTTGGGGAAAGAAATACGACGGATTTTTTAAACGTTTTAATTCATTTTGTAGCAAGATACTTACATAAGAATATACATATTTAAATAAGCCTATGAAACAAAAATCGTAATTAAAATTAAAACTCATTGGATTCCAGTTCATTTGTTTTAAGTACGTATTTAAAAGATTTAATTGCCGTTAGTTTATTCCCTTACTTCGACCCTGTTGGGACTTCGCCCATCGATCGGCAGTGGCTCGTATTCGCACATCTAAAGCGATAAAATGCAAGAGGTTTATAATGTTGAAGAAAATATAAAATATTTTATTGCCGCCATTTACAGTGCGCTCTAGCTCCATCTTGTCCGCCTGTCTAGCTTTGAAGGAAAATCTTTGTTCACTACTAAACGAGCGAAAATAATTACGTACACTTCAGCTAGCTATTATATTTTATATCCATCGTTTTTTAATGTAAATGAAAATGATAATAATCTGTGTGTGAATAGAGAAAAAAATGGATGTTAGTTTTATTAACCCTCCAAGAACGAGCGTGACCATATGGTCACAGTAAACACCGTTGTCTATTGATACCACTATTCATCTTTTTTCTACCTGAATATCGTTGCTTTCATTCATATTTGGTTAAGAAGGGTACAGACTTCAGTTAGTCATCAGCCGCGGGGACAGAAACGGTCACCAAAAGCAAATGCGATTTTTTGAATTTCCGTTTTTTTTAATGGACTTTTTGAAACTGTTAGTTATTTTTTTATCAAAAAATTATTTTTTTTACAGTTCTTTTGCTAATATATTTGTATGGAAATTATGTTGATCTAAAGAGGTCAAACTGTAAATATTTTTAAAAAATTCACGTTTAGCTATACTTCAACACCGAATGTTTGCGTCCCATACGGTCACTTTTGTCCTTACTACTGTCCATACACAATATTACATGGTAATAAAAGGATGAGCATGGCCATATAGTCATGCGGGGTTTCTATACAAAGACATTGCGTTTTTTATTTTTTGGTGGAAATAAAAGTTATCCGTGACTTCAATGTGGCTTAAAAATATTTTTTTATCGAAAATGTTCTCGTCCCTGGGGGTTAATTAAAATTGATGTTTTTATTTAAAAAAAAATAGTATTTTTTACTGTCAAGGGGTCAAATCTCTGAAATAAACTTTGATAAACAAATTTTGTAATACTTGTAAAAAGAATTTGTATCCAAAAAGCATGATATTTTAATGTTGAGAAGAGTGATTTTACATTACAAGTCATTACATAACACTAGTGATAATATAAAATTAAACTTGATAACTTTGTTATTCTACTTGTGTCACAAAATGTGGCACGTGTTTCGTCTCTTTGAGAAGCATCATTAAACTTAACGTCATACAGTACAATAATTTTTTAGAGTTTGCAAATCATTTGATAGAAAACTATCACCATATTGATAAAAATACATTTTTTTTAAATAGCTTGAAGTTTTTGGAAATTATCAGTCATTATCAGAAAAGAAGCAATTGTAATTTTATAACTTAAGAATTATAACATTATTTTAGTTTGCTCAGAAAACCTTGCGATGCTATGTCTGATGATGCTTTTCAAAGAAGCGAAAAACATGTCACATTTTGTAACACAACAAGTGGAATAACAAGTTTATCATTTTTTTTTTAAATGAACTTCCACAAAGATACCGCCGAATACATGAAAGGTTGATTCCAAAAAATAAAATTTACATTTTAACTAATTGTCACTTTTATTTATTAAGATTAGGACCGGTTTCGCTCATATCGAGTATTTTTTTAAAAATATTTGTAACTTCACGACACAACGTTGTTACCAATAACGTTGCAGCTCTTACTCTTCATTATTGTATTATATATACTTTTCCTCATTAACCCTTCCCTTACTTTGCAAAAAAAGCACAAGCTCCTGAGATGTGTGTCCGTTACACATCAGGCAAACGGGAGTGAATCATGACAATTATATGTAGTACTGCTGTAGTAGTGTTATATAATTGTCATGATTCACTCCCGTTTGCCTGGTGTGTAACGGATACACAGCTCAGGAGCTTGTGCTTTTTTATGCATAGTAACGGAAGGGTTAAAGAATATAATATAATAAAATAAGGAACATATCATTATCAAAGAAACCAAATAAAAAGTGAAAAAAAACCACCTGCATTACCAGCGTATTGAAAAAGTTAACCTAACCTAACCTAACCTAACCAACGTTCCCTCTAATTTTTCTATTGTGTGTGCGGACCATCAACTTCTGTGAGCAGTAAATTTTCAGCAAAATAAAAAGTGTGCGCAAATATAAAAATTTGGTGATACAAACATATTTTTACCATATTTCTGTGTGCAGCCTTGTGCGGGGATGAAAAAATGTGTTCAAGCACATTTTAGGAGGTGCGCGCGCGCACACGCGCACACCTTAGCGAGAACATTGATGCTAACGCTTATTTACTTTTAGTTAATAGGATGCCACAGATATCTCCGAATGCTGTCATACTTTGATTCATATCAAATAATCTTAAAACCATTGCCATTCTACGTCAATGCATAGAACAACAGGACAGACCCAACAATTCCCGCTGACCATATGCCCGAAAAATCGTTGGCTCAGTGTTAACCTATTTTTAGAACATTAAAGCAACCCGCGCCGGGATCCGAACCCGATTGTAACGCATCGAATCGATTCTCTCCGCTAGCCGAGTGACTCCCTATTGCCTTGCTTACCTCGATTTTTTGTTTTTATTTTTTTGTGCAGTGGCAACACCTTTTGATATGGTACATACAAGATTCGTTTGTCGTATATTCAGATCTAATGATCATTTATTTTATGTTACCTTCTCTGACTACGAGTGTAAGACTATACATATAAAGTATACAGAAGTAAGCTTTACAAAAACTGGTTATTAATTTATTTGGGAATCGTACCCTTACATAGGAGCTAGTCTAAATAAAACAGTTGACAGCTATTAACTTGATCCAAATTACTGAATTATTCAATCGATAAACGTAAAGTTATACGTCAAAATGGGTGTCGATGTATTGTGCTCTTGGGCAGGGGTGGGCTGGAGGGGGCTCGGAGGGGCTCGCTCGAGCCCCTTGTTAAATTTGACTAAGGCCGGCGAGCCCCTTGCTAATTTTAGAGAAAAAAATATTCTCAGATCAAACTAGAACATAACTGCAATTTTTGGCGTATACATTATCTACGACAGCTTCAGTAGACACAGTAGTACATTTTTAGCCATATCAGTGATAAGTTTACGGTTAATTGCATATTATTAGTGTTTTAAGTAATAATCGATTGCTTATTTAAATATTGAAAATAATTGCATAGGAGTGCTTAAAAATTTACTCCTTCCCCGGAACACCAAGAATTGCTTAGAGATTAGGCGAGCCCCTTGTTATTGTATTGGCAGCCTACCGCTGCTCTTGGGTCAGTTTGTTTAGATTAGAGTTTCTTAAATTGACGTTAACAGATCTATTTTCTGTAACCCATGTCCGCTCGCAATGTGGAAAATATGGCTAACTGTTTGTTACTTAGTTACACAACCCATTTTTTAAAGGAAGGGTGGATAGAAAGAATTAGGTTAAGGTAGAAACTAATCGCTCTCGTTACGCCTAGTTATAAAAGAATCGAAAGGGTGGGAGAAGTTTTAAGACATCACAAACACCCATGCCTTGCAGAAATCGATAAATGGCTAAAAAAAAATGCTGTTCGTACTGAGACTCGAAACCGTGAGATCCGTCACAGACTTGATTAAAAGCGTGAATATTTAGTAGAAAATATTTAATTTAATTTTAAGTGAGATTTCATACCTATCAAAAACACTTCTTAGTTTCATTAACCCGTTAACAGCTAGAAAAAATAACGTTTTTTGTCCTGTGAGCTAGCAATTTTTTAAAAACTAATAAAGGAAAACTTAATATTCATTTTGTGAGTCCTTAAGAGATGTTGGACCCTTTTTCAATGATGCAAACTCTAAAAAATATTTATTGACGTCGTAATAATGACAACACACTAGTGGGTAGCGTGTGTGGTTAGTAGGTATGCGACACACCGGTGGGTCGTTAGCTTTAGAGTGGTTAAAATCCTTTTGTGTTTACGTAAATAAATTTTTGAATTCTGGTTAATAATATAAATATATATTTACACTCTGTGAGTGCAATTTTTTGTCATTTGTTGTAACGTCAAAGGTTATCCGTCCATGCCTCAAGTCGAAAAATTCACTCACTTTCTATTTACCGACGATCAAAAATTCCTCATCCGCCTAAGATCAAAAACACTACAGCCCTCTCGCTTCGGGGGCGAGTGTATTTTACAAAAATAACATATCCTCCCCCATCCGGCGGGGTGTGCTCGATAGAGGGTTACCAGTTAACCCCTGCCGCGCGGAGAGCCTGCCGTCGAGTGTTTGTCAAACACACTCGCTCACCCGCCGACAGAGTGTTTGTCCAACGGATTAAACTATTATTCCGACATCGGCCGTTGGAGGGTTACGAAATTGTCCCCAGACGAATGCTAACGGCCTGCCAGATATATCCATACATACATATTTTTTAATTGATCAGAATAGTTTTTTTTAAAACAGTTTCAAATCAAAAACTTCCAGAAAGGCAAGCGTGCGTAGATAAAAAAAAAAATGCAATCCTGGCCAGCCAGATAGGGTTAAGATTTAGGACATATCTATTGGTTAGCCAATTGTTCTCACAACGTCATGTTGTAGGTATCGGAAGGGTGGGTATCAATTTTAGATATCACAAACATTAATGACTTTGAACAGAAGACAATTGTGAACACCCCGACCGAAGCCCAAAGACATTCACCATTCATTCACGGACGTCATCAATTGTTTTATAGCGAGAAGATTAGCTAACCACTAGTTCTTTACAATAAAATGAAGTAATATCCTGGACTAGACTTATTGTGTATTATTTTTCATTGAATCGATTTCGAAATACATACATCATCCATTTTTTTTATATGACTTCAAATAATTTGAAGTTTATTTTTCAGTAAGAACTAAATCAACCAACAGTATTTTCCCGAAATATTTATACACAAGAAAAACTACAGGGGCGTGCGCGCGGAAAGTAAACGTAGGGGTTGTCCCCTTTTTAAAATTATTATTCCTTACAAGAATAGTCATTGTTGTTCCTGTAATAGGAAATTGATTGCTCCGGGCACTTGATGTAATACTTGAACAATGTGTACGGAATTTGTGTTTCTGACATTTATATTGTGTATACAGATTGCTTTGGAAATATAATAAATTCAATTTTAGCGGAATAGTTTTTTTTTATCACCGCCTCATACTTAGACTACGGATTTTTTAGATTAAAAATAAATACCCATTTTAAAGCCACGTTTACACCAGTATATGGATTCCTAACAGAGTATTTTAATAAGATTTGTTATTGCGAGAACTATTTGATATTCAGTTGCATAGTCTTTATTTTTCGACACAGCAAGGACAGTACTAATAGTTAACTAATCGTTCTCGCCTCGTCTTGAATTAAAAATCGGCTAGACGCAAGTGGAGCCTTTCCGTTGATATCGTTAGTATGCTGGCAGAAGACGTTAAGTAAAAAATCGGATGTTTTGAGTTATGAATGCAGAAATATAGATTTAAACTAGTTTTATCATTGGAAAAACAGAAGTTTAACCATATTTTATACATTTTTAAGTAATTTAAAATATTGTATATCAAGCTAATTTAAATTTATGTTATTAGTGGCAAAAATCTGTAAAGCTTTTTAATATTTTGAGCGAATTCACTCAGCGAAAGTACAGTTCATTGTTATAAGATTGCATTTGTCGTCGTATCCATAATGTTGCATTTCTAATTGAAATCATTTTTTCAGCAGATTCTGTGATCGGGTCTGACGAGGAAGACGACGACGATGACGAGGCCGGAGGCCCCAAGGGTCCGTCGTCTCTCAGTCCTGGTGCGCTGCCTCATCCATCAGACCTAGCGATGAACAGCGACTCGAAAACGGGACAAGACGACTCGGAAGACCAGGTAAATTGATGATAAATTAATCATTCATGTGACGACTCATAATAAGCTTTTTTATACTATCAATATTTGTATCTAACTTCGTCCAGTAGAATAGGACAAAGCCCTTACTTTTATTTTGTAAATTATAACTTAAGAAATATATGAACCGTCGAGAGGTGAATTGAGTCAACTAGTAAAATGGTTAAACATTTTCTTTTACTTTTAAGTACAGTCACGTCTTTACTTTTGGTGTTTTGGTGGATTGCATATTTTTATTTTACGGAGATAACAAACACTATTGTAATGTACAATTAACTGAGGTTACTTTACTTTTACGATACTTTAATACGTGTAGAATATTACAATGCATCTAACTTATTTTTTTACTAAAATACCACTTGGCTCACTTCACCTCTAATGGGCTTATATAATAATCAATTTTTAGTTTATTTGCAACCCTTGCGATTTATTGTCTGATGATGCTTCGTTAAGAAACGAAACGCGTGTCAAATTTTGTAACACAATAAGTGGCAGTGGCGGATCCAGAAATTGTCCCAGGAGGGGGCCATTCAATTTGAAAATCAACATAATACATAAAAAAATAGATGAATTAAAAATAATATACCTATATAAAAATAGTCGATACATAATCTATAAAAACATTGTAAACTGAACCATTAAAGAGTCATTAAAGTGTATATCAATTAGAAAAATGGAAAATAAATTCTCCTCAGGGGGGGCCATGGCCCCCATGGCCTCCCCCTTGGATCCGCCAATGATAAGTGGAATAACAATGTTATCAAATTTAATTGTATGTATATTATATTAAGTGATACAAAATTCAAAATATGTGTCATTTTACCAAATATATGTTTTTTATAATTTATTTTAATTTAATTTTTTTTTAAATTTATTTACTGGTCTCAATTTTCATTTCGCAAACTGATATTTCCTTGCTTTATGATCGGTAAATCGCTACCGAGTACTACAAGGTTCTATGTGAAAAATTTTGACGTAACAAAAATAGCAATGTACACCAATAATGGTACTTGGAAAACTTCCGCATTGTTACTTATGTTTCGTCAACATTTTTCACATGGAACCTTGCAGTACTTGGATCGCAAAATGTCTCGGACTAAATTTATCAATTATTCTGCTTAGAAATTTTGTAATAGTATCATGCAATTTACGAAGGGTGAAGTGATTTGACTAAAGTCTTATTGTTTTCATACACCTTGATACTAATGTATTTATTCTCCAGGGATCATTGGACGGTGATCCAGAAACGAGGGACTCTCAAGCAGAGAACAAGAGTCCCGATGATGGAAACGGAGGTTCAAAAAGACGGGGTCCACGCACTACTATTAAAGCCAAACAGTTGGAGATCCTCAAGACCGCATTTTCACAGACGCCCAAACCCACAAGACACATACGAGAACAATTGGCCAAAGAGACTGGATTGCCGATGAGGGTTATACAGGTTAGTTCACAAATATTTGTTGTCATATACTCCGATACTATACGGGAAAAAAGTCGGGAACATTTCCAGGGAAGGTTAGGTTAGTAGCAAAGAGCTTGGTAACCTTTAGTAAACTAATTGAAATCCCTACGCAAGGAGAAGCGGGTGTTTTTTTTATCAATCTTATACAGTTTACGCTAAAAAATATTACTTCATATAATTTACATACCTACAGCGGTGGGTTACCATGCTGCCAATACATTAACAAGGCGTTCGCTTAACACATTGGTTACGGATGACTCGTGTACGAGTCTTTTCGCCGGTCTGACTGACGCGTGGAAATATATACATCCAATGCGACAAATGTTTTAGATTCTCTACAGAGATGGCGTAACAAATGTTTGATGCATCATTTAAAAAATAAAATATTAAAATATATGCACAAATATTTTTTTTATTCGGTGATTTCGGCGATGAAAAATCAGCAGACAGTTAAAATATAACTTTAAAAAATAGGCCACCAAAATATAAGCAATTTTAGGTTAAAAATAAACTTATGTATATGTTATTTTATTTTGTTTTGAAATAAAATAAACGGGAGCACATGTATATTTGGCTTGTTATATATTACGTTTTCGATGAAATTTATAATTCTATATCAAATACCCGGTTTTCTATAGGCAGGCTTAAATATATAAAGTATTATGCAACAAAGTGTTGTACCACTGGTGTCCAAAAATTATTTTTTAAAATGTCAAATAGTTTTAAAGTTATTTTTTTTTCAAAAGTACCCTATTTTTTATAAAATTTCGCAAAAATGTGTTAATATCAAAGCAATTATCGATGGTCTGAGGAAGGAGTGAGGTTTTGTATAACTACTATGCAATACTTAAATAAGCGATCGATTGTACTCAATACACCTGTAGTATGTAACAATATGTAATTTACCATAAACTTATTAGGTAATGCAAAAATGTACTACTGTGTAAACTAAAGCAGTCGTAGATAATATATTATAAGTCAAAAATTGCAGCTATGTACTAATTTTATCTGAGAATACTGTTTTCTCTTTAATTAACAAGTGGCTCTCCGGTCTTAGTAAAATTTAACAAGGGCTCGCGCGAACCCTTCCGAGTCCCCCTCCAGCCCACCCTTGCTTACCTACCACAGATTGTAAGTGTGAAGATGCCGAAAGGCGAATCCCGGGTCGTTAGTGACAAAACTTGTGCGAATGTATATAATTTGACCGATTCAAATCTGCTATTTCCATTTATCATAAACCGTAAAAGAAACTATACAAAACTAATAGTCGCTGTTCAAAAAGTCCAACACAAACCTAAAACGTCAATTATCTCGAAACTAGTATCTCCACTGTTTTTAAAGGGAAGCGACATACATACATGTATTAAAAATAAAATTTGAGAACGCAAAAGAATAGTCGAATAGATCGAAAAAATCTTTATTTTTATTCTGGTCTCCTGTCATTTTAAGAACTAATTTAACGTCTGCTTCACTCTTACGCCAAACTAATTTCGGATGTTACAAAAGTGAATATGTTACAAACTTAAAACGATGCGACAACATGTCGAGCAGACATTTTGTCACATTAATTATGACGTCACTAGTATGGCGGCAAACTTTTGAAAATTGAAACTCGAAAGTGACGGCAGATTAACTTGTTATGTCACGGTTGCACGCTCAAAATCAAACCGCATTACAATCGCATCTGCGGCAGAAAAGAAAACTAAAAAACAACAACCCTTGTTTGCGTTCATTAGTTTTGATTTGCTGTGGAGTGTTTTGCGGGCGATTATCGTTTAAATTAGCAAAAATTATATCGTTTATTGTACTTATGTTTTAACCACATATTAAACGATCAAATCCATACCAAGCCTAGTTAAATACTATAATAATGAGGAAACTATGTCATTTGTTTTTATAGCACATTTGTATCTGACAGTTCTATACAAAATGATAGAAAAAATCATTAAGTCAAAGTATAAAGCAAGCAAAACGATATAAAATGTTAATAATGCAAAATTTAATACATTTGGTCGTGCCTCTTGTAATTCTGATTATAAAGAACTTCTGAAATACTTCGCAATGATTCGTCACTTGATTGGAAACATAACATAACTTATCATGTGTGCTAAGAATTGTCAATAATATTTTTGTAAATCTGACAATATATTCAACAAATATGGTGAGAACTTTATTTATACTTGTAACGCACGTATTATAGAAGTTGGAGTGGATTATGTATTACAAATATGAGCAAAGAATACATGCGTATTGTACATATAAATTTGGACATCAGCGAGGTTTGATATTACAGTGGAACCCCGATCTACCGTTCTCGCATTGTTCGTTTTCCCGCATGGATCGTTTATTTTTCATAATCCCGGCCAAACACCCATAAGAACAATGTAAAATAATCCCGCATTAATCGTTCCCCGATTTACCGTTTTCCTCGATCTATCGTTTAAATATTTTGGTCCCGTCACGAATATTATCCCGATTGACCGTTTTCGTTGAATATTTTTCATAAATAGTTTTGCCTCACAATTCGTTTCGCGTTTTTTTCAGTGGAACCCCGATCTACAGTTCTCGCTATCTTCGTTTTTGGGTTGTTTATTTTTTACTCGACCAAGACCCCGTTAAAACAATATTTCATAATTCCTAGTTTATCATTCGCCGATTTACTGATTTCCTCGATCCATCATCTAAATATTATCGTCCCGTCCCAATTATTATCCCGATTGACCGTTTTTGTAGAATATTTTTTTTTCGCTCGAATAGTTTTACATCGCATAATATAAATAAATAAGTTTTTTGAAAATTTAACATTCTTTTGGTATTATTTGAAAATTTCCCGCATTATCGGTTTCCCACATTATTCGTCCATTTATTACGGTCCCTTGAAAAACGTAAAGTCGAGGTTCCACTGTATATGAATATTGAAAACTTTTCCATTAAATATACATATTTCACGTCTAGTTTCAATTCAACCCTGTTGGGTGTTAGTGGAACGGCGGTCTTCTTTTAAGCTCGAAGAAAAAATATTTTTTATTCCCGCATTGCAAAATGTCTCTCTATGCGAATCGACATAATTTATTATTTTCTGAGGAAATGGGGCGTGGCGCAGTGGTTTTACATTCCAGGTATCTGTAGGCAAAAACAGAAGGAAAAAAACAGGATACTTAAATCTCATATTTCAAAACAAAATTTTGCGGAATGGTTTTTAGCATTCATTTATCTTAATATTCTTTAATATACCTTCTTAAATTTTGTGTGCAACTATTATAAGTTGTTCGGTGGCAGTTTCGTCATTGTCTATGGATGTGTGTCGCGATGAGTAGTTTTTGTCTGTGGTTACAAATTGAAGTCATCCATCCTTCCGCCTCGGGGATGTCCCTCTGCAATTAATCATCTCGCGTCGGCGCAGACTCGCGTGTTGACAAATATTTCTACTTACATATTTACTGTCAGCTGTATGTCAACCGACCGAATTAAAGAATGGTAGTTAGCAGTGGCGGCAGGTAACTTAATTAATAATTGTCAAAGATAAATTATATTTTATCACGTTTTAACATTAGCCATGTATCATCCAAACATGATGTATGAAAATCTACCTAAATATTTTTAATTTACTTTTAAAAAATGTGGTTTGTGTTTAACTATATTATGAATTTGACGCAATTCAACGAAGGAATTGTTTTTTATAATAAAACTATTAAAGTTTAAAAAAAATATTGTTTTTGTTGCCCTCTGTGGTCAAGTTGATATGATCGATCAGACTGGTCTGGGCTCAATTCCCAGCGAGGCCAATATCAAACATTAGACGTAGGTGTTAGTTGTAATGTCGTTACTCGCTTCTCTTCAACTTACTTTCAAACTTATCAAACTTTTCTCGTTGAATTTGCCAATTTTAAAATATTTGGCGTATTGATAAGATGTAATGATAAATATATTTTTAGAATCCTTCATAAAATGCGCAATACTTTTTTACCATGTCAGATTTTTCAATTAGAACAGATGTACAAATATTTTTTTTTCATAATAAACGGTTGTCAATTTTATATTTGTCATTTAATTTTTATATAAAAAAAAAAATTTGACATTACAGCTTGCGCCAATGCGTCAAATATTTTGAACTTGAAAGATCATACGAGAAATACTCGATGAGAATTTTTGAAAGTCACATGAGATTAACTCAAGGAGAATTGACTTAACAAACACCCATGTCTTAGATCTCAAATATCAATTGAAAAAAATCCAATTTGACATTGACCTTACCGGGAATCGAACCCAGACCCACCTGATTGGTAGAGCAAGCTCTAACCAACTAGACCACAGCGGGCGACGGGTGTTTTTGGGGTGTTCACTGTCAATACTTGGTGAAAAGGCATTTCAATCTATAAAATAAAATACACATTCGTACCAATTCCCTTCCCCCACTTTATGAATTAAGATCAGTACCGGTTTCGCTCATGACGATCAATGTTCGTCATGAGTAAAACCGGTCCTGATCTTAAAACATAGAGTGGGAAATTAGAACAAATGTATGTATATTATTTTAATATATACAGTTGTAAACTTGTAAGTCCCCTTTTTATCAAAATCTTCACGATTGCGATATGCCGATATACTTATCGACATTAAAAATTTAGTTGAAAAATAATTGAGACATGAACGTTGTTGACTTGAGTTTGCACGAATTAAATTTCCACTCTTTATAAATATACTATTTATTACATAATTGTTTTGTATATTGTAATGTCAAGACGCGCCACTGGCTTCCTCTGGGAGTGATAACATTATGTTCTAAGTATTTGTGATGCTGTCTAATTATCGCGCTACAACGCGTTGTAAACACAAAATTAACACCGAAAATATTACAATTTCTTAATATAGTCCTGCATCCGAAAGATGAACAACATCCACATCCTTTCTTAGTGACACGTTCGCCTTGAAGAATCCTTATTAATTTTGAGATAAAAAAAACTCATCGGCGTCAATCTAATTAATATCTTACAATCATAAAGAGTCGATTTTTTTATATATTAAATTATTCAAGCTTATTCTGAAAGATTTGCTCGCGCAAGCCTCTTGTTAAATTTCAGTGCGGCCGTCGAGCCCCTTGTTAAGATAAGAAAATCATTCGTTTTAGATCAAATCAACGTCTAACTGCAATTTCTGTAGATGGTTAAAATTTATTCTGAAACAAGACCATAAATATTTTCATTCAGCGTTGTGGGCTTCAGTGCCGGACCTCATGGGTTCGAGTTAATCACTAGTCCTGTCTTAGTCTTATCATTTTATCCCTACTAGTCTCTTTGGAAAAGAGAGGTTGAGCAACTAAGTAACAAACAGTTCTCGTAGAAAAAAAACCTTTTTTTGAAATACTTTCATTAGGAGGCCATATGCTCCACATTGGGAGCGAAAATGGATACAAATAAATGGATAAGATTTACCGAGCCCCTTGTTAAGATATTGGCAGCCCACCACTGAACCAAACCAATACAATATTACCTACGATTAAATCATTAACAACACTTGTTGCATTAAATGCCAATTTGTCTCCACAGTGCAAAGATAACTCTTTTCTTCCAAACTGTAGCATAATTCGGTTGATATCTTTCGGCTTTGTCGTTCCGGATCCAAATATTTTAATGACCCATCGACGCTCCGCGGGGACTCTAGCCTGGGCATCCCTTCGGCTAGTTGTTATGGCGTGTGGTTTTCGGGTCACATCAAACAGAGAGGATTCCAAGTATTCGTAAAAAAATATATGTGTCACATTGCAGCCAATCCACACCTGCCTTACATTATGACAAACACGACTCAAAAATACTGTTAAGATATAAATTTATGTCCAAAAGTTTATGACTATTTAGAAAGAAATATGATTAAATAATCATTTTTATTATTCAAAAATAATCAGTTTAAATTCATTATTTTAGATCGGCAAGTTAACACTTCTATTGCACTTAATGATGACTTGTTCAAGTCTGGGCCGCAACCTTTAGAACCTAACTTTAACCGTTTGAATAGCGCGCAAATAAATCATTAATATGTCCCAGAGATACTGCGTGTTTTTGAGAAAAATAATTTTGCCTAATATACACTCGAATTCGATATTTTAAAAACCTATATTGACTCAGAATATATAGCACTACACATATTCATGAACATATTCCTTATATTCTATTAGAATACCAAGTATTTGATTTTTTAAATGACTTTAACATCCGTGTTCGCTTGCATATCGACTGTGGAAAGGAAAAAGTACGTAACCCTCAGTTTTTCTAAAACAGCTTTTTTTCGATAATCACAATGTATACAACTTGACACACGTTCTATCAAAAGGATGAAAACTGAAAATGCCGAATTGGTATCAAAATTTAGCTTTTAAGTTTGAAAAAAATGACCTTGTAAAAAGTTAAAACCAAGAAAAAAGAATAAAATAAAGGTTTAACCTAGACAATTGCTTTAATTAATATTAGGTTATGTCAATTAAACACTAGTTTAGAAGTATCCGTGCACTTCAAGGTTGTGTATAATTCATAATTTGCATTTGGTCCAATATCATCAAAACACGTTTTTTGCGCCTTCTGTAAAATTTTATATGTGTGGGTTACGTCCTTTTTCCTATCCACAGTAGATATGTTACGGACACCTGTGTCCGATTGGTATTCAAGTGGTTAATATAATATTATACATACAGACGAACTCGGTTATTACGATCACGGAAATAGCGAGATCTCGGATGTTACAAGGAATCATTCGTTAAAATTTCAGTTTATTGTTTTCTCCATATATTTATTTACTTTAATAACGAGCTACTTTCTCAGGTATAACGTGAAAAAATATTCCCCAACCCTGGTCCAAGCCATTCTAGTGGCTATTGATATTTTTTCAATAAGAAATTCAAGAATTCGAAAAGACAATACGAATAGATAAACAGTGACATTATGATACGGGCGAAATGATAGTTCGAAACAGTTTTTCATTTTGAAGAAGATTTAAAAGTTGTGCAAAGTTATCCAGTATAAGGCAATGTTACCCACACGCTCAAAAGTTACACATGCACTCAAAAACATATCACGATAATTATTACGATATTGGAGAATATTATGATGCTATCTGAAAACGCCTTTCGTTTAAAACTAGAGACTAAAAAATAATACAAATTGCCTATTACGAGGCCGTGTCAGGATGAAGAATTGCCGAGTGACTGCGCAGAGACGTTTCAATTAAAGAAATAACTGCGCATCTGTATTTTAAAACAAAACAAAAAATCGTTTCATCTGCCTGAAGACTTATTCTAATATTTTTATTTTTATATGTAGCGTTCGAAATTCTCGAGACAATGAAATATGGATACTAATTATTACGACACGGATTTCGTAAGAATTTGTTCTCGTAATATACAATACGAGACATAAAAAGCACTGTTACAAAATTAGGACACTGGCAATCTAAGTATGTAATTTTGAGAGCTTTTTATGCCAGTTTTGTAGGTGAAACTAATTTAAACGATTATCTACCAGAGTTTAGAGTATTATCATTCACTGATCTAACTCAACCAAGTATCTTTTTTACGCGGTATTTCGTATGTAATTAATTCAGATCTATAAACTAAATCAACACGTTCCTTCCGTGTCATTCTAATCATCTTTAATTTTATTTGTAAGATTTTATTTGTATTAAATTTAAACAATTACAATCAGCCAATGTGGTGTTTAATATATAAAATACCAATGCATCATCTTTCACTGTTATTTATTGGTACTAATATAATAGATCAGGACAAGTTTGGCTCATAGCAAACATCACCTAATTCAGGGTTTCCCAAACTTATTGTGCAATTAAACACTTCGCAAATCTTGAAATGTTTCCGGAACACAGCTTATTTTTTAGGTTGGGTAATTCATGATAGAAAAATATTGAAAAAATATATATTGAATCACTTATTAATTTTAAAACATGTTACATATAAATATGAGTAAATTAAGCTCTCAAAATCTCCACCTATACCTAGCTAGATATTTGAAGTTTTAAACATCAGTGAAAAACCACTATCACCTGATTAATAATATGAAGTAGAAGATGCTTATATGTCACTTTTAAGGTGTTCACTGTCAATACTTTGTGGAATGGCATTATAATAAAAATAATAAAAGATTTTTAGTACTTTTTACACATAAAATTTATTTGATCAGGACCGGTTTCGCTCCTCGCGAGCATTATCAACTGATAAGAAAAATAAATTAAACAGTGCTATTTATACAAGTTAAATTGAAATAAAAAGGTGTAAGCAACTACTAACAATGAAAAGGATTTACAAATTTCATTATAATTACACAAAATTAAAATTCTTATCAGTTGATAATGCTCGCGAGGAGCGAAACCGGTCCTGATCAAATAAATTTTAAGTGGAAAAAGTACTAAAAATATTTTATTATTTTTATTTTATGCTTATATGTGTTGCAGCGTATTTTACCATCCCAAATATTCGCGGAACACCAATTTAGGTCTCACAGAACACCAGTGTTCTGCGGAACATAGTTTGGGAAACCCTGATCTAATTGATCTTTAATAATTATTGATTGTTATATTAATGCAAAAGGTGTTTTATTTTTAAAATACAATTATCAAGAATTGGTTTTACAACTTGTATGTCCATATGTCATCTGCTCAATCGTTTTTTTTAAATATGGTTTAGGAAGGATAAATAGTTATTTTAGACATTCTCTATGGTTAACTTTTAGGATAAGAGAGAAATGAAAACATCATATACACTGATTGCACATTGTACACGAATATATAAGCCAATCGATAATAATTATCAAGTGTTCTCATTTTGGTATTCAAGCCAGTGAAAAACCAAATTTTATGAAGCTTAGTGAACGTTGAATATTGCAAGGGAAAGTGTTAATAGTAAGTACTACACAAATATTTTACAGTGATAATCTCAAAAGTATTTTTTTGACAAAATGATGACGGTATTTATTACTTTACCCTCTACCAAAATTTCAATCAATTAATTAAAAAACAGTGGTTTTACCAGCTATGCCAAACAAAATATTATGAAAATAACAGTGTATTTAAAATTTAATAACTGTGTCAATAATTATTTAATCAATGCATTCAACCTTAGTAAAAACACAATATTCCTTTGTACTTCATTCCACTTTATTTAATATGTCAGGACCGGTATCGCTCATTACGAGCATCGACAACTGATGACGATGTTCGATGACGATGTTCGTAATGAGCGAAACCGGTCCTGACATATTAAATAAAGTGGAATGAAGTACAAAGGAATATTGTGTTTTTACTAATATAATGCCTTTCGACCAAGTATTGACAGTGAACACCCTAAAAGTGAGCATTCAACCTTTTTTAAAATTAAATTTAAATGAATGTTGAAATGTAGTCATATAACTTTTTTCTGTAGATATATATTAACATCTGTCAACACTTCCTGGATTTAATAATATTTTATTATGTTGACAATATAGCTAACGAGACATAGTTTTATTGAGAAACTACATTTTTCGGATTCATACTGTGATATCGGTGTTAATTCTGTGAAAATTCCGTTCATGTCACGGAAGTTGTGGAATTTTTGAATGAGGTATTGTGAAATTTTAATACAAAATACTGACGCCTTGTCGCATGACATGTGAAACCACATGTTTCCTTAATTTATTGCGATACGTTTTCAAACAAATCTGATCAGTTCTGTATCAAGGATATGTCTGGCCCAAAATTCTTAATCACGAGTTACGACTATATCTTGCAATGCATTATATATATCCAGCGGTGGGCTGCCAATATCTTAACAAGGGGCTCGGTAAATCTTATTCTTTTTTTTTCATCCATGTCCGCTCCCAATGTCGCGCATATGGCCTCCTTATGAAGGTATCTCAACAAAAGTTTTTTTTCTACAAGAATTGTTTGTTACTTCGCTCAACATCTCTTTTCTAAAGAGAGTAGTAGGGATAGAATGATAAGGCTTAGACAGGACTAGTGATTAACTAATCGCCCACGTAACGCTCAGTTGAATTGAAGGATCTGAAGAGTGGAGGGATATTTTTAGACATCACAAAAACCCATGCCTTCGAACAGAAAATCGATAAATCTATCAAAAAGATGCTGTTTCGTACTGGGACTCGAACCCGTGAGGTCCGGCACGGAAGCCCACAGCGCTGAATGAAAAAACGAAGCGGGAACTAAGTTTTGTTTTAAAATAAAATTTAACCATCAACAGAAATTGCAGTAATGTGCTGATTTGATATAAGACGAATGATTTTCTTATCTTAAAAAGGGGCTCACGCGTACCCTTTTGAGTCCCCTCCACCCCACCCCTGTATATATCTTCAGTTTTAAGCACATTACGACATTTGTTCTGATTGAAATTTTCACAGGTCTTTCTTTTTCAAGTATCACGTTGTGTATATTGTGATTATCGGAAAAAACTTTTTTTTTGAAAAACTGTGGGTTACGTTCTTCTTCCTTTTCACAGTTGACATAATAATAATCAACTTTTACGTTGCGAATAGATACAGTCTAACCGTTATGGTTCTATCAAGCAAAAACAGTTTCAATGGACAATTAATTATTTACCAACGTATTATTAGATAAATAAAAAAGTACCCAATCGATTTCGTAGCTTTCGTAGTGCGGCCCTGTTGCTGCACATTCTCTCATCTAATTGGGAAGATTTTCTGCATTCTTTGACATGATTGTTTCTATACTTTGGTATGTTAACATTATAAAGGAGACCGAACGACAAATTTGACAGCTAAATTAAAAATATAAGAAACATTTTTTCTGTTAGTAGCAACAAAAACACGTGTGACACAAACTGTCATTATATTTTTTGTTAATTATTTGTAGGTGAATACAAATGATGTTGTTTCTTTACTAATTGGTATATTATTTTTCTTTAGTATACTGTTTTATACAGGCAAACATGTTTTCATTACATTTTTTTTATTTATTCTACGTAAGTATAATATAAAATCAAAAGAGATAATATTGAGTATTGACACTTAGTATTGAAAGTGAACACCTTTGAAGAAATACGTAGATGGTGGGCTGACAATACGTTGACAATAGCTCTGTTCTTCTGCGTACTTCTGACGGCTTGCTGACGGTTTGCAAACTGTTTTCGAGTTAGAATCGAATTGAAAGCTTTTAGATTATAATTTGAAAATAGTTTGCAAGCTGTCAGCAAACCGTCAGAAGTTCGCAGAAGAACAGAGCTAATGTCTCGCTTAATCGCAACTATTTACGATGTTTAGGTGAAGGGGTGGATTTTTTAAATACTCGTTTAGGCAATAAAACGTAAAATAGTTAATATCGATAGCTTTTTGTAATGATTCATTTCTATATACTCAACCCGTTACCAATCGTAAAATAATTGCACTGTGCCGTCATTTTTTTTTTTAACTTTTCCTCTTATAACAGAAAAGCTAGGACAAAACGAATACCCCCAAACATGGTAATAACACAGTCACACACTTTCAGAAGTGGCTGTCACTTTACTTTAGCGGTCGGAATATAATATCAACCATTGTCTGCAAAAATTTTAATTTGCAGAAATATTTCGATAATAAAATAAACTCAAAGGAATGCATAGAAATGATTTATTGCTGACGTTGTAGATTGCGTCCTTCTGGCGAAGGCTATAAAATTTTAGGAATGTTTTATCTCTGACCATAGAAATGAAAATTCAAACGTAGACTGGGATTCAAAAAATACAACTACCACTGATAATATGCTGAAGCAATCAATAGTGGCAAAATATTCTTCTCTGTGATTTATAATTTCTTTTTTAATTATTACAAACTGCGTTTTTATTTATTTATTTATTTAATTAACATTGCACAAGGTTGACAAATTATAAATTTAAAACTTTTACAATGGAGAAAAAAATAGTACAATTTAATATTAAAATCAGTAGAAAAAAAATGGCAAAGAAGTCAACTGAGTAAGCTCCGACTAACTCTACTTTAATACATAAAAAATAGTATTCGTCGGAACTCACCCACGTCTACGTGGAATATGTCGACATCCGAAGCAATATTGTTGAACACCGTTAAAGCTCTCCCCAGTGGCATCCCCATTGGCAGGCTGGTTCTACACCTTGGGAGAATAAACAATTCATGTCCACGATTTCTCAAAAAATAATCAGGAACATTTAGATTCACATTCTCAAGAATGGTGGAATTCTCATTTATATAAGTACCATTTTTTATTATTCCATGTTAGCTCGCATATGAAGTTCTAATGGAGGTATCACAACAGAAGTTATTCTACGATAACTGTTGGTTACTCAGTCAATCGTCCTTTCTTTTCCAAAGAGAGTAGTATGGGATATGACGATAAGGCTATAATAGGGCTAGTAATTAACCATTCTCTGTCGCTACGTTAGAGAATATTTAGACATCAAAAATATTCATGCCATTGAACAGAAATCGATTGAAAAAATGCTGTTTGTACTGGGACCAACGTTCCCTCTAAGCTGCGCGCGCGCGCGGCCGCGCAGCAGTTAGGAAGCCCCCACGCACTCATACCGTGTTGGCGCGCACTAAAAGACAGTTATTCAATTAATATTGGATCGGCCAGCACAGTCTTCGAAATTTCCGCGCAGCTAACCTCTTGTCTTAGGGAGCATTTACTGGGACTCGAACCCGTGAGATCCGGAATAGAAGCCAACAACACTAACCGCTGCGCTAATAATTTATCTTTTAAAAACACATTGATTTTTTCAATAATTAGGAAACCAATTAATGTAAAAAAACGATTTATCAAGAGTGCTTAGCACCGTGATAGCTACCGCATATAGTATGACATAGTACTACCGGTTGTGGGTTCCCTGTAGAGATGTTCATCGATTAATCAATTGAAATCACAAAAAATACCGTATTGAACGTCTGTCTGTATTTTGTAACAAAATGGTTGGTAAATTATTGCCTAATTAGCAGTTCTCGTTATCATTTTGATTACAAATGGATTTATTTTTTATAAAAGAATCACCTTATTATACAGGTACACTATTTGTTTGCCTCATAATATTAATATACCCAAATCTACATGGGCCCTCGAGAAGTGAAGTGAGCCAACTAGTAAAATGGTAAAAAATCTTGGTCTTGCATGTACAACCACTTCTTTATTTTGTGTTTTGGTGGAATGCATATTTTTGTTTTAAGGAGATAACACTATTACAATGTATCACTTTTAAGGTGTTCACTGTCAATACTTGGTGTAATTGTATTATAATAAAAATAATAAAACATTTTTAGTACTTTTTCCACATAAAATTTATTTGATCAGGACCGGTTTCGCTCATCGCGAGCATTATCAACTGATAAGAAAAATATATAAACAGTGCTATTTATACAAATTTAAATAGCACTGTTTATATATCTTTATTATCAGTTGATAATGCTCGCAATGAGCGAAACTGGTCCTGATCAAATAAATTTTATGTGGAAAAAATATTAAAAATGTTTTATTATTTTTATTTCAATGTATATTAACTGAGGTTACTTCACTTTTACGATACTTTAATTAACGAGTAGAATATTACAACGCGTCTAGTTTTTTTGGCTCACTTCACCTCTTATGGGCTTATATATTTAAAATAAAGACTCTTAATTATGATTAAGTTATTTTACATTTTATTTTCGGAAATATACCACGTTTTTCATGACCGAATATCACAAAATAATAATATATATATTTTTTATAAACCTCTTTAAAACGAAGTCATTTAGGTAGGTAATTAGTTATAGAGGAATGAAAAAAGTAATGTAGCATAACGAATTGTAATGATTTTTGAAATAAGAACGCTCGTTGAAGTTTTCTCGTCATCATAAACAAGAATAGAAGAACTCTATTATTTATGATCATGTTGTCCAGAACGGACAACACCCGCTGTGCGTATCTATGGTTTTTAGAAGTTATAGTGAACTATCAGCAACTTGCCAAAATATATGTTATTTTAATTATCTCTAAAGAAGAATTTTTGCCGCCTGTGTGGTCGAGTGGTCAGCGTCGTTGGCTTCGGCTACGGAGGTCACGGGCTCGAATCCCAGTACGGACAGTTTTATAAATTGATTTTTCAATCGATTGATGAATTTCTGTTCGAAGGCATGGATGTATGTGATGTCTTGAATTTCCCCCTCATACCCATCCTATCCCATGAACGGGGTGTATCGAGAGCGATTAGCTAACCACTTAACCTGTCCTAGCCCTATCCTTCTATTTCTACTCTCTTTGGAAAAAGAGAGGTTGAGCAACTGAGTAACAAGCAGTTCTCGTAGAAACACTTCTGTTGAGATAAACTTCGTTAGGAGTCCATATGCTTCACATTGGGAGCGGACATGGTTAAAAAAAAAAGAAGAATGCATCTCGCTTATTTGAGTCTTTATAAATGTATTAATTTACACTTCTTAAGTAAATCTGCTTCGTAATGGGGTATGCGTATAGATCGTCTTGTTCATTAGTCGGATAGCTCCAAATAACCTGTTTTGATATAATGGGAACATAAATATTGAATTGGTAACCATAAATCAAGTATTCATCTGCTTCCCGAGATGTATACATTTTATCAACAGTTACTTACTAAGGTATCCAATCCCGGACCCTGTTTGTGATCCCGGGATTGTCAATTTTTCTAATCCCGGAATACCGGGATCCTGGTGACATGTTACATTATACACATGGCGACATATTAAATGCTAACTTTGATTTTTAAAAGATGTTTGATTAATGAACTGGATGATTGATGTATTGATTGGAAACGCAACACTTAAAAAAAACATCACTTTTAGGGTAGTCACTGCCAATGCTTGGTGGAAAGTCATTATATTAATAAAAACACAATATTCCTTTGTACTTTATTTCCACTTTATTTAAAAGTGTCAGGATGAGTTTCGCTAATGGCGAGCATTGTCAACTAACTAACAATTAGTTGACAATACTCACCGTGAGCGAAACCGCTCCTGATCTTTTTCAATAAAGTGGAAATAAAGTACAAAGGAATATTGTGTTAATACTTTCGATGGAGTCGGCGGTAACTTTGTGGAAGTTCAATTTAATATAAAATAAAATTAACTTTGATTATTCTATGTATTGTGTTACAAAATGTGACACGTGTTTCGCCTCTTTCAGAGGCATCCTCAGACAACTACTTTTGCAAATGTTTGCTTAAGGACGTGTACTTAACATTCTCGTACTCATTCGTATAAGAGGCGAAACACGTGTCACATTTTGTAACACAATACGTGTAATAACCAAAGTTATTTTTATTTTATATGAATATTGTGTTTTTATTAACATTAAAAAAGATGACTCGATACCGTTACACCATGGCGATAATTTTCATATAATAAAAATATGTATGTTCAAACAGCATGAAATGAGAACACCAAAGGTTGCGTATCGCTTATTCAATCTGTCGATGATATTAGAGCGCGAATAATCCCGCGACGGCAATCAGCGCCACCCGAAGCGTGGACCGTTAAAGAATTAAATCGAGCAAAGTACGGCGTCGGTGGGCGCCATTTGTCTCCAAACTAAACCCATTTCGCTTAATTATTACTGTTCGCATTGCTTCTTTTTTGAAATCCCGTACGCTTGCATTATCTCATAGTTTTGTTTCAATCTGTTGACAGCTTGGTTTCGATTAGTCCGGCCGCGACAGGGTGGCCACCTTAAATCAAAATGAACACTAATTATAACGGATATAGCAACACATACGTTATTTTGTTGCCATGATGTTTATTTTACTCTCGATAATTTTTTTACCTACCTATATATTTTGTGTGGGAGATGAGTGATGAGACACACTTATGATAATGAATAGCATGATCTTAAAAGAGGGCTTGATACGATACTACGTTTTTTGAAAAGAGAGTAGAAATTGTGTAAAGTAGTTAGACAGGGGTGGCGCTAGACGTTTGGCCGACTCTAGCAAGATTGTATTGTTATAAAATTACGGCTGCGTGGCCGAGTGGTCAACGTCGTTGGCTTCGGCTACGGAGGTCACGGGTTTGAATACCAGTACGGACAGTTTTTATACATTGATTTGTCATATATTTATGAATTTCTATCCAAAGGCATGGATATTTGTGATGTCTTAAATTTTCCACATCCAACAAATTTTAAAAATATCCTACTCGCTATTACCACACTCTCTTTCAAAAAGAATAGGTTGAGCAACTGAGTAACAAGCAGTTCTCGTAGAAAGTTTCTCTAGATTTACCGCATCAGGCGGTCGCCTGCTCCGCTTGCACGTAGCGCCGGCACTGTGTATAGAATATTGACTGTAATTAAAAGATGGTTGTGTCGTTTTCATGTCTTATTATCTTTCAGAATACTATTAACAAGATGGTTTGATGAAATTAGCAAAGATCTAATTCATTGATAGAACTTTATTTGTTTACTGTTTGATTTAACCATTCACCAAAAAGATAGACTAAACCATAGGCTCCCAACCTTTTTCGGGTGGCGACCCCTTTTTATAAAGCCATGTGACTATGCGACCCCCCGAGGAATTTGAAATCCTCGATTTGCTATACTTTTTCGTTATTTTGTTGTTCAAATCCAAAATCGAAAAAAGTTGGCGACCCCAAGGTTGGGAACCCGTGGACTAAACCATTGACTAACCACTAGTTAACGTACTAATTACTTTAAAATTGTTCCATATGTTGCAGGTAAAGCGTACAAATCAATGCACTTAAATAATCTTAATGATCTTTAAAGTTTAATTTAAAATAAAATTTCCACACTAAATAATATTTTATATCGGTTTAATTTGCATACTTGGGTATAATTATTGAATCGTTATTTTCACGGACAGTGTTCGATTGAATTATGGCAACATTATTTATTTGGCGGGTAATAAAAATGGCGTCGCGAGAAAACGCGACACTGACTGACAGCTAAATAGAATGTCACATCGCTTCATTTCCGCAACGCTCGTTGTGATTTCTTTTATTTTCGATTCCGAATGACAGGTCGGGTATGATTTTTATATTTTTAGTATACTTTTAAACGGTTCCTGGTTTTTAATTTCGTTCTAATAGGGCGATACGCTGTAATTAGTCTCACGTAAAATTTATTAGTTTCCTGATTAAAACGCAGTAAAATTAATAACGCTTAAGAAGTTCTCAGCATATGGACATAATATTACAATGCAATATATTTAAATGATGCTAATTGACTTTTAAGATGTCAACAGTAAGTGTTGCTATATTCTGAATAATTTCCCCAATATCAAGGAGTTTTTTTTTATATAATTTCGTTGAAAATTCATTCCGGTCGCTATAAAATTACATAAAATTATGCGTGAAAAAATTAGTGTAGTTGTAGAGTAATTTTACTAGTACAATCGAAAGCTCAAGAAACAAAAGCGATAGTTTTCAAAATTCGTTTTTTTCTTTTATAGATAAATTGTCTGTTAAACTTAATATTAAATGATATTATCTTTATATTTTAATATAATTTATACTGTTTTGTAAAATCTAATTAATAATTGCTACGTTTGCTATACAAGTATACAAGACTATGTAAATTGCCGCTTTTGGTTGAAACTAGATTTAAATTCTTCAAAAGATAATATGCCAACTTATTTAAAAAAAAAAACTTGTAACTCTATGCGAAATTGGCATGAGTTCGGGGGTGGGCTGGAGGGGGCTCGGAGCGGCTCGCGCGAGCCCCTTGTTGAATTTTACTAAGGCCGGCGAGCCGCTTGTTAACTTATGATAAAACAATATTCTCAGATCAAATTAGTATATAACTGCAATATAACTAATTTATATATTATCTACGACAGCTTCAGTAAACACAATAGTATATTTTTAGCTATTTACACTGATACGTTTACGGTAAATTGCATATTATTACACATTTTAAGTGTATTAAGTAACAATCGAATGCTTATTTAGGTATTGCATATAATTGCATAGGAGTGATATGAAAATTCACTCCTTTCTCAGAACACTGAGAATTGCTTCGAGATTAAGCGAGCCCCTTGTTAACTTATTGGCAGCCCACCACTGCGTGAGTTGGATATGCTCGACGACATATTCTACTCATTTTTGACGAAACATGTAGACCAGGGTTTCTCAACGGTGGGCCATGTGGCCTCCCAGGTCCCACAGCGTGTTCTAAGGGGGGCCACAGAGATTTTTTTTTGTTTTTGGGAGCCACAGCACATTTTAGGGGGGCCACGGGTATTAATAAAACGATACAGGGAAGAGCATAATGGCGGACGTCGCGCTGCTATTTTTGGCATTCTAGATTCGAAAATCTCGGAAGAGCTATAAAAAAAGGTGAGTTTTTGAAATTATAATTTTCATGGGAAGAAAAAACAATGGTATGGGGGCTACAGAAAAATAAAGACACTCAAAAGGGGCCACGCTCTCAAAAAGGTTGAGAAACACTGATGTAGACTGCCATCTTTGTTTCCAGAGCCCTCAATAAAACTCCATTAAAAATGATATTCAATATTGTATACATTTAGATTTGTTTTTGTTGTCTACCACAGTGCTTCCCAACCTGTGGGCCGCAAAATTCAGTAGAAAGTACAAATATCTATTGATTTGGGATTGAGAAATTTGGATTCCGGGTGAAAAGTATAGCAGATTGAGTACTTCGAATTCGTCGGTGAGCTAAAAAACGAGTTACGCAGACAATCAGGGGAAAAAGTATAGTAAATCAAGGAATTCGAATTGAGGAGGGCCACGGATTATTTTTTTTTAGATTTAGGGGGACGTGGGACGAAAAATGTTGGGAAACACTGGTCTACCAAACACATTATTTTATTTGGCCTACCAAGTGATGTCAGTTGAGCATCAATGCTGTAAAGCATATTCATCAAGACAGTGATATATTGAAAAAACAAGTGGCTACAAAAGTTCACAAGCGTGGTGGTTAGAAACGCCAAAAAGAATTGTGTCGCTTGTGCGTACAGCTTGTGAATAGCTATAGACACAGTTAGACAAGTAGCGCGTTGCACGTCTGATATTATTTAGTTTCGAATAAAGAGGTTCCCTTGGAAAAAAGCGAGAAATGCCATGCGGTCGCGAAATAAAAAGTTTTAATCAAAAATACAAGACAAACAGACCAACAATGGCGCAATCGCACACACCGCTAAATGATGAAATCGAAATTTCCCGGTGAATTACGATTTTTCCGCTCGGTACGTGTGAGACGACGAAAAAAACATTCAAATACAACCGGGAAAAAAACAAAACAAAGTGTGTCAGTATTCAAAGCTTCAGCGGGTATTAGAGATGTCAAAGTATTCTGTTTACAATCGGTATCAAGTACCTATTGTGGTTCGGCGATTCTTACGCACACACCATTTTAAATACAGTAAAACCCCCATTTACACTATAGTCGGGACCGTGTAATTGGGGGTAGTGTAATTGGGGGTAGTGTAATTGGGTGTGTGAATCTCATAAAAAAATAGGGATTTGGTTTTTTCCCGCGGATAACGCAAAACTAAGATTACCCTTAGTTTTGCAAAAAAAAAAATATGGACGAAATATTTAGTATTTGTAGTACTAAAAATATCCCGCACACAGACAGACGCCCGCTATGCGTGTACAGCCTGGCACGTGTTGAATAAACAGACGCTAGCCAACATTTGACTGTATGCGTGGCACAGGCGACCGTCTCTTAGTAACGACAATGGAATGTGACCGTGCAATTGGGGGATTTGCGGCGAATATTTCAAGTCCGCGCGTAAATCAGGGTAGTGTAATTGGAGGTTCCACTGTACACATGCGCTTTCTTATTCCAGCAATAAAATATGTTTATTCATCTACTTTATGTTGAATTTAAACAGGAATCATCGGAAGACGAAGTTTCTTGAACCAAAAAATCTGCTTCAAAATTTTGGGTTATTGTTTATGAGATTTGTTTCCGTTTTTTAGGCGAAACATGACTCCCTAATTGACTTAATTTTTTAAATTTGTATTTGAAAAGCAGTTAAATATATCAACAATTTATTATCTTCACACAGGCAACTAACTGTCTGACACGACCACTTCGTTTGATTCCCTGAAAACTTTTTGATTGGAAACAGAGGCGGAAAAAAATATTTGAGATCTAAGACATGGGTGTCGTCGGGTTCTACGGCGCAGCGGTTAGCGTTGTGGGCTTCCGTGCCGGATTTCAAGGGCGTTTGTAATGTCTGAAAGTTTCACCCTTTCCGACCCTGTAATAACTGGGCGTACTGTGAACGATTAGTGAATCACTAGTCCTATTCTTAACATTGCATCCCTACCAACGTTCCCTCTAAGCTGCGCGCATCAGTTGGGAAGCCCCCGCGCGCTCATTCCGAGTTGGCGCGCACTACAAGACAGTTATTCAATTAATATTTAATCGGTCCACGCAGCCTTTGAAATTTCCGCGCATCTAACTTCTTGTCTTAGAGGGAGCATTGATCCCTACTACTCTCTTTGAAAAAGAGAGGTTGAGCGTCTGACTAACAAACAGTTCTCGTAGAAAACCTTCTGTTAAGATGCCTCAATTAGGAGACTGTATGCTCCACATTGGGAGTGGACATGAATTTTTTCAGTTCGGGTTGGTCTCAAATAATTCTTTTTTCTTCAACGAGTTTCTCTCGAATGGTCTTCTTACTTCAAAATACTTGGCGCATAGGTATTAGCTGTAATAACACATATTATAACAAAAAGACTGGCTGTTTTTTTTTTAAATAAAGTCAATGTAATCAAATGCCTTCTTTGATACCCTGCACTCTTGTTGACATCTCTAGTGGGAACTCGTGCGTGGAGCAACCGCGTTTATGTCTTGTAATGAAACGTCCGATTCGCGCGATTGTCTACAGTCGTCTTCGGCGCTTTTTGTCTATGGGCGTGTTTTTTTGGCGCGCGCCGGAAGTCGTGATCTCTGCTTCGACAGCAAGATGGCGTCGCACGGATCAGTCGTGAACCCTGGGCATCTAGTATTCCGTTTTTCTACGCTGAATGCATTGGATCACGATTCACAAAACGGTAGTCGGATTATATGCAACAAATCTATTCCGCAAAAACAAATTGCAACGATTTATTTCGATTCGCTGTGAGGCAAATTGTATCATGGATTATTTTCTAAAGCAAATGGATGATTGTGTAATGAACAACTTTTTTGACACATGCCTGAATTCAGCCAACAAGGATGTCCTCGACATGTTTTTATTTCCAATGTGGCGAGTAGAAAAAGCAATGCAATTTATCATTCATTTTTTAAATATTGCTGGTAAACAAACTCACAATTCCGACAATTGTGTTTGTTGTTTTGGAAATACTGAAAAAATGTCCCCTGTCAATCTTACTATATCGAAGTTCTGTTTCAATTGGCCCATCAGTTTCAACTTTTTCAGCATGCAGTCATCATACGCAATGAACTCATAGATCAGCCAATCTCAACCTTTTTTTGTTTGGACCGTATACCGATTTTTTCCTTCGTTACGTTAAACCGCAACAAATAAATAGGATTTATTTTTTTACCATGTCCGCTCCCAATGTGGAGCATATGGACTCCTAATAGAGTTTATCTTAACAGAAGTGTTTCTACGAGAACTCTTGTTACTCAGTTGCTCAACCTCTCTTTTTCCAAAGAGAGTAAGAATATAACGATAGGGCTAAGACAGGACTAGTGGTTAGCTAATCCGTCTCGATACACATCGTTCATAGGATGAGATGGGTGGGAAGTAGAGGTCTGCACGGGCCCGGGCCTGGCCCACGGGCTCTTACCCGACCCGGGCCGTGGGCCGGGCTCGGGCGGGTAAGCGCAATCGAGAGTCGGGCTCGGGCCGGGCCGGGCTTTGGAATTTGGGATATAATGTTGGGAAAAATATACCAAATTGAGGATTTCAAATTCCTCGGTGAGCTAAAAAAAAAAAAAAAAGGACTTTCGGAGATAATCTGGGGAAAAAGTATACCAAATCGAGGATTTCAAATTCCTCGGTGAGCTAAAAAAAAAAAAAAAAGGACTTTCGGAGATAATCTGGGGAAAAAGTATACCAAATCGAGGATTTAAAATTCCTCGGTGAGCTAAAAAAAAAAAAAAAGGACTTTCGGAGATAATCTGGGGAAAAAGTATACCAAATCGAGGATTTCAAATTCCTCGGTGAGCTAAAAAAATAAAAAAGGACTTTCGGAGATAATCTGGGGAAAAAGTATACCAAATCGAGGATTTCAAATTTCTCGGTGCTTCGGGTCGGGTTCGGGTAACAAGTGCGGCATTAGACTCGGGCCCGGGCCGGGTCGGGCGTGAGTTTTTCGGGCTCGGACCGGGTAGTTTTGTAAAATTTTGGCCCGTGCAGACCTCTAGTGGGAAGGGAGAATTCAAGACATCACATACATCCATGCCTTCGAACAGAAATTCATAAATCAATTTATAAAACTGTCAGTACTGGGATTCGAATTCGTGACCTCCGTAGCGGAAGTCAACATGTTGACCACTCGACCACACAGGCGGCATACGTTAATATTAACATACTATACATAATATAATGATATTAATATTTATTATATACATATATAAACATTCGCATGTGCAGATTTTACCTTTTATAAACCGAACCACGTCACAAGGACAAAATATTCATTAGTTGACGTAAATTTTTTAAAACAGCAAGAAAAGTTTGAAAATGTACCGGGTGACTATGTTTGGTTTGGTCCGCAAACAGAAGCTGATTGGGTTCCATGCAGACCGTAAGTCGCAAGTTGAGTATGGTTGGCATGGATAATAAAAAAAAATACACCAAAATAACAAGTGGGTTGACACTATGAATTCTGAAGTGAATTTTTCTAGTCCCGGGGCACAAGACAAAAAATGTTATATCCCAGGAAATTTTCGCGTTTCGACACAGCAGGACTGCAATATTTTTTTTTATGAAACTCATGCAAACTTATTTTTAAGTTAAATATTGCAAAATATGACAAAATTGTATTGTTAATATTTATATTGCTTTTTAGTACACATCATTCGAGGGATTCATTTTATTAACATTTCATTCTAAAAATAAAACATTGGGTTGGAGTTTTTATGGCTAGTATAGCAAAATAGTATTCGTCACACTTACGATCATTGGTCATATTATATGTTCTTAAATAAATGGAAGATTTTTAAAGTTTCTTCCAAAATTTACAAAGGTTCTCAATGTTTAAAGATTCTCAAACTTTATTTATATTAAATGAAAAAACTTACTTTTTACAAAGATGTTTGAGATTTTGGTATAACATAACGTTTGGGATCGGCTCGTTCCGAAATAAAAGCAAACAAAATGTGTCAAATTATTTAAATGCACGTCTTGCTGTGGAAAATTGATGTTTATTTTATTTACAATAGAAAATTTCAAGTTTGATTTTCGTCGAAATTGTTATTTAAAAAAATAATGAATATGTTGTCCGCCATTTTTTCCGGGAAAACGAGCACAATATGGTGTTCGTTCCAAATTTTAAATCGCGCGGTAAAAGCCATTAAGTCGCATCGTAAATTGAGGTTAAGTAACGACCCCGCCTGACATAATCGAACTCCATTAAAACGGACGATGTCTTCGTCGGCTTTTGAAATTTTATTACGCTCTGGAGACCATAATATCGTATGATGTACATACTTCTTGTGTGTGTTAAAACTTTACTTGTTAAGCACGCATATTCCTCAATTTACATTGTACAAATAAACAAATTTTGTATCATGCAATTCAAAAATTCAAGATAATATTTTCAGAATGCATTGTATTTTTATGAATTTGTTTTTTCACACATTCGAAATAACACGATCTAATTCAGTACTGGCCAACCCGAGGCCCATGGGCCGCAGCCGTGCGCCATCGTGCGCCAAAATTCCAGAACATAATGCATTCGAGCAATTAGTAATTAATAGGCATAATCAAGCCAACGACATCTTAAATGAACAAACAAAAATCAATCCAATACTGTTGCTAAAACCTCTAATATAACTAATAATAAATACCTGTTGAATTAAAACTAATTTACCTTAAATAACATAATATTTTGCTAAATTAGGATGTTAGAGCAAATAACAAGATATATTCTGTATCTCTTACCGCAGTATATATAGGCGATGGCGCACGCTGAAATAGCTATAAACTCATCTTATAAAAAATCTATTATTACAATGGAGTTCTACCAAGTAAAGGCCAATTCAATCAACAACTACTTCTATACTTTCTATCCCTACTATCTTCAAAAAAGAGAGGTTGAACAAATGTGTAAACATGCAGTTCTCTTTAGATACCTCTGGTCATATACTCCACACTGAACATGAATTTTAAAAAAATCTTTTACAAACGATTTATTTTTAACCATTTAAATAAAAATATACGCCAATATAATACTTTCGACCGTTTTTTTTTTGCTAAATAGTTTTTCATTTAAAACTTGCGCTGTGGACTTGGTCGTTTGTGGCATTGAGCTGTCATGTAGCGGAATGGACATGATCGCTTTCGCGAATCCAGTATTGGCGATTGGGGCGCCTACCCGCCCAGCAGCGACCGTCGTGTAATGCCTTGAAATTCATTATTTACCGCCCGTATATTATTATTTAATGCCATTTTGTTGTGCAGTCTTGCACCGAATGGCTCAATCCTCGACGAAGAAGCGCTCCGGACACTTTTGAAATTCGAAAAGGGCCTCGTAAAAATTTGCTCCGCTATTACAAAAACGGGTCACATATCATGAATTGAAACCTTTTCTTCTGTGACATATACCTGTTTTGGTTAAGTTTGTAAGGAGGTTGTCGAAATAAATGGCTTAATTTAATGCCGAATGTTGAACGCTCTTTGGATTTCGTCATACTGAGCTGTGCCGTCAATGGCTCGAATCCTTACATTGATTTTTTAATCGATTGATACATCTGCATTAAATGCACGCGTATCTATTTTTTTTGTTCATTCTATCGGCAACCAATTAGTAAAGATATAGCCTAATGCTTTTAATCTTTAACAGTCTGAAAAGAAATTGAATGACTTATTATTTTTTTTATTTTTTTAACCATGTCCGCTCCCAATGTAGAGCATATGGACTCCTAATGAAGTTTATCTCAACAGAAGTGTTTCTACGAAAACTGCTTGTTACTCAGTTGCTCAACCTCCCCTTTTCCAAAGAGAGTAGGAATAGAAGGAAAGAACTAAGACAGGACTAGTGGTTAGCTAATCGCTCTCGATACGCACCGTTCCTAGGATAGGATGGGTGGGAGGGGGGATTCAAGACATCACATAATCCATGCCTTTAAACAGAAATTCATAAATCGATTGAAAAATCAATTTATAAAACTATAATATACAATATATATATATATATATATAATATATATATCAGAAATTGTAGTTATATATTAATTTGATCTGAGAATATCGTTTTCTTATCAATTAACAAGGAGCTCGTTGGCTTTTAGTAAGATTTAAGCAAGCCATATTTAGCTCTTTCCAGCCTACCCCTGCATTCACTAGTAGAAAAAAGAAAATATGTTTAATAATGATAATAATAAAAAACAAAGTAATGAAGAACTAGTTTATTGCAGGATTACTATTCATAAGTTCTGTGTTAAGTGTAAGCTTTACTTAATTATTATATACGTTGGACTCGTTGGAGGTTCGCTTGCCGCCAACCGGAAACAGGTTTGAAAGGTCGCGGTCAGGCTTGGCGAAGTTACAGCCTCACAGAGCCTCCGTTTCGGGTTGTTCGTCAAACCTTTGACTGAACTTGAGCAGAATTGGAGATATCCAAGAAAGTATAGTCGTAGATATTTAAAAAAAAAAAGTAGCAGTTCGTTTTTTCACGGTCGCGAATCGAATCCGAGTTTTCCGTTTTACGGGCGAGTGCATCGCCTGCCGACCACAACGCACACCATTGACGTACGCATTTTTTTTTTTACTCAATTTAGTTGTTTTTAACATATGCAAATATTCATACGTGGATCAAATATAATAACAAAAAATAATTTCATTTTTTTGCATGGCTAAACAAACGACAGTTCATTAAATTAATAAAAATATATATATATATATATCGACTGAATGTGCTTGGTGAAATTTGAATCGTTCAAATTTTGTACATTCTTTTAAGTTTTTACACTAGCGACACGGGTTTCGTCTTTCTAAAGGCGAAAGCCGGGTAGTTAGTGACACAACTTGTGTGAGTGTAAAAATATTGAAAAATTCAAATAAAAAAAAAACTAACAAGCAGCGGTGGGCTACCAATACGTTAACAAGGGGCTCGCTTAATATCAAAGTAATTTTTCAGTCATATGCAATTATATGCAATACTTTTAAATAAGCAAACGATTGTTATTTAATACAATATGCAGTTTACTATAAACTAAGCATTGAAAATGGCTAAAAATGTACTACTGTGTAAATTGGAAGCTGTCGTAGATAGTATATGTCAGAAATTCCAGTTATGTACTAATTTGATCTGATAATATTGTTTTCTATTAATTTAACAAAGGGCTCGCCGGCCGTGGTAAAATCTAACAAGGGGCTCGAGCGAGCCCCTCCGAGCCCCCTCCAGCCCACCCCTGCTAACAAGTACCAATGTCCTCTCTAAGACGAGAGGTTGGCTGTGCGGAAAATTCATAGACTGCGCCGGCCAATCAAACAAATGCGTGGCATTATTTATCGTATTGAATATAAAAATAGTATTTTTTTGCTTTGATTTGCAAAATAAAAAAAAAATTATTTGATAATTTATAAATATGTTTTTACTAATATGTGTAGTAAAAAAGAAAACATAAGAAATAACAAAACTCTTTTGCATACAATAAAAAAAGTAAGTCGTTTTTAAAACTAATTCTTGTATTATATACTCCATTTAGAACAATATCATGTTATGATAATATATTACATAAGAATTTAATTCTAGTCGAATTATCTTAATGTTAATTTTCTAATTTATTTCGGTCAATTTGAGTTATTTCAAATTATATTTAAATATGTGATGGATTGCGCGCCAACCTGGAATGAGTGCGCGGGGGTTGGCAAACTGCTGCGCGGCCACACGTGCGCACAGTTTACAGGGATCATTGACGTGTACGCTTTTGAAGAATTAAAACTTTAGTTTATTACCAAAGCGGTAGTTTACATAGTCCTGTATAGCAAAAACGGCTATTATTACACGGATTTCACAAAATAATGTAAATTGTATTGAAAAAGTAATAGATCGCTGCAATACAATACTATCCCTATTGTTTTCTCAACTGGCACTGGCATTTATTTTACTGTCCATTATTATTTGGGCAACAAAATTTAAAAATGTATATCTTACCATGCAATACTTACCCCACCGACAAAGACACCACTGCCATTAAAGTGACAGGTGCTTCATTCCAAGCGGATAATGACCAACTCCATCTGATTTTTGACTTTGGTACTTACTGTCTACTTAGCGAAGCGTTTGATAATCAAACTTAAAATATTATAGTTTGTTATCTTTATATATGCAAGAGACTGTGATAAATGATAAGTTTTTTTAAAGATCATCTTGGTCTAGGGCAGGGTTTCCCAAACTTATTGTTCAATGGAACACTTTGCAGATATATGAATGTTACCGGAACACAGCTTATTTTTTAAGTCGGGTAATTCAAAATAAAAATATTGAAAAAATATATGTTACTAAATCAATTATTATTTATTGACTAGTTATTTTTAAAACATGTTACACACAAATATGAGTAAACAAAACTCTTAATACAACTGTACCTATTTGACGATTTAAACATCAGTGAAGATTTTCCATTACTCGATTTTTAATATAAAGTAGAAGATGCTTATTCAGTGTATTTTACCAAAGCAAATTTTCGCGAAACACCTATGTAGGTCCCACAGAACACCAATGTTCCGCGGAACATAGTTTGGGAAACCCTGGTCTAGGGTACTCGTTGCAACCTCACCAACCGCTACGTCTTTTCATTTTTCTTACATGGTGTAATTAAGTTATCCATGTACACTTTTTTATTGGGTATGTTTTGTTATCCATGTCCATTCCCGATGTGAATCATATGGCCTCCTAATAAAAGTATCTTGACAAAACTTTTTCTATAAGAACTGTTTGTTACTCCAAAGAGAGTAGTAAGCATAGAAGGATAAGGCTAGGACAGGACTAGTGGTTGACTAATCGCTCTCATTCAGAAGAACGGCGGAAGAGAATCAAAACAATGCTGTTCGTACTGGGACTTGAATCCGTGAGATCCATATACAATTTTTTGTCAAGGACTTACCGAGGAGAAATTCCTCAAGACTTGCTTGTATACATTGCAAAAGTTTTAGTAAATTTTTAATAATACTATAAACTGTACCATCCGCTTCCCGCTACAACTGAATACGTTTTTAACTCATGTCCGTTCCCTATGTGGAAACATATAGACTCTCTATTTTAGTGTGAGAATATATGAATAGGTCTAAGACAAGACTAGTAGTAAGCTTATCGCTGTCGCTACGCCCTGTTTTTGGGTGTTACAATTAGTGTATCCAATCCCGGACCCTTTTTGTGATACCGTGATTTCGAGATTGACGATTTTTCTATCCCGTGTAATCAATTGGGATTGAGAAAACAATTTGATGTCGATTTTAAAATTCCAGAAATTTACGGATATCCCAAAATGAACATCGCGATAGCACTTCCAAGCTTAATTTTCTGTATTTTTTTCAATCCCGAAATCCCGGAATTAGAACTGTCAACATTCCGGGATTCTGGGAACACAGAATTGGATGGAATCCCGGGATAGGGTACCCTAGATACGATGAGTGGGAATTAATTTCAAACATCGCAAACAAATCCATGTAAACAGAAATCTAATAATCGATTGAAAAATTAAAAATGATAATATTTGGCGCTTTCAACAAACTAACGCGTGTTTACATGCATGCTCGAAAAATAGATAACTGGGTGGTCTTATGCGGCAAATCCAGCAATATTTCATTTCAACTGTTTCGACAAATATTTCTCAGTAGTAAAAATAAAAGGTACATTTGAAAGAGTATCTATTTTTCGATAGTGATTCCTGCCTTCACAAATCTTACTTTACAATATTATTATTTAGTCCTGCGCCACTAAAATAAAACGATCACTTCAAAATGTCGTAAAATCTGTCGTCGGAAAATGTCAAATTTATGTATTTTATAAAAATATTATACGCGCGGTCACCTCTTTATAAATATTAGAGAACGATAAAAAGATTAAAAAGGCGGCACGTGCTGTGTATTATTCAAATATATATTTATTAAAAAATATTTACAAAAAAAGTTTTAAGCTAATACGACGGCCCGGGAAACAAACGCAGCAGTTTTCATAATTCTAAAACATACGTTCCCAACCTTTTTTGGGTGGCGACCCCTTTTTATAAAAGCCATTTGACCCGCGGCCCCGATGCAATTTAAAAGGCATTTTTTTCAATAAAAAACCTGCCGCGACCCTTGGGGGTCGCGACCCATAGGTTGAGAACCCGTGTTCTAAAATGTTGTCAAAAAATATTTATTTTTTTAGGTGTAAAAAATATATTTTATACGCTTATGAAAAAAGTTATGAATGCTTAATATGCAATATTTGATTGCCATGTATTTTGAGAAATCTGCTTAATAACTGCCGCTTTTGTTAAACTGTCGTTTGTGTTCCCATTTCTATTTTGCTGTGTATTTTATTATAATTTACATTTTTTTGTGAAATCTTACGAGCAAATTATCAAATAGGTAAGATTTTAAGCGGTGTGGGCATAATTTATACGAAAGTGTCCCAGATTTACATCAATAAATGGGAAGTCCTAAGTCTTTAGGTACACTCTAGAAACCCGTAAAAAAATCTAATAGGTTATAAATAGCTTATGCGATCAATTGTTGTCGGTGAATTGGGAGAAGTATTTTTGTCGGACGTCCTTATTGTCTTCATAGGCGCATTGGATATTGAAAAAGTAGTGGCGAGTAATAACCGGATTACAAATAAACCAAAATCAAGTTTAGCTTGTGATATTTATGATGTAATTAATTAATTATGCTAAATCGTTATATTACACATTTATAGGCATGTGAGGACATTAGCAAAAAGAACACCTCGAACTAAATTACGTTTTTTTGTAAATTATTGGTATTTAATGTGTGCATGCAAAGTGCTCCACGGCTTCCAAGTTCTGTTAATATTTATCGACTTATCGAAACATTTATTTTGGTATCAGAAGTTTTTTTTCAGCGCCGACGAAATGTAATATAAGCACTATTAAGTCTACACCACTGCGCTTTGAGGTTGGCGGTTCGATTCTGGTTTGATGGTTCGTAAATAGTAATATACGCAATAACTGTCATCCGTGTGCTGGACAATGTCGGCAGACGTTTGCCGCCTCGTATACCGGTCGCCAACGGGTTAACGTGTGGGAATTTTACCTCAATGTATTTTTATTATGCATGTCACATATAACACAGTAATATTACAGTATTATAGTCGGACGACTTTGGATAGACCGTAATGAAATAAGATTTAAATTAAACATCTCATTTAATATTTGGAATCTGATAAACGATTCAGAAATTATTGTACTATAATACATATTTGTTTTGACTGGGCTTTATATCTGTCAAAATATAACGCAACAAACACACTCTCTCTTTGCGCATGCGCTGATAGAGAGAGTTTATAGCAATATTGTTTAGTTTTTGAAGTTTGAAAAATTATCCATGAAATATATTGCATATTTTTAAGGTTTTTCTGGTTTTGAAACGTTAAAGTACATCAATAATGCAATAGTAAATATTCAAGAATGTGCACAATAACGGTAGAGAGAAAAAATGTGAATTTGTGAAGTATGAATACATTTAAACCACCTAAATAAACTGCAGTTTGGTACTGATTTTTAAAAAAATTAACAAGGAGCTCACTTACTTTTGTCAAATTTAACAAAGAGCTCGCGCGAGTTTCTCCGAGCCACTTTTTGCCTACCCCTAACTTAAATTATAAACGACGCCCTGTTGTCCAGTTCCTCATTAACGTTACGTCATCAAAATAATACAGCAACAATGTTTTTAAGCGCATTTCTGAACATATCTGTAATTTAAACTAATATTTGATTTAAATCACACGATAATACTGCGATGTCAAAATGGCCTTATATTAAAAATAATGTATTTATATATTTTCTTCTTTAAAATAAACTCTGCTCCATAATTTGATAGCGGTATGGAATAAAACTGGTTTTAAGATTGTGTAATTTGAATAGATATCGAATAAAAACTATTTTAATGATATCCATTGATTAACAATAATCCAGATTTCTTCGTATTATAATATGAATGTATATTCTTTCATCAAATCGTTTGCTAAACATACGAATCTAGATTTTTGCAGTTATGAGATATTGCAATTTTACTGAAATGTACATATTTCAGAACGATGTTGTTAAAAGTTAAAATAATAAAGTCAATTTTTTTTACATTATTTTCAACAATTCTTGTCCTCAAAAATGTAAATTTTAGTAGAAATATTATCTTTTTTTCTTTCGATACTGTGGTAGATTCTAAATATTTCTATGCACCGTTAACTCTCGCGGCTCGGAGACTAGAAAAATACGTCTCTGGCGATGGGGGTCATTTTTGACCCCAGTGGTTTCCTCATTATTGGCCTTATTCTTATGAATTTCAAAAAAATAAATAGTCTACGGGCTTTAAAATATCTCTCTGCATCATTCCGCATACATTTTTTTATAAAAATCCTTGGTTTTTTAATAAATAATCATATTTTAAGTTGCGCGTAAAATATACGTCGTTCCAATGCCAATGTCAATGCGCGACTGGCGCGCTTCAGTCTAGTTATCTTACCAACGATCGCTGATAAGCGGGCGCTTATCTCTTATCTTATCGTATTTATATAAACTACAAAAGGTCCAAAAAACTATGATATAAGAATACCTTAATTATAAACATTGTATCACCCATATTAAAATAGATATTTAAGAAAATGTGGGTATTGGGGTCGCATTTCTTGAGCTTAGAACCGGAAAAGTTAATGCTCTACCCAGTGAAATCCCCATTGGCAGACTGGTTATACACCATCCAACAAACAATTCATGTCAACGATTTTTCAAAAAATAATCAGGAACATCTAGATTTTTGAATTCTCATTTTGGCCTCGTAAAAGCCGAGAGAAATATATGGGAACAATTAATAGTCAGTGTGCAATCGTTATTGTTTTAGTTAAGGCAACCATGATCTATCTTTATAGTTTTACTTGTACCGTCCCGGTCAATTTTTTTAGACAATGTTTACACAAAAATCACGTAAATGTAGTCATAAATCATTAATATTTTACATGGTAATTCTAAATTAATGTTATGCAATGAAAAACGTGTTTCAGGTCAAGAATTATACATGCATGCATCAAATAATAGCAACACAGTTTAAAATGAATGCAGTTTATTGTATCCATTTTGATTAATTTAGTTGTATTCGACTTAATTTGGTCACATAGTATATTACATATATATTTCAATATCAATACTGTTACAAAATGGATACGAATTTGACATGTTTACGATACATGTAGAGCAGAGGTTGACAAACGGACGGCTTGCGAGAGAAAATAAATAACTACACATTCATATCGATTGTGATAAAATAATATTTGTTATTTCTTCACTGATCACTTTTAGGGTGTTCACTGTCTTGATAGAAAGGCATTATATTAATAAAAACACAATATTCCTTTGTAATTTATTCCACTTTATTTAATAGGTCAGGACCGGTTTCGCTCATTGCTAGCATTGTCAACTGACTGACTGACTGAACTGTCTGAATCAGTTGATAATGCTCGCAATGACCGATACCGGTACTGACCTATTAAATAAAGTGGAATAAAGTACAAAGGAATATTGTGTTTTTATTAATTTCTTCACTGTTCTGGCAGAAGTTGGTAAGTAAAAGATTGATAGTTCAGATTAAACAGCAAATGAAAAAATCAGCTCATTTGACCTCTTTAGATCAACATAATTGCAGCACGAACATATTAGTAAAAATAGTAGTGTAAATAATTTTATTTTTGGATAAAATAATAACTAACAAATTAAAAAAAGTTAAAAGAATGCATTTTCCAAAATACTCTCACTCGGAATTAATGCGTTTTTTTCCATAGTTAATTTTCTCATTAAATAATGAAAATAACTTATTTATGGACATATTTATTATGACCTCGTTTGTCGCCCGCTGTGGTCTAGTTGGTTAGAGCTTGCTCTACCGATCAGATGGGTCTGAGTTCGATTCCCGGTAAGGTCAATGGAAAATTGGATTTTTTCAATTTTAATTTGAGATCTAAGACATGGGTGTTTGTGAAGTTAATTCTCCTTGAGTTAATCTCATGTGACTTTCAAAAATTCTCATCGAGTATATCTCGTATGATCTTTCAACTTCAAAATATTTGACGCATTGGCGTAAGCTGTAATGTCAAATATTAAAAAAAAAAAAAAAATGTGTTTCAGTAAGTTCTGAAAAATTGTAATTGTATCATGCTTCTTTTAAATAAGGTTGCCTACCTCTATTTTAGAATGTTACTATTGTTAAAAAAAAGCACTACGTCTGCTCTGGTACGGTTGTTAAAAATCATATGTATATTGTTGCCTCATAATACATATTTGATTAATATAATATACACCAAAACACGTCCATAATATGTACATGCGTAATATATATATAATATAATAGTATAATAAACCTAACAAAGGAATGAGAATAGGTTGCAAAAACACGTCCAAGTAAAAATCTAAAAGGATTTCCTTTGATATAAAATATTGCGTAAAAAGACGTGATTTTTGACATGGCAATATTGCGACATGAAACATTGCTTAATCGATATGTCATAAAGTTGATTGTATACACGCCTGCATTGATTCGAAACGTATGTAGAGTGGTTTCACCATTGTAAGATCCTTTTAATATTTTACGCAAATGAGTTCAGTTGCTCTTACGTGTGTACTATTTTTACTCTATGTAATACATATAATATACCGACTTATGTGGTTTAGTGGTACAAACATTACCCTAACTATCAGTTAGGCCCGAGTTCAAGTCTGGGCTTGGACAATATCAGATTTTAATTTGATTTGATTTAACCCAAAAAGTTCGTATTTAGTTTTTTCTTTTGATTTAAAATTTCAACAAATTTGGCGTGTTGAGATATGCAGACTACGATTCAATTGAAAAAAAAAAAAAATCTACTCAATAAAAAATCACTCTTCCACATTTATTTAATTTGATCAGCACCGGTTTCACTCATTATGAGAATTATCAACTGATTGAGTTGAAAATGCTCGTCATGAGAGAAACCGCTCCAGATCATATCGACCCATAATCGGCAAAAGAATCTAAGCGACACAATTCGATAAATTGCGTTTTACGACAATAATTGTACAACATCGCAGTGATAAAAAAAATAGTGTTATCTCATTCGCCTGATCTTTTGGTACATTGGTAGCGGACATAGATAAAAAAATACATCATAAATGATAAAATATTTTTGAAAAACTGACATGTATGCTTCTGCCAAAGAAGTACGGAAGTGTCTTCTCTGTTTCTAGGGATTCTGAATTCTCGGGGTTTTCAAAGTCCCGGGACATCCCGGGACTCGAGAATTTTATTTCCCCTTCAATAAAATTGTAATTTTATTAAAATTAAATATTTGCATGTATTTATGTATTATATACACTCGGCGCATTTTGAAAGTACGCACTATCTAGTAAAAATCACGTTTTTTTAATACAACGTTTAATAATTCCCCCGTCAGGAGTAAATTTATGACCGTAACTTGACAATACAGTTTTCAGACCTTTTTTTCTCCTATTGAGACATTGGTATCTTTGTAAAATAGTGAAAAAACATTTGTACATAAAACAACATCACGTATGAACATTTAATTTTAATATATTTGCTTTTGCTACAGTTATATTACAATATATAAACACATGGTATTTGAAACTTCTACGAAATTATAAATCCCAAACATCAGTTTTTCTATCAGATCCTTTTTATATATGCACACTTAATTTTGTTAAAAGCCCAGGTAAGTGTCACGTCCGAACCATGTCAAGTCTGTTTTTATTGGGGCTCCCTTCTTATACCTGCTTTGCACAAGAATTGTTTTTTTCAAAATTAAAATGTACATGCTATCAGCACATTATAAATCACAGTCACAATTCCCGGGATTTGAATTTGTAAAATATCCCGGGAATAAGACTTAAGACAGCAAAACACCCGACAAGTCCCGGGACGTCTCGACACAGAATCCCTACCTGTTTCTGAACACATTTTGTGGCTGTGTACCCCATGTTAAACGTTGCTCCTCGTAATCGACCGCAGACCTGTTGTTCGCTAGGCCATATACACAACCGACAAGCCACTAACGAATTTAACTACCATGCAATAAATATTTCTGTGGCGTAGATCGATACTTTTACAGGAAGGGGTACAAAGTATGTAGCGTCTCTATTCATTCTTCAATTGAACAGTGTTATCGAATTGAAATGACAATAGTAATTAATAATGTCATACTAAAGTTATATTTTATTTGTATTAATTTTGTTTTAATAAAGATTTTTTCATAATTATTCTTCTTCTTCTTTGGCCATGTTCGCTCCCTATGTGGAGCATATGGCCACCACGCGGCACCTCCATGTTTCCCTGTCTCCCGCCAATTCCCTTGCTTCCTCCCATGGCATGCCAGCATCCCTCAGTTCCGCCGAGTACATCCTATGGATAGTACCCGACGGACGTCCGGGACGCCGGAATCCCACCGGTCGAAAGAAAAGGCAGGCAGGATTGAGGCTTTCCGGAGGCATCCGCAGCACGTGACCCAGCCAGTTCCAACGTCTCTCCATAACCACTGACGTGACGGGACGCTGTCTTGCACGCTCCCTTATCTCTGAATTCCTCACAAAATCAAACCACCTCACCCCCATTATCCGACGCAAGCATCTGTTCTCGAAGCTCAGTATACGGTTTTTCTGAGTCTTCGTCAGGTGCCATGATTCGCAACCGTAAAGCAGTACCGGCAGAATGCAAGCGTTGAATAAGTGTAGTTTCTGAATATAATTATTTTACTTTAATAATGATAATTGCCAATTATTTCCTAATTAGTTGAGCCATCTAAAGGTGAAACGAGCCAACTTGTAAAATGGTAAAAAAAAATCTTGGAGTTTTAAGCACAATCATGTCTTTACTTGGTGTTTTGGTGGATATTATATTTTTATTTACGGGGATAACACTATTGCAATGCGTATTAACTTTTCCAGTTCTAAGCTCAAGAAATGCGACCCCAATACCCACATTTTCTTAAATATCTATTTTAATATGGGTGATACAATGTTTATAATTAAGGTATTTTTATATCATAGTTTTTTGGACCTTTTGTAGCTTATATAAATACGCGATAACGAGATAAGCGCCCGCGATATGCGATCGTTCGTAAGATAGCTGGGCTAAACGCGTCAGTTGCAAATACATATTTGTACTGAAATGACGTCTTTTTTACGCGCAACTTAAAATATGATTATTCATTAAAAAACCACGGATTTTTATTTTAAAAAATGTATGAGGCCCTTAGACTATTTTTTTTTTTGAAATTCATAAGAATAAGGCCAATAATGAGGAAACCACTGGGGTCCCTAAACGACCCCCATCGGCAGAGAAGTATTTTTCTAGTCTCCGAGCCGCGAGAGTTAACTGAGGTTACTTCACTTTTACGATACTTTAAGACGTGTAGAATATTACACCTCATCTAACTTTTTTTTTTCTAAAATACCACTTGGCTCACTTCAATTCTAATGTGCCCATATAATAATTAATATTATAATGTTGCCACGTCACTGCGTAATACGTAATGCCAACTCTCTTTGAAATACCCGATTGGTACGTATTTATTCTTGCTTTCGTAAGAAATTTCTCCGAAACCGCAGTGCGGGTTGAAATTGCCCTGCCCGACAGTTTTTTTAAAAGACATTTTTTTCTGTTCTCACGATGCTCTTTCAAATTGACGCTGTATTTTATCTATGTCTTTATTATTGCATATAAACTTTCTAATATCGAATAATTGTGAGAGAATTGCTACGGAAAGACATCGCTACGGAAGTATGTGACTTCCGAATCATTTCGTATGGTACCCAATACTAGCTATATATTGCCCTTATTAATTAAGCACATCCTTCCGCTCAGAGTAACGTTAAGCGCTTCAAAATGATTATCAAGAGTGTCGTAGAAGCAATGTCTCAGAAATAAATAATGACAGTTCTTAAAGAAGGTATCTCAACCTCCCTTTTTCAAAGAGAGTAGTAGGGATATAAGGATAAGGCTAGGATAGGACTAGTGGTTAACTTATCACTTTAGCTACACCCAGTTATTTAACAATAAGAAAGGGTGGGAGGGAGTTTTCGGATTGTACATAAATCGATCGAAAAAATGCTGAGACTTGAAGTTGTGGGATCCGGCATGGAAGCCAACAACGCTAACCACTGCACCATAGGACCCAACAGCTGATATAAATATAATTAACACAAATATAAAACACTTTTTTGTACTAGTTTTATAGTGATTAATACGAATTACGACCAGGATTGCTCATCACGACAAATTTTCACTAAATAATATAATGTCTTTACACTTGAATTGACAGTGAACAAATAAATACATTAAAAGATATATAATATGCAAACTTTATAGTGATTTGTATTTGTTAAATTCAAATTTTCGTTGAAAGCTAATGTTTAAATAAATAATATGAAAACCTTCGAGTATTCGAATATTTTTTTAAGCACGTCGAAATAAGCTGTAAAATTTGCAAAAACTGTAAAAACTCGGTTTGGTATTAACAACTTAACAAGACATACGGAAGTTGATTAAAATAAACAAATCAAAATCGTCTAATGATATTTTTGCAAGCCTATGGTATTGATATAAGTTAATAATATAAACAAATAATATTCGATTGTAAACCCTACATGTAAAACAATAACGTTATACATTTATAAAGAGTAATCTAGTTACTTAATACTTAGTAACTATTAGAGAATTCAATTCCAGACCCTTTTTTTGATTCATAATCATTTCGAGATCTGGACTGGGAAAAAAGTGAGAAATTGAAAGATTAGAAAATAATTTTGGTTTGGTTAAAAGTTGTGAAATTACAGGTTGTACAATTATTGGAAAATGTGAGAGCTTTTTTTTGGCTCCGTCCTCAGAAAAACTTTGCTAAACGAAAGATTGTACATACAATTATTCAAAAGCGTGAGACCTTCTTTTTAAGCTCTATCCATTCAAAAAGTCGCGACTGCCAGTGACTCCAGTGCAAAATTATTTTTTAGCAAAATAAACGAATTTTTCTCGTGTTATACAGAATTCCGACACACTACTAAGACCATTCAGAGATTATGGAACCACAAAATTTGTCGGGATCCCGAGATTGGAGATCCTAGTTGCTTTGTATTTATGTACTAAAAAGTGATATCATAACTCGGATACTTAATTAAATAAATAAACGTAAATATATTGAACACAGTATCAAAATATTTAATACAGATCTTGTAAAAACGCAATTGACATAATTTGAGTATCACTTACCTTTTCTGTCCGTCTTCTGCGATGTGAACAATTATTTTTATCTTTTACATAATATATTTTGTCCGTTCTCTTAAACGAAAGCGTTCTTTTCGTTTTGTGGCAACCCTGGTCATTGTTTTGTCTGGGCAGGGCTTTCCTAAGAGATTTTATCAGCTGTGCAAAAATAATAGTTGAAATCATGAATAATTTTATATTAACACTGTCTTAATTATATAAAAAAAAACTTTGCTATTCAAAAAATAAATTATCTGATGAAATAAAAGCAGAAGTCTTTAAATTCTTTCGAGTCATTTATAATAAATGTTACAGAGCAGACCAACCTATAAATCAAAATAATGTTACCGTTTCTCAGAAAACCTTTCCCATCATAGTTCGCAAGCTTGTCCGGTGTTAACCATTTATTGTCAATAAAAATAATATAAAATGTTTATGAGCCCTGCCCAAGGGCGTTGCGTGGAAAAAAATTCCACGCAGTTTTAATTTAAATATAATTAACACATTATAACAAATTTTGAATCTGACAGGTGAATATCATATATATCATGATATATCTCGAGTATTTTTTTATAACACTCATTTACGATAAAGGTATTAAAAAAAACTTAAAAATTGATACTTCCAAATTAATTTAGGTGACATTTAACAATCCAAATTTGTCATTGGTCCAGTAACATTCCATATTTCATTAATTTTATGAGTTTTCTCAGTGAAATTGAATTATTTGTTTATTTACAAAAAAAAAAAACACTTCGTCATATTTGTGCTACGACACACAGTTATGGTTGGTTAAAATTCTTTAAATATATATTCATATATAAATCTATTATATAATTCAAATATGTTGGTTGAAAATGATTTATTTATTTGAGGTTTACACAGGAATACAAAAGGTACGATTATTACAATGTGTGTTTGTTTTAAGTCAATAATTAATATTTTAAAGGGCATATTATTAGTAAAACTTGAAAGGAAATGGTCACCTAAAGACGACATTACTCGATATTGGGTATTACTTTGACTCTCGTTTCACTATTTTCTGTGAAAAACCATATTGAAATTTGTCAGACGACTTACCAGTCTTACCCACCCATGGGTTCGGGCTCGAGTCCCGCAGAAGTATCACTGCAAACGATCGCCGAAACGTCGGCGATAGTAATTTTACAGTGCCGCAAACATACGGACCACTTTGTATACCGAGATTGTGGTCACCGTAAATTGTTGCGGTTACGGATTTCTCGCTCCAGGCATGGAACGTACTTACATGTAGCAACTGCAACCGAAAATAGGGTCACCATGCATTTGAAAAATTATACAAACTCGAACATAGTTTTCTTGGTTATTATTTTAGTAAAGGCAGTGACTAAAAAATTGACTTGAATGTAGCAACATTGTTAACTTGACTTGAACAAAAATATGATGGAAATTAATCTCGATGACAGTATTCAGTTGATTTTTTTTATATAATAGACTACGCATACATTAAAAATAATTAGATGTAAAATTTATTCAAATTGTTAACTTTTATTTTGTAATAAATATTTTTACAGTCGTTGACACGCATTGAGCAAAGAAACCCTTACTTTTAGTAGACTTCTAATGGAGTGTCATTCAGAATTTATTATATGAGAAGTGCTTGTTATTCAGACGCACAACCTCAGAATGAGTAGGCTAGGTAGAATTGTGGAGCTAGGAAAAAACTTTTTGCGTCTGCACTAATCTTTTCATTTAAAGATATTTGATTGACAGACAAATCGACTTCCCCAGCGAATAAAGGGAAGAGTAATAAAATGTTATTTACTAATAATCGAAATCGAATAAATTTTAAGATTATTATTTTCTGTCAATTCGTCAAATATTTGATGAAATTATATGATTATTTTTCGTCACTCGGTGAGAAAAGATATAACAAACACAAATGTCTATAATCTCATATTCAAATAAAAAAAATCTCAATTAAATATTGACCTGACTGGCCTAATCAGTAGGAAAAATCACTTAACAACCAGACCAGAGAAGGCGACCAAAAAAATGATATATAACATCATTAAATTTACTTTTTATTGATACGGTTTAGGTATGACTTCTCCTGTGATATTTACTGCTTTGTTTATTAAGGGTATCAAAATATTGAACAATGATTTATTTGAGCTATATGCGCATGGTCACCCTACCGACATATTCAAAATAATATTGGTTTCGACACTCACCGTGAGATTGTCAGGCTGTCGGGTATTATATTTTTTTTCGATCCATTAAATTCACATAAATTGGCCATATAATTACTGCCCGCGTACTTTCTGTGACCACAGTTTTATATCACGTACTGTACAATGCTGTACAAAGCCAACGCGGCCTTGGCACAGTGGCTAAAGTGCATAACTCAAGCAAAAGTCATTAACTGCATGACTCAGGCGAAGTTAAACAAAAAACAATTCTTCCTCTTCTCTTGAATAGGTTGGTTTAAAAAACAGAAGAAACTAATTTTACAAGAAACAATGTTTTCTGTTATGCTTCAAATCTGGGCTCATTAACGGATGAATTTTATTTATGAACTAAGGCAAGGGTGGGTTGAAGGGGACTCGTGCGAGTCCTTTGTTAATTTAGAATAAGGCTGGCGAACCCCTTGTTAATTTGAGAGAAAATAATATTCTTAGATCAAATTAGTATATAACTGCAATTTCTGACTTATATATTATCTTCGACAGCTTCAGTATACACAGTAGTACATTTTTAGCCATTTATTGTAGATTGATAAGTTTACGGTATATTGCATATTGTTACTATATTTTAAGTGTATTACGAAACAATCGATTGCTTATTTAAGTATTGCATATAATTGCATATGAGTGATTAGAAAAATTCACTACTTCCCCTGAACATCTAGAATTGTTTGTGTCTAACAGGTGTTAAAACAATAATTCCGTATTCATTTTACCTGTACATTTTCCACCACACTTGCCCTAGATATCTATTATTTATAACAAAACAATAGCTGACAGTAACAGGGTGAATATTGGCCATTCTTCTAAGGGGGGCCGCTTTCTTTTGTTGGCCGGCCCGGGGCCCTCGCAGCGGGGCGCGGCGACCACGGGTCTGCGCGGAAAACCCGGGACAAAACGTCCCGCTTTCGCCCAGACGATGCGTGGAGACGGTCAATTATTAGACCATAAAACAGCAGTGGTCCGAGAAACCTACAAAGGGCGACACCGCGATTTCGTGTTTTATTTTATTCCCATGTTATATAACATACACAAAAAACGTGAATCCGACGAAATATATGAAATATAAATCGTAAAATAGGTGATTGTTCAGTTTTTTTACAGATTTGAATCGGCACTGTATTTAATTTTTTAATAATTCAATTAATAAAGTTGTGTGACATTTATATCTTTTCAAAAACTTACTGAATATGATGATCTAAAAAAAGCTATCATGTCGTGCATTTTGGGAAATCTGTAAATACCTGGGTTTTTGAAATCTATATGAACTTTCAAAATCGCCTAGCAATTTTTTTTCAATCCCGAATCCCAATTTATACACGAATTATATTGAGTTAAAATTGAATTTTGTTGTAAGAGTTCTTTACCATTTTATTTGTAGAAACTTAATGGAAATTAATTTTAAATTATTTTTATATCTCTCGTATCAGTTGTTGGTGACACCTTTCTATTTAGTTAGTTTTGTATAAACAACCATGTATAAGTTGATAATTTTTGCGATGATCATAACCGGTATTGATCGTAATATAAATTGTTGAATTAGTAAGCTTTTTATTATTATATTAAATACAAGTAAAGATACGATATTTTTGAATAATAAAATTTAAAGATTCATACCTTTTTTCTAAGCGTGAATCTTTTTTTCGATTATTTGCCAATGAAACCTTATTCCCTTCGGTATAAATTCATTTTCCCAGCACAGTTATCTGACCAATAATACACATTCTTACGTGTATAAAAAATTCCTTTTCAGGTAACAGTATAGAAAACTACCAATTTAATTAGAACCTCTTTTCAGAGCCACCAATTTATTTAAACTTGCATACGTCTTTGACAAGGTAAATAATGATATTTTCAACCTTTCACGCTATTAACTCGAGTGTTAATTTTAAGTGTTTCGTTGACAAGTCATTGCCTCAACTGTATAAATAAAAATATGAATGATATATAAAATTGTATTAGTATGTAGAAATAATATTGAGAATTACCTATTTTTCTACTTGCATTTGAATAACATCAGTAATAGATTCAGAATAATCATTTGGTAGATTTTAAAAGCGATTCGGGTGAGTAAATAATTTATTAATATTCGGCCATTAGTTGTTTTTTTTTCTTTGGACAGGGTACTCCCCGCCGCGATTTGAGCATTTATCATTGTTTTTAGGGTAACGACGCCGCTTTAAACGGTCTTAACACATGCGATAACGGCTGATTCCGGATAACACATCATCGAACACGATTTTTAAGAAAACGCCAAATTGAACGTCACGACCGGAGATTTCTTGATTGTCTTGGGATTTCATATTTTCGATGGGTTCAATCAAGAGAAGGGCATCATAATTTTTAGTACTAATTACACATTTTAATTAAAATAATCATCACTGGTGGCGATCATTATCAATCGGAACAAAAATAAATTAAAAACGGTTAATTATCTAGAATTTAGTATGACTTTATGACAAGGTATACAAAATTGACAAGAAAACACAGATTAGGGTATACAATCCCGGACCCTTTTTGTGATTCCGGGATTTCGGGATTCACAATTTATTAGATCCCGGTATTGAGTTGCTTGAGATTCTTGGAGAATTTTGTAATTCCCAAGCATTTAGAGTTGTGGGTTTTTGATATCCCGGGATCGACGTTGGGAAAAAGTCAGAAATTTATATATTTTAAAATTATATGCAAAAGAAGGTGAAACAGCTTTTTTTTAGCTCGCTGACGAATTTCAAAAAATATTAAAAAATCTGAGACCTCGATTGTTTCAAAAAAATGGACGGGATCCCGTGATTGCAAACCCTAATACAGATGTTCATACAAATCATAAGTAAATGAAATTAAATTATCTACGATTAAAATGTTGTCGAAGACTAAAAATACTGAGAGCTATTTTAATATTTATTAAAATACCTTTATTGAAATATCATTAAAGGTTCACTTGCTAAGACAATTATAAAAAGTTTTTAAATAATTCTTAAATTGATGTTATTGATAAATGATAAAGTTTTAAAATAAAATTGAAATCCACTCACGCAGTAATAACATTCTATATAAATAGCATTTATTCTTGCACGCGTTGCCCACCTGTGATCTACAACTATTATATCCAGTGGTGGGCAGCCAAAACGTAAACAAGGGGCTCGCTTAATCTCAAAGCAATACTCGGTGTTCTGTGGAAGGAATGATTTTTTTATCACACCCATGCCATTATATACAATATTCAAATAAGCAATCGATTGTTACTTAATGTACTTATAATATGAAACAATATGCAATTTACCGTAAACTTATCAATCTAAATGGCTTAAATGTGTATACTAAAGCTGTCGTAGATAATATATTATAAGTCAGATTTTGCAGCTATATATTAATTTGATTTGAGAATATTGTTTTGTCTCAAATTAACAAGTGGCTCGCCGGCCTTAGTAATATTTAACAAGGGGCTCACGCGAGCCTCCTCCAGCCCACCCCTGATTATATCTATTAAACTAGATTTTTTTTCAAATGTAAGCGAATAATATAAATACATTTCATTGTTATTTTTTATATTAAAAAGATGGCGTTCCTTGCGTATTTATAATAATACACTAAATATTTTTTTACCTTTTATTAAAATGTCAATCACATAATATGCACAAATAAAGCATGACGCGAAAATAAAACTGTATAGTCAAGGGCCGCAGCGGGATTTTAAAAACCCCTGCCAGGAGCGGACTGGGTGACCTCCCCTGCAAAGCGTGTTCGGGACACTTGTCGGCCTGCACACAAGCACCTTTGTGTCTATGTTTTTTGCTCTACAACGTGTTTACAACTTTTTTACTCGCGCAAGGGATGAATTGGTCAACAAATAAATAAACACGATTCGATTGATTCACTTTTATAATATATATATTTTTAAAATTTTTGATAAATACCAAGTGACGATGCCGCCTGTCAACATTCGCTCAATGCGCAAGATGCTCTGACAGAGACAGACAGATTTTGTACTACGCTTTTTGCACTACAGACAGCCTTTCTGTCTGTCTGAGACAGGCAGACAAAAAGATAAACCAAGAAAAATATTATATTTTGTGGTGCAGTTAACCGAGGAAAAAAATGATTTGATAGAAGACTGTTTGCCTGCTTTTAAAAATTGATAAATTGATATAAAAAAATTGTATCAGTTTATTCATATATTCATCAGTTGAAAATGCTCGTGATGAGCGAAACCGGTCTTGGTCTTTTACAGGAAACACAAAAAACGTATTTTGATATTTTTGGGTCAAATTCAAATTATAAAGTATATGCAACGTTTAAGTGCACGGAGACTAATAAACTGGTTTTTGACTGACATTATCTAATATCATATTAATACTTATTTGTTTTAAAGGCATGTATGTATGTGATGTCTTGAACTCTCACCTTCCACCCATCCTATCCTATGAACGGGCGAATCGAGAGCGATTAGCTAACCACTTGCCCTGTCCTAGCCTTATCTTTCTATTACTACTCACTTTGGAAAAAGAGAGGTTGAGCAACTGAGTAACAAGTTCTCGTAGAAACACTTCTATTAATTAAAACACAATATTCCTTTGTACTTCGTTCCACAGATTAATAAATTTAGGATGGCTGGAATAGAATTCAGATTAATAAATTTATTAATCTGAGATGACTTTTTAATTATTTTTTAGATGTATTAAACATTTTAATTTTGTGTTATTTTAGAATCACTTTTTATGTAATTGGTAATTTCTTTTAATGCCAATTGTTGTTTATAACTGTTCATTTTTGTATAAATAGCATTGTTAAATTATATTTCTTATCAGTTGACGATGCTCGTAATGAGCGAAACCGGTCCTGCGAATTAAACAAAGTGGAATGAAGTACAAAGGAATATTGTGTTTTTAATAATATAATGCCTTTCCACCAAGTATTGACAGTGAACACCCTAAAAGTGAGAAACACTTCTGTTGAGATAAACTCCATTAGAAGTCCATATGCTTCCACATTGGGAGCGGACATGGTTAAAAAAAATCGGCATTTTCAGTTTATTATGCATTGTGATTATCGAAGAACATCTATTTTGAAAAAACTGTGGTTTTTATTCGTTATTTTTTGTATACACATTTTTCGACCAGCTACCTGTGTCCAATAAAAACTCACAGAACATCCGTTTTTGACGCAATAAATAATGCAAATGAATTTTACAGTGCGAGCTGGAATTCATTGTGATGCGAACAAAGAGTGGAGTAATGACGTTATATTAATATTTACTCCCAATGCCCCCCTTGTCACACGACGGGGGGCCCTTTACAAAAGAGGGCGACTGCGCGGACAGCGGCGCTCCCGGGGCGCATGCGCCTCGCCGCCTTCGCTCCCCCTCCCCCGTCTGATCCTGCCGACTCGGCTGACAGAACTTGCACGTTTATTATATAATAATATATTTAGACATATTTTTTTTTATATCGCCGTGTTCTATTGTGTAGTAGATAAAATATAATATAATATAAACGTAAATTTTGTATAGTGTGATTTGTCAATTATTGAAAACATTATTATGCGTCCGGCTACAGTATCTACTCGATAACGGGAGCATACACATGGGCGCATTAGAGGTGAGTTGAGACAAGTGGTAATTTATAAAAAAAAAACAAGCTAGATGCGTTTTAATATTCTACACGACTTAAAGTATAGTAAAAGTGAAGTAACCTCAGTAAATATACATTGTAAATATACGTAAAATAAAAATATGCAACCCACCAAAACACCAAGTAAAATCGTGAAAATCAGAGAAAAAAGTTTTACCATTTTACTAGTTGGCTCGCTTCACCTCTAGAGAGCCCATATAATATTTAGCCGTAATGAATCATAATAACATTCAAAAAGCAATTTTATAATCATAATAAACGTCGCACAATTTTTCAAACACCCAAATCTTTTTTACGGGATACATTGGTCCAGAAATTGACAGCGTATAAAAAAGAGTGAAAAAATCTTTTTTTTTTGTTTTTTTAATTCATGTTCACTCCCAATCTGGAGCATAAGGTCTCCTAATGGATGTATTTCTACAACTACGAGAACTGTTTTTTACGCATTCGTTAAACCTCTCTTTTACCAAAGGATAAGGCTAGGACAGGGCTAGTGGTGGACTAATCGCTCTCGCTACGCCCAGTTGTTAAAAGATTGGAAATGGTGGGAGGGAACTTTTAGACGTTACAAACACCCATGCCTTCGAACAGAAATCGATCAAAAAAAAAAGCTGGGACTCGAAGCCGTGAGATCTGGCACAGAAGCCCACAACGCCAGGGGTGGGCTGGAGGGGGCTCGCAGGGGCTCGCGCGAGCCCCTTGTTGAATTTTACTGAGGCCGGCGAGCCCCTTGTTAACTTATGAGAAAAAATATTCTCATATCAAATTAGTTTATAACTGCATATTCGAATTTATATATTATCTTTGACAGCTTCAGTATACAGAATAGTACATTTTTAGCTATTTACATTGATAAGTTTACGGTAAATTGCATATTGTTACATATTATACGTGTATTGAGTAAAAAACGATTGCTTATTTAAGTATCGTATATAACTACATATGAGCGACAAGAAAATTCACTCCTTCCTCAGGACACTAAAAATTGCTTCGAGATTAAGTGACCCCTTTGTTGACGTATTGGCAGCCCACCGCTGCACAACGCTAACCGCTGCACCATAGGACTCTAGTCGCAATTTACTGTAAATTTATCAATGTAAATAGCTAAAAATTTACTACTGTAAATACCGAGCTGTCGTAGATAATATATAATTAAGAAATTGCAGTTGTGTACTAATTTGATCTGAGAATATTGTTTTAATATAACAAGGGAATCGCCGGCTTTAGTAAAATTTAGCAAGGAGCTCGCGAAAACCCCTCCGAGCCTTCTCCAGACCACTCTTGGCTTATTCCGACGATAGCATGACAGTTATCAACAATATTTGAACATTTCTTTTTAAAACGTGTTTTTTTTTTACTGTTGTTTTTTTTACCACGTTATAATCGAGCTTAACCACGCAATTTTAATCAATAAAGATATTAAAATATAATGCTATAAATATATTTAAAAACAAAAACCGATATCGTTACCAAAACTGCATTGATTTCCCGTCAGTTGTTCTTTAGTTAAATGCACCTGTGTCTTTATGGAGCGATATTGCGTGTAAACATGTGTAAATCGACACATCGATTGACAGTTTTATTGCATGCAATATCCAATAATTTCGCGGAGAACCATTGCGATTCTTGAATAGTCTCGCAGGGCAAATGCTCACAGCAGGGGAGATGCTCAAGCCTCGGCTGACAGACCTGAGCCGGGCGACTGACAGCCAACCTTGTTTACCTGTATGTTTTAGTTTTAGAGAGATTTAAACGGAGGCAATATTGTTAGAAACACGCCAGTATTTTACCAGTCAAGTGTTTGGTTGTCTAAGAAAGGACAAATGGTTAATAGTGGACGTACGTAGCTTAGTGGTAAGAACTTTACCCTAGCGATCAAGCTTCTTAACGCCTTTCTTCGACAATCACTGACATTTCTTCAATGACAATTCTTGTGACTGCTCATCTATCCAGCGTTGTTAAGGTCTACCAACCGTCTTAACTCAAACGTAAAATGAAATCTGGCAAGATCAATACCATATTTAGATTCTATAAAATAAATTTGATATCTTGGACATGAGTGTTTGTGGTGTCTTTTCTTCTCGAGTTAATTTTGAAGGACTGATGAGTTGAGCTGTTATATAAGACATTTTTTTTATTAAATGTAAAATTAAAATACAGTACACGAATCGATTTCTACCTTTGGATTATAATAAAGTCAAATTTTAAGTCACTGAAAAAGAATATATCAGAAATGTGTGATGGATTTATTTTTATAGAGCATGTTTAGATAACGGTGTTTCTGAAACTATAAGTAGTTGTTAGCCAAACGTTCAACTTAATTTATGTTAAGATGAGTAAGGATGAAGAAATTACGATTAGTTGTTAGCTATAGAATTTTTATACATTACGCATTTTATTGATTTGAAAATGTAATATTTAAACGTGTCGTGTTCGACAATTCAAATCTTACGATGAAAGCACAAAAGTGATTAAGAACTCCGAGTTATTTTCTGGTTGCATTCTTCTATCTACGCCAGATTTGAAGAAAGTTTGAAAGACTGACCAATTGTGGTTGAAACACATAAAAAAAATACTCACTTAATATTACTGTTTTTATAATAGATTAAATACTATGGTCTCAAAATTTGTCAAATTACACGCCAGCACGTGATTGTAGTCGACACAATATTGCATTAGATTAACACGCAATATTTCATCCATGTATATATCAAATTTTAAATCCGCGACGAATCATCATATATACCTTTTTAGAAAGAAAAAAAATCGCAGAAATGTCGGGAATTTCGGCAAGCCTTCGTGTCTAGAAGATTTATTGTTTTGCGCTTCGTAAAAAAAATATATTTCCTAGCTTGCGGCAGACGAAAAAAATCACCTTACCATATTTCAAACCAAGCCGTGTCATAATTATGAATACAATTAAATATTATAACATGACGTACTTATCGGTCTAAGGCCTGCCAGGTTTAGTTACAAAGCCCTGGTGTATCTTCAATGCTGGGTCTCGTTCGGAATCCTTTCAGTAAACGTGAAGATGGCAAACTATGAATCCGACATTTGTTATGCTATAAACCAGTGATCGCCATACGGTCGCTCGCCGAAGCTTATTTGCCTATAAAAAAATACAATTGAGCTAAATTTCAACGAAATGCTTAAAAGGTTGCCGTTGTAATACTATTTTTTCAGCTGTATCGTCGAAAATTGTCAAGAAGATGGCCCTTCATCAGAAATGGAATTGATAGAATTTCAATGTGATTTGTTACTCAATGGTGTTGCCTTAACTATAGAATCTGTATGACCTTTCGTCCCAAAAGAAAAGTATCCAATTTTAGTTCGAATTGCGCTCAAACTTAAAGCATTGTTTTGTTCTATCTACTTATGTGAATCAATGTTTTCCACTATGAAGGTGGTTAAGAGTAAATATAAAAACAGACTCACAGATGTACATCTTGATGCATTCGGATGGGAGTGACAATGTACTCACTGAGAATTGAAAAAATTGTGGAGGAAAGTGAATGCCATTCTATTCACAAATTATTTTTACTTTTATTTTTATATTTATTTTTACACACACTTATTTTTCAACTATTATTTTGTTTGTAAATAAATAATTAAAGTACAAATTTCATGTTTTATTAGAAAATCCAATGTTCTAATTTATTTTAACTAATATAATAATATTATGTATGATACGATTGGGGCCGATGATAAAAAATAATTAAGATAGAATATGTATAGGTAGCTCACCAGAGAATTTCAATTTCTGAAAGTAGCTCACATCCTTATTGAGTTTAGATACCACTGCTATAAACTATTCGAACGATTGTTTTGCAAGCAATAACTTTAAAATGAATTATAATTCAATGCGTTTCATATATATTTTTTTCTCTTTTACCAGGTCTGGTTTCAAAACAAACGCTCCAAAGAACGGCGGCTGAAGCAGCTGACTTCGATGGGACGAGGTCCCTTCTTTGGATCATCGCGGAAGATGAGAGGCTTCCCCATGAATCTGTCCCCGGGAGGGCTGGACGAGGCGGCAGCTGCAGGGTTCCCTTACTTCGCGACGGCCGATGGAAAGTTTGAGTTCGGATACGGCGGGCCGCCCTTCCACGGCCACGATGCACCGTTCTTCCCCGCTCATCATCCAGGACCTCCGCCCATGCCGTTTGGGCAGCAAGGTAATTGTAAGAATCGATTTTCTATTTATTAGTTCTAAGAATAGTTTAATTTTATATTTAAGCGTGGGTAATCTTAGCCACTTGCAATATAAATAGATTTTTAGTTAACTATTTTAGTATATAAATGCATATCAAATATGAGACATATTAATTAAGTTTAATTTTATAGTACAAGAAAACCCCAATGTTGCATGCCAAGAGTTTTACTTTTTAATTCCGTTTACATCTAAAATATTTAAAATTCATACTATTTTTATGCTCACCAGCCGAAAGAGGTTAACTAAATATATTTATTGAATTTCAATTATAAAAGATTGTTTATTGAGGAATTGCAACAATATTTTACTATAGCATTGGGGACGTACAAGAAAAAACATTAAAATCAATTTACCGTATAGAAAGATGAGTATTCAAATTAAAAGATTTACTAAATCAATTTTAATGAAATGCATTTTATAGTCTTTTTGATAAATTATGCGGTTAATTTACTATTTCACTTGTTGTGAAAATAATCATTGTCAGACAAGTGCTTACGAGCTTACTCGTAAACGTTGCGAAATGCGATAATCTGATGATGCTTTCCAAAGAGGCGAAACACGTAACTTAAGTTGTCGCACAAAAAATATCAAATTTAATTATATTTTTTCTTTGTAATGTTTCCTCACTATTTATATTATGAATAACGTAAAATCAAAGTTTTGCCGTAAATACAAATGAAGCACTTTTTTGTTTCTGAAATACGTAAATTAAACAAAGTTTTAATACAATACAAATTTCGAATGCTTGTGGCTAAGAAGTACTCTCCTACGAATCTTTTAACCTTTTAGTTGCCGAAGATAATTATTAGTAATTACTTAGCACGCCGGCTATAATCAATTAATTTAATACGTAATTTACGAAATATCAAGTAGTGACAGTCATCGAGTTAAATAATGAAATTATTATATTGTCAATTTTATTATTATTAACAAAAAAAAGTAAGATAAAAATCATTTATATAATTTTATGTAGAAATGTGGAGGATTTGTAGTGTGCCCAAGAAGGAATCGTTTTATGTAATTAATTCCATAATAAAATACAAAAATGTCTTTTTTAACTGTTTATTGAAAAAACTTTCTATATATTTAAAACCAAAATTATGAAAAATGTGTAAATTTATTGATTTTTTAACATTTTTTTTAAATAAGAAAAGAACCGCAGACAAATAAAACATTTTTATTGCTTAGTCAATTATGTGTAAATTTTTGTGTGGCGATTTATTGGTTTGCATAATATTATGCTATTTTAGGTATTTGTTTGAAAAAAAATAGAAATTTCTTTTACTTTGAGTTGTATATTACGGTGAATTGCCAACCATTGGATAGGAAAGATAAAACGATTCTTTTTCTGGTTATCGGAGCTCCAAAACGTGATAAATGTGGCGCTTTGCAAATCCTCTTAATCTTACCCTGCATCCTCTCTTGGACAGTCCTGTTCATTCCAGGCGGAGGACCGATGGACCACTCGATGCCGATGGGCTTCGAGCCCGGCTCCCTGGACGGCCCGGGCGGTTTCCTGGGCCAGGGCGGCGGACCTCCTCCGGACCACCTGCTGTCCGGCATCCCTCGCGGCTCTCCCGACTTTCTGCCTCAGCCCTCCTTCGCGGAGGGCCCACCCATGCATGGAAACGAGGGCCTGGTCTGGTAGCTGAAGGCGGAGCCGCGGGATCTGTCAGAGTGATGGGACCACGGCAGGGGTCAGGCTTACCTCTCCTGGCCCTCCTTCGAAAGCTAGGCTATCGAGGGAACCTACACCAAGAACTGCGTAAAGTTATTACAACGTTTTGACATTTTTCAATGACATGGTGACTTCAGTTTTGATTTTGAATTTGTTTCCGACGAATTGGGGAAGGTTTGAAGAACAGTTACAAGTGAACATAAAACTCTGATTTTGTACATTATAAATTAAGATAAATTAATGGTTTTTGTAGTGAAATGAATGTGACTTAATTGTTTACACGCCTATCTGATTTAAAAATGGTAGATTAATCAGAATTTTCTTGCAAACATAAAGGTTTTAATGTAAATAATATCAGCACTATCATTTAACTTATTGAAATTATTAAATTAAATGCAATATTTGGCACGAATGTCCATTGATAGTTATAAACTTGTTGCAATTTTATTCTAATAATATTAGTAAAGAAAAAAGATTTTAATTTTCCATATCTGACAGATCCAAAATATGACGAAAGAATTATAATATACGATACACGACAAGCGTTTTTAAAGTTATGAATTTCTTCTGTTCCGCAAGATATATAACACAGGCTACATATTATTTTTGTTGCATACCAAACCACTGTATGTCTCCCTGGATCAGCAGCATCAGCTCATCGACGCCTTACACTTTTTTTTAACTTAGCCAAAACCGTCTGTTCTTACTTACACTTCTACAGCCCTCGTTTTATTCCTTGCAAGATCACTTTGGTATATATTCGTATTTCTGATAAAATAAATAAAATTCTGCCGAAAAATAGTCCTATTCAACTATTTATAATCGTTTAAATTATCTTGGATGTAATCGTTCCATATCTTACCTTACGTAATAAGCTAAGGAAGTCTTCATCGATATAGTTAAAAACTGAAATGTACAAGGCAGTAATTAGCATAACGCGTGGTATGCGGCGCTTTGCCGGGAATAAAAATAAAAATATTTACAGCTTGTTGTTTTCAAAAGTCAATAAAATATTCAAAAAATATAAAATAGTTTATCATGTATTTACTGTATTTCAAAGAGTCTACGATAACTTTTTGCCCGAAATAGCTAGCAAAGATACAAAATAGATCACTTGTAAGGTATTCACTGTCTTCTTGGTGGAAAGGAATTATTTTAAAAATAAAATACTCATTTGTACTAATTACACTTTTATTAAATATGATCAGGACCAGTGTCGCTTATGAGAGCATTATCAACAGGTGGTATGATACAATATTACAGTGCTATTCATACAAAACAAAATAATAGTATTAGGATGTAACCAGCGATGGGCTGCCAATATCTTAACAAGGGGCTCGGTAAATCTTATCCATGTCTGCTCCCAATGTCAAGCATATGGCCTCCTTATCTCTATATTTTTTTTCTACGAGAACTGTTTGTCACTTAGTCACTCAACCTGTCTATAGAATGATAAGACTAAGACAGGACTAGTAATAAACTAATCGCTCACGTAACGCCCAGTTGAATTGAAGGATCAGAAGAGTAGAAGGGAATTTTTAGAAATCACAAACACCCATGCCTTCGAACAGAAAATCGATAAATCAATCGAAAAAATGGTGTTTCGTACTGGGGACTTGATGTATTGTTTCATAATAAAATTGATATAAATTGCAGTAATGTGCTGATTTGATCTAAGACGAATGATTTTCTTAACAAGGGGCTCGCCGGCCGCGCCGAAATTTAACAAGAGGCTCGCGCGAGCCCCTCCGAGCCCCCTCCAGCCCATCTCTGGATGTAACAAACATTTGGTAATGAAAGAAATTTACAGATAAAGGTACAAAATATAATTAAGTGACACTAAATTGACTATAATTAAAATTTGTATAACCTTTTAAAAATAATTTCAATACTCATTAAAGTTAAAGTAATTATTTGTTAAACCCTAATAATTTGATTTTGTTTTGTATACATAGTACTGTATTGTTGTGGTCTCTTCTCGTCATGAGCGAAACCAGTTGTGATAGTGTAATTAGTACAAATGAGTATTATATTTTTTGAATACGCAGTAGATATCAAGGGACTGACTTCGTGTCCTTTCATATTAATTAAACGAATAATATTTATTTGAATCACCAGATTTATTTGAAACTAACCAAATTAATAATATAATACAATCAGCGACGAGATGTTCCTAGGCTTTAGATTAAAAAAAAATGTTGAGCTAAATAATGAATTTACACGCACTAAAAACTTATTTTTGTATATTTTTTTAACACACAATATTACAAAGTTGGTGATGATATATTGATATTGATAATTGTAACATTAATAACTCATTTAATTAACGGTTATTAATAATTATTGTTTTTAATAGCAGCGATTGATATCTTTACGATGTGTGATGAATTACAGTTTAGTAATAAATTGATACAACAGAAAAATAATTAGATTCGGCATTGTTTTTGACGGAAATGTATAGAATTATCGTGGTATATTAGAAATCAGGCAACAACTAATCTACATATTGTACCGTTTCTAGATCGAATAGGAAATCTATATCCGTTATAAAAAAATATTCCGATTTCTACGCGTACATATTTTAATTATGAAGTTTAGCATTATCAATAAAGCTTTTTCATTTGTTCATAATAATCTTTATTTTCTGATTTTAAGTATATCTTTTAAATTATGATAAAACGACGTTTTAATTTTATAACGAAGCAGATACTTGCCGTTGAAAATTCTGAATTAGAAGAAACGATCATTTTTTGTGAATATATAATAGTTTTACATTGAAATATTTTTTCACATCGGACGAAAAATTAACGTAATTTTGAGCTTAATTTTTTAATAGTTAGTAATATGTTAACCATTTTTTTTTTGTTTTATAAAATGAATACAAAAAAATCTCCCATTATCATGATTTTTGTTTTCCCCTAAACCGACGAATCGAATTGAGAAAAAGAAGGTAATAAACCAGGGCTGTGGAGTCGTGAAAAATGAGCGAATTGTATGCAAACAAAATAGTACAAAGTGTTGCCATTCCATGTTTGGCTAACTATAGATGATCTGATGATATACATATATATAATTTAAAATTAAAATTTTGAAAAAATTCCTTGGAGTCGCAGTAGTTAATTATTTTAAAGGTGGAGTCGGAGTCGTTTTTTTTACACGACACCACAGCCCTGCAATAAACACTTATCTTAAGATAATAAATACAATAATTGTCACTCATAATAACTTTAATGTAATATCAATTTCCGTACGAATTTTTTTTTAACGTTTGTAATTTAATCGAGGAGTGTAAGTATGAATGAGACATTTGAGAAAAAAATATATGAAAAAGAACACTTTTTATGCAATCATATAAATCTATGCATCTTTTATTTCCACGACCAAATAAAAAACTCTTTGTCAGATTAAAATGATAGCGGTTGATTACAAATTACAACTACTGTATCAAAAAATGAAAGTTTTTTTACTGCAAGACTTTCTAGTCATCACATATGAAAGAAATAAAAGATTATTAACATTTATGAGATCGGTCATTAAAAAAGTAATGATCGATATGCGGTTTCGTAAATGTTTCTTTTATTTATTGTTTTTTGATGTTTAAGAATCAATCATCCAGATACATGTATGTATCAATCAAACATAACATATTTTTATCACTTAATTAAAATCAGCTACAAAATATTCAATCGAAGAATGATGCAGTTTTTTAAGCCATGGTTAGTTCCTGTCTGGTCAAGTATCAAATGTGAACTTTTTAAATTCAACATTAAATTAAATTAATTATTTGTAATGCATTCATGTATATTCTCAAGTCAATCTCAAGCGGGTTGAAATCTTAAAAAAAAATGGTTCTTCGGCTATTATTTGAAGGTCTTAGTATTATAAACTCTCAATCTTCAAAAATCGGGCGTAAATAAAATTGCGAAACTCACAAGAGTACAATTTTGCGTATTTTTTTTTCATAAATTACCATGATTATTTTTTGCGAGTGAAAAGCAAAATCTACTATTACATCTTGAACAATACTGATCAACGATCGGTTCTTTCTAACCATTTATAATTCACTTAAAAATGTGAGCTTATACACTGATAGTAATCTTTGACAGTGGTTTTAACAGTGTTTCAAGTAAAATTCAATACCCAACTATTCAATGATGCATTTAGATTTTTTTTGGATATATTGGCAAAAATGGATATTATTTGTTTCGATGACAAGGACCTTATATGCAATGGATAGGTCTTAAGTCCTTTTATTCTCGGGTCAATCTCAACGGCCTAAAATTTTAAATATGTGTTGATTCGGCTATTATCGGTAAATTAAATAAATTATAAATTAGTTATTTAAATACATTTGGATAGATAAACAGAAATTGATTTAACATTGACAAGTTTAAAAAAAAAAAAATTATCGAAAAGAACTGGCACTAGTTCAGTCATTTCAATAACATTAATAGAGACAGATGAAGTAGAGAGGACTAGTTGTTGGCTAATATTTTTTTTATTTTTATATTGAAACGAAGAAAAAATACAGATGCCTTGCATAATTCAATTTGTGGCTATTTGTGGTTGGCCAGTAACTAGCAAAGTAATTGGTAAATTTTTTCAAATTGCTTGTAATGTGAGACGGCATAGTTGTAAATATTATTGGACATTACGTGTACATTAAATATGAATTTATATATACTTTTTTTTCTATATTACAGATTCACATAAATCCATAATTTATACATGGTGTTTAAAATAAAAAAATAATCTGTTAAGTGTAACTAAAAAGAATACAAATTAAATAATGTATGAGAGTATATTATAAAAAGCCTTTTACAATGTGTTTGCAAGAAAATACGACAATTTACCATTTACTTCATGTACTTAATACGATTTCATTGTAATATTTTATAAAAAAAATGTGATCAACTTATCTACGGTATATGTGTATAAAATATGTCAAACTGTACCAAGTATTCCTCTAAAATTATGAATATAAATGCGAACGGTGCTTATCTATGTTTGACCGTATGGACTTATGTTTTTATGGATTATAAAGTGCTTCTTTGCTTCATAAGTGTCAAGTGGACCGCAAAAAATTGATTTTACTCCATGCAATATCAATTTCCCGCGAGTGTATGAACTTATAAATTCTAGTGAACTTAAATCGTATTGTTTTTTAACGCGCGAGTTATAAATAATTATATAAAGTACTTTGATTTGAGTTATCAATTTATGGTGCAATTGTTTGTGTTTTTATGATCGACGTAAAGTGGTTATGTGACTTACTTTATAATCATATTCGGTAAAAAAAACTTTTTGTTATTTTATAGTTTCTAAAAAGTAATTTAAAATACATATACATCAATGTGAATAAATAGTTTTTAATCTAGGATTTAAGGCTATTTAATATTTGTATAAAGTGACTGTAGTTCTAAGAATTGTAAAATGTTTTGTTATGTTTTCTGATTGGCTCTTAAGTTTGATTTTTTTTTTCGATAACAAAGTTTTACACGGTTATATCCAAATTGGAATTCAACACTTACAAACAGCGTGTAATATTTAGTTAGACAGAAGAAGTCAATATAATGTTTTTAAGTTGAATTTAAAAGACATACAATTGAATGTTTTGTCATGTGGCAATCATTTAAATAACAAAGTTCTAATATGTATAATATAACTCGTTATAGCAAGTGTAAAAGTATATTGAAAAAACGATTTTGGATTTGAACGATTTTGGATTTGGACGATTTTAAAATATTACTTTTAAAACCGTCCATCTCCATTATTTTTTTTTATTACTCATTTTTAAAATCATCACAGTAAATTTTAATATTAGCTTTCTTCAATGTTTATAACACACTTCTTGGCATTAATTTTCAATTATTTAAAATCAAACCATTAGTTTTAAAAAGAATCTTTCAATCGATAAATTATAAGTTAACACTAACACTATAAACCACAGTGTCTTCTTACAAAGCAAGTGCAATCTGCAACATATATGTATAGTTACTGAAACATCAACCTTGAAAAATTATACTGTGCAACTTAATAGTATAGGGTATTTAAGAGTGTGTTGCAATGTTGCAATCATAAAGCGATATCAATATCGCGTTACCATTGTCAACGAGCAAAAAATATAGATTTTCTAAACGAACTATCGTGTGTTGTAGATTGTTTTTGCAGGGTGACTAAAAACTTAAGAATTCATCACGAGAATGTCGTAGGACGAAGAGCGATTCAATAACTCATATTTAAATATGGATATGGTTTTTTTTAAACTCTACTACTCTTTTGCCAAAATATTCATTTTTGCTACACTTAATAAACACTGAAACAAAATATTAATTTTCTTCTGTCAATACTGAAAAAAATGCATTCATAATTTTGTATTGTAAATATTCCGACGATTGTCAAAACTTTAAATTTATGTTTTCTGAATCGAAATAAATGTATTATTTTAAAACTAAAAATGCTTTGTAATATATACTAATAATATATGAATGTTTGGAAGTTTATCCCCTCCCCAAAAACATTGCAAATGTGTCCTATTAGATTATTATTGTTGCATAAAAATATATTTAATTGATCATAAATTATAAGTGTTTAATTTTTAAGTTGTATAACCATTGAATAAAATATTAATACTTTTTTTTTAAAACGCTGTCAGTTGATGTAGTTTTGAGTGATATTATTTAATTTGAATTATTTATATAACATACTGCAATATTGTGCGACATGTTTGCTTTTAAATTTGATTTTGAACGCATGGAACCGAAAATATTACTGTAAATATTTATGAATTTTATTTACTACAGATACTTCTCTATATACGTTTTGCAATGATATAAAAAAAAAAAACAAAACATTTGAATATTTATAAGAAGTCACATTGATTTACAGAAAACAAGTCGCAAACAAATATTTATTGTAAGACAAATTAAAAGTACACAAAATAATCATATTGCTTAAATACATCTTGTTTGAGAAAAGGATTCAGGTGAAGAGAAACTTTAAATATAAATATCCTTTTAAAAAATATATTTTAACCGTGAAATAGATTGAATGGTTTTAAAAATTTCTTGTAGCTAAAAAGGTACAGTAAATTATCTAACCTTTATCAAAATTCTACGATAGATTTTCTGATGACGTGTTCAATAACTAATTGTTAATTGCTCTTTATAAACATAATTTATATGTACAACTTTATGTAACGTCGTATGAAAACTGTACAATGTACAGTTTTGAAATTCTTTTGCCTCTTTTTCATACACATATACATATCTCATTACATATTTAATTAAGTATTACCTTAATTTACAACAAAATAAATACACGAATAATATCAAAATTCTGAGTTATGTGAAATTGTACAATATATAAATTTGTTTAAACATACAAACATTAATTTAATCGGTTACTTTCAGCTGAATACTATTTTACACGTACTGAATTCCCGTGTAATATTTTACCTTGTACAACACTGTTGTGCAATAGTCTGTAATTGACTAGACATGCACGGTTTTAACACTGTCGCTTCTTGTTTAAAAGGAAAATAAAACACACAACTTTTGTCTTAATTCTGCAGTTTTATCAATTCAATTAAGACCAATTTTTCTCATAACAAACATTTTCATCTAAAGTAATCAGTAAAAAATGCTCGCGATGAAAAACTGGTCATGAACACTTAAGAAACCTAAAGTTGTGCTGACAAATAAACATATTTTCTTACTGTAAATACTTTTTTATAAATTTATTATTTAAATTAAATAATATCATTCAAACTACGAATAAAATAAATCATATCATTTCTTTTATATAAAAAAAAATGGCACAAGTCTATTAATTGCGTATTATATTTATTTTTCAAAATAATTAAAAAATAAATGACCGTATTTAATATTTTTTTTTTTGGATAATTATTGATTGTTAATAGATTCCGATGTTGGTAAATAAATAAATTAATTAAAAGAGAAAGTATTTAGTATGGTATATTATACTTATGTGACATGAAAATAAAATGATATTTCCATATATTGAGCAAATTTTTTTATTTCAAAACCCGAAATATCCCTTCGAAATATTTATATTTTCTTTTGAATATAAATAAACAAGAGTGCCTGATAACAAAACTTAGTTTTTTTCTTGACTGGGATTGTCTTAGAAGCAACTGTCCAAGACTTGGTAGTATGAAGTATGCAGAAAATCAATCCTTGGTTGGACGGTTGGATCAACTTACGCAGCTCTTTTCTCTCTTCGTGGATTAAACAAAACTCCCATAGGATGTGCTTAGCATCCTCATTTAACCAGTGAATGTGTACGTTAATTACACAGACGTAGTCAAACTTAAAAAAAAACTCAAAATTAATCTAGCATGCATTTATAGTATCGCCAGCCACATCATCTGACATTTCACATAGCCTCAAAAACTTCAACGTCTTGTTGTCATTCTTTCATTTTTTTCTATTCAACATATCTAACCTAACTTAAACTTTAATGTCATTTTTATTTAAACTAGTGTTTGTCAGTAAACAAATATAACCAAAAACTTAATGTCATTTTTTCTTATTATAGAGCTCGTCACTTTATACATTTACTGATTAATTCATACATTAACTTTATTTTTTAATCCATGTCCGCTCATAATGAGGAGCATATGGTCTCTTAATGAAGATATCATAATGATTTGATTTAATTTTTTGATATTTTTTTTAATTACTCAGTTTTTCAACCTCTCTTTTTTTCGAAGAAAGTAGAGATTTAAAGGATACGGCTAGGACAGGACTAGTTGTTGGTTTATCATTTTCACTACTCTTGCGGGGGGGGGGGGGGGATTTTCAGACGTCAAAAATATTCAAGCCTTCGAACAATCGATTTAAAAATTGGATTCGTACTGGAACCCGAACCCGTGAAGTCCGCGTATGTGAGCCAACAACGTTGACCACTGTCCCATGGACCCGACATACTTGACAAGTTAAATATATTTTTAATTGTAATGATGTAAGCTTAAACAGAAATTGCTATTAAATGTATACACTGACGAGACTTCACACTTTGACTGTGACATATGTATACATAAAATCAAATAACAATTGAATTCAGTATTGCACTATGGAATCAATATTGGTAATATAGTAATAGCAGGTGGTAAGTCAATAAAGTTACCAAGCAAAATGTTGTCATATGATGGTAATGCAATTTAATGATTGCCCACTGGTTCCCAAAATGGTAAAACGCTTCCCCATTGATGAGTATCAACGTACCCGTACGTTGGAGTAGCTTGTCATCTATTATTTATTACCATTCTCATATTTTTTATTGATTTTTCGTTATTTATTCAGATATGGATACTAGACAAATCTACTAGTGACTTTTGGCCACCACATTATTTTTATTTTCTATAGCAAATGAAGAAAATGTTTTTAAAAAATGTTAGACAAGTCAATCAATCTCAAAATTTATGTGACAATAGTTTCACTTTTTTCAGTTATTTTATATGTCCTGCGGTGTAAAGAAACATCTTTTCGAGTATCAAACATTGGGAATCTCTGTAAAAAAATAATGGAAACTGCATTAACATTTTGCGATTGGGGTGAAACAAAATAAATGCGACAAATCTAAAATGATTTTTAGATTTCTATATTAAATATTAATTCATTTTCACAACAATGTTATAAATCTGGTGTGTACTTTCATACAATACAATTAACACAATATAAAACATTCTAATGGTAATGGATTTGGAGCAATTCTATATTTTTTCTAAAAATACAACTCTGATATAATTTGACAGCCTTGACTGTACGTAATAATCATTCTCTTGGGCACATAAATGATGTGTTCCTGGAAAAATATAAAATCAATTATTTTTTCAATTTAAGCTATGAAGTTAGTCTTAGCTTGAACATAGTTCTGACAATGACGTAAGGCAGAAATAGCTATCAACTAACTATACATAGAAAAAATAGAAAATACAATATTCATTTGTACTACTTATACTTTTATTTTAAAATATCAGGACCGGTTTCGCTCATGAAAATCATTATCAAGTTGATAACTGATGAATCAAGTGGACATCAAATGAATATTGTATTTTTTTAAAAATATAATGCCTTTCCTTTTATAACACACTAAAATTTTTAAAAAAGATATTTTTTGACCTTATTATAATGGAGTTCTACCAAGTAAATACCAATTCAATCCATTAACAAACGATTGGTCTATTTAGTTTTAGTACCTGGCTTATTATTGTTTCTTTCATTTTCCAGTGTCAATTAATAATGATGCCACTGATTACAGCTCGAAATTTTTAATTTAGATTAGAAAAAGCTGTTTCATAAATATTTTTACACAGAAGAGTAATTTATCTTTTTTGGAAGTAATAGATTCAATTAAAATATCATGAAGATGGGTTAGTTTTGTTATCATTATTGATTAAATACATAAGGTTAGTAAAAACACATACGAAGTTGTCATTTTACAGTGACTTTATTGATAAATAATATTTTCCTTTCTTATAATATATAACATATAGCATTATATAATACATAGCATTTATGTTTGTATCTGATTTATCATCATAAATATTTTTTAAAAAATATGATAATAATATTAAACATGTGTTTCGTGAAAAAATATAGACAAGTCACAAAACAAGTGGCAGGTTGGAAAATAAATTTACGATCTATATTATTATTTATTACACTTCGGGCTGGACTGTGAAAACGGTTTATAATGAAAGAATTCGTTGCCCTCGATACTGATAATAGACAATATGTATTATGAATATTATAAAGACCCGGATTGCCTATATTGCATATTGCTCACCCTATTTCATGATACTGAGGGTGGTTCACATTGTATGTGAATTTAATTCAATTAATATTCTCTTCTTCTTCCACGAGAATATCACAAAATGTATAGCGTTGGCTTAATTCTAACATAACGTAAGTCAGTTTACTCTAAATGTTCAGGAGATAGTCAAAACTGAACCATTTTCGCTCCTAATGTGAATCGTATGGACTCCTTATTGAATTCACTTTACAGTAGTGTTTCTATGAGAACTTCTAGTTACTCAGTTGCTCGAATTCTCTTTTTTTCCAAAGATACGATAGGTGAGAAGAACAGGGCTACAGCAGGAGTAGTTGTTAGCGAATCGCTCTAGCTAGTTAATCTAGCTAGTAAGCTAGTTAGTTAGCTAATAGGATAGTTGGGAGGGGGGTATTTAAAACATCACAAATATCTATGCCTTCAAACAGATTTTTTTTTCAATCAATTTGTAATACTTTTCGTACTGGGATTTGAATCCGTCACCTCCGTAACCGAAACCTACGACGTTGACCACTCAACCACGCAGGCGGCGGAGAATACAAATGAAAATAGCTATCTATTTAAAATATTGTTTTGGAATTTGATTGAAGGTGGAGTATCAATATCAAATATGAATTGCTCACATTTATATAAGTATTGTCACAAACGGTGTGAGTTTCGCTTTTTAGAATTTTCAAGCATTCAAGCTCACGGATGAACTCTCAGTTGAAGTTAATATAAACTAAATTTGAATCGTTCAAATTATGTACATTAACACAGGTTTTGTCACTAACGACCCGGGTTTTGCCTTTCGGTATCTTCAGGCGTTCAAGTGCACGAATGAACTTGAACCAATTTAAGATTTCGACTGAAGGTGCTTTTTCAATATTAAATTTAAATCGTTCAAATTATGTACATTCACACAGATTCGGTCACTAACGACCTGGGTTTCGCCTTTTGGCAGGGTCATAAGCGACAAAATCTTATATTAATATAAATTATTTATCCATCAAAATCAATATTTTTTTGTCAAAAAAGCGCTCGGCGTCTTCAGCGTTTGTATTCTGACATTTTCAGAAGGTAAAAAGGGTTCGTGGTGAGTCAACGTCGTTGTCTTCCGTGAAGGACCTCACGGGTTTCAGTACGAACAGTATAAGCCCTGTCTTTTATATCCCTACTCTCCGAGAAAAAAATGATGTTGAGCAACTAAATAACAAACAGTTGTCATAGAAACACTTCTATTAAATTGAGAGAGAGAAAGGATTAAAATAAAAAGGTTATTAAGACACAAATACCTATTCTTAATTGATATATTTTCACCCCGAGAGAGAATTGTGCTAAATAACCATTGTATTGTAGAAGAATATTACCTGGTAGTCAAATTTGAACCGCCCATTTTATGATATATGGTTTTTATTGTTCAATATGAGTGTTGCAAGTGTAAAATTGCCTCGCTTTTGTGTAACTCACTTACAAATACAAGCCCGGTGCCTTACAAATTGCGGCCAATAATACACTGCTTCAATAAATTATGGAAATTGATGATTTTTACTACTAACTATATTTTAAGGGGGTGGGAAATGCGATGACCATGTTTACTTTTCACCATTCCAACTCCGATTATTTGGACTTGAACGATTACATAGATCAGGGTTTCCCAAACTTAATGTGCAACGGAACAAATCTAGAAATGTTACGGGAACACAGATTATTTTTTAGGTCAGTTAATTCATCATAGTAAGAATACTTTTAAGGTGTCCACTGTCAATACTTGGTGGAATGGCATTATAATTAAAATAATAAAAGATTTTTAGTACTTTTTTCCCCACATAAAATTTATTTGATCAGGACCGGTTTCGCTCATCGCGAGCACTATCAACTGATTAAAAGGATTTACAAATTATATTATAATTACACAAAATTAAAATGCTTAACACCTATAACATACAATTAAAATATCATCAATAAATATAAGTGGCAAATGATGTTAATTATAAACCCAATTAAAATTTGGGAAATTTTTAGAAACAAAATGTAACTCTACATTACTTAAGTATTTACTTTGTAATGTAAAACTATTTTTTTAAATGACGTATCTCCATATTGAAAAAATCACAAAAAAACTAAGTTTAACTAAAAAAAACTAAAAAGCCTATTTTGCAATAAATTGTGCAAAAAAGATGTGTGTTTTAACATTAAAAAGGCGTTCCTTACTTATAAATGTCTTTTAGAAAAATTACTCCACATTTATAAATAAAGGATTGTTATTTATATTTTAACAACAATCCAGTGCTTAATTTGGTAATATAATCGTCCCACCGAAAGAAAAACTTATACTTCCCCCGCACTACACAACATTTACTAAAATTGATACAATAGCTACCGCAAATTGCACCCTTCTTGCCGCGCCCCCTCTCTACTGTTGTTGGGCGGAGGGTCGCAAAATAAAGACCAAGTGTTGACATTTGTGTCTTGTAACCCTGGGCGGAAGAATGAAACACATAAAAGAAAAAGAAGAAAAGCAAAAAAAAAAACGACGGCTTGAAAGGCGTTATGAATAATGAATGCGGCTTCACTTTTCGCCTGACGTTCGGGGATTGGGAATTTTTTCCCCAGTCTAGCAACACTTTTCGAAAATAGTCGTTTTATTTTAATAACAATTCTTACGACAATAGTCGGGTTTTCTAAGGCAATATTCATTGTCAATTTTTTGCCAAAACTTGTGAATTTATAAATAACTAGCTGGCCCGACGAACTTCGTACCGCCTCAGAATCAATAAATGTTGTGTTAATTTATTGGATGAGTTAAATTCAGTTTGAATGAATACTCAAAATGAATTAAGTTCAATAAATGTGCAAAATTAAAAATGAAAAGTATTTTAATTACATTGAAATGATGTTATTCACGTGGCACAGTCGATAGATTTAAAGGAATGCAGTGGACCAACGATTTGATTTTGAATTGTGAAGTTGAAATGATCCACATCTTTGTTATTTGCTGCAAGAATTGCTCGTTCACTCAACCAATTATGATGTTTGTGATTAGCAATGATATTCAGGAACACTTTGTTGATTGTCCTTCGATGAGACGAAATTTCAAAAATTCGGCAAAAACGAAATCAATCCATTCGATTCGTCGACAGGAACACGGCCGTTACAGATAGTCAGCAAATGCGGCAGATGGTCGTTTAGAAATGCAACTCGCATGTTTGTCGTTAGCTGAAGTTTCTTAACATAGCGCCACAGAGTCGATGTTTTAAGTCAAGCGTTTATTTCATCGGCAGCGGTCGATCTTGGAATAACTGGTAGTGTTTGGCGAAAATCGCCAGATAGTAGAATCATTGCGCCTCCAAAACATTTTGAGTCATTGCGCTGATCTTTCATAGTTCGGTTGAGTGCTTCCAATGCGGAGGAAAAATAAGCCACCATTTCCCTCATCAATTGCCTTCATTAAAGTATCGTACACTTTCTGTTGGGGGTTCAACAGTGGTACATTCGTTCGAAGTGATTGGTTCAATGCATCTCGATCATATTCACGTTTACGTTCCGATTCTCGATTGAAAGCGTCGTTCATTCCTCGATCTGGCGACGCATCATGCAGCGCATGAGGTAACACATATCTTCGATCAAAAGCAACGCCTGGTTATGTATCTCCTCATTCACCTCGAGATCGGGATTCCCTGAACTGACGCGAATTCGGTGTAAAGTGTCTTCGGACATGTCATCCTTGTACTTTTTCCACAATTCACGTGGATTCGATGGGAAGCATGTCAAAAAAATGATAGCAAATAATGTGCGTATCTGACTTGGAGACGCAGAAACAATTGCTTCAGCGATTGTCATGTCCCAATGAGTTTAGTTTTCAAGCAAATTGAGCTATTGACATGCGGCACGAAATGTTAGGCATACGACGCCATTGACAGTTCGAAATGATTCGAAATGTCGACCCGAAGGGAATTATTGGTTGTTTTTCAGATTTTTCATGTTCACAGAACTGAAAGACTCTTAGAAAACCATTCCGAGCACTCTTACTGATTGGTTTAGAAGTACTTGGCATAGCTAATACCTCTTTATTTCACTGTATTTTAAATAATAAAATTACATCTTCACAATGTTGACAAACGACTACTTTTGTTTGACAGTAACTGTCAAACAAAGACTGTTGCTAAGAAATGTGTTGGTCTAGGATAAATTTGTTCTCAATGCTTGTCACCAACATAATGACAGGGATCTTTTCAAAATTATTCAAATAATACTTTTTTATAATTTTACGAAAGTTCATTCTAAATTTTCATATTTTTTATATTACGAAATGACATAAATTCTCATTATAACAAAGAACGCAACATTTTCCAAATCTTCAGTATTATATTTATGAGATTATCTTTCATTAGAAAAAAATATATATTTTTGTTTAATGTTCCACACATACAAACAGTTATACAGTCAATCCTGTTTTTATGCGGTAGATGTGTTCCACGAAATATCGCAAAAAAAAAATCGCATAAAAAAAACTTGACTTCCATAGAAATAGTGGGGTGCGTTACTTAAATTTTAAAATCCGCATAACTTTGAAACAGCGAGTTAAAATATACACTAAATCGCAAAGTATAAGAAAATTAGGGGAAAACCACGGCGTAAAAATATTAAAAAATAGTCACTGTATGACAATTCTATGTGTGTTTTAAAGCATGTGGTTCTAAATCACTCTTTTTCAGAAGAAATAGTATGCGCATCAATTTCATAAAACTATGGTTGTTTTCTAACAATAAAATTAGTGATCAGAGTTTGTTCAGATTTTCTTTTTCGATAATTAATTGTTTATGCAGTTTGTTATACCCATATATATAATATATTCTAAAGTTATCGTTGAAACTTGAATGCGCGATCAGAATTTGAATCATTTAGAAAGAAATGATCTTCTAATTTACTGAAAAGTTGGATACCTTCTTCAATTATTTTCGCAGTGAAGGAACTGGAATTTCTTTCAGTTCGTCATTGTTTTCTGGTTTTTTGTCAATAATTAAATTTAAATTATGAACATCTTCGTCACTTATAGCTTTATCTGTAAGTAATTCGTCGATATAATTTTCGCTAAAGGTATCAAACCTTTCTTCGCCAAGTTCAGGTGCTAAAGTAGTCATTTCAGCTGATATTACCGATGCTTCAATGGTTTCATCGACTGTAACACACCTAATTAGGTGGACTTAATTCAGCGATGGCAGATGCAACATGATTCAAACAGTCCGAAATCGTATTTTTTTTTCAAATGTCGGTTGTGTTTATGATTCTCTCTATTCTATCCAAAATACATCAATATATGCTCTCGATGTAATATTTAACATTTTTATATATCGTAAAATATGGTACATTTAAAAAAATGCATTTCTAAAAAACCGCATTACTTCGAAATCGCATAAAAAACCGCATAAAAACAGGATTGACTGTATATAGGGATCAAAAATAAAATAATGATTTGATAGTATTCTATAACAATATAATATACATGAAAAGTATATTATTTTTTTTTACATACCTTCTGATTTTATGTACTTTCATTCGTCTTTTCACATTTCAGTATATATTTTAGCGACGGTGATGAACATGAGACATAAATTCCTAAAAGTTTTTTTTTTAAATGGATATTGAAGATTTAGTTTCGATTTAGTTTAAAGTTGGCATTCCTAACTTGATTAACAAAATGCCTCACATGAGGTAACACATGTCTTCGATCTAAATCAAAGCCTGGTTATTTATCTCTTCATTCACCTCGAGATCGGGATTCCTTGAACTGACACGAATTCGATGTAAAATGTCTGTAAAATTGATATGTCCCAATAAGTATAATTTTCAAGCAAATTGAGCTCTTGACATGCAAGTAGAAACATTCGTCATTTTTCGGATGAACTGTGTAAATGCAACCAAGAGCATTCGGGTGATCAGGAACCGCATCGCCTTGCTTTTGACGTTAAAATTTCTTCGATATAGCGTTCCAAGTGTAATAACGTGTCATCTCAGAGTAGAGCAACGTTTGTGCAAAATATTTTTGTCAAAAATGTATCATACCTAATTATAAACATAAACTTATTTCAATATTATCCGATTTTCTTTCGTTTTCATTTCATATCATCGATTTCTTTTATTCTAATCCATATTCTAAATTTAAAATTATTTATAAGTACGCAAAAGAAGCAAAAACAAACAAATATAGAAAACAGTGCGATCTGGTGGATTTTTCTGAAACCAGCTTACGACATTTTAGCATTTGAAGCTGTTGTTCGTCATTTAAAAACTGTCACTATATGACAATATTAATTTTCTTCATAATTTATTTTCCGTGATATTTTTCCGATGTTTTAATGCTTATTCTGCTATTCTAGGTAAATAAGAATTTTATAAATCAAATATCATTGAAATCCGTTTTGTAATTCTCGAGATATACGTGGTGTAAATAACCCCACTTTGTTTTATATATATAGATTTATTAATAACCATTTTAGTCACATAATTTGAAAGAATGTTTGACAAAACATTATTATCAAATTTAAGCCACTTACAATTTTCAGCGTCACCCAGGCAGCTAGTGACAAAACTTATTATGGAAATTTACAAAATTTAAACTGTTCAAATTTTCATTCCATATTTAAAATAAATACTTTTATTCATATTTAGAATAAGTATTTCTTTTACATTATCTCTTTTATCTAGATATATCTGTGTCTGTCCATCATTCGCGTCAAAGCTATTCACATCACACACAATATGTCTGCAATCGTGCGCATTCAGCATGCTCACTTAGGCATGCCTTACTTTAATAGTTTGAATTTTCGAAGAGAAATTTATCTGGCCATATATTTCTTTCGACCTATACGAGGCCAAAATGAGAATTCCACCATTCTTGAGAATGTGAATCTAAATGTACCTGATTATTTTTTGAGAAATCGTGGACATGAATTGTTTGTTCTCCCAAGGTGTAGAACCAACCTGCCAATGGGGATGCCACTGGGGAGAGCTTTAACGGTGTTCAACAATATCCTTCGGATGTCGACACATTCCAAGTAGACGTGGGTGAATTCCTACGAATACTATTTTTTATGTTTTAGAGTAGTTTGTCGGAGCTTACTCAGTTGACTTCCTTGCTATTTTTTTTCTACTAATTTTAATGTTAAATTGTACTATTTTTTTTCTTCATTATAAAAGTTTTAAATTTATAATTTGTCAACCTTATGCAATGTTAATTAAATAAATAAATAAAAAAGCAATTGATAAAATATTCACAAACTTGTAAAAACTGAGTTTGCAGTGAAGTAGACTAGTAGAGAAATCCTTGACTTATTAGGATCCCAGGACCGACATTGTGGTAAACAGTTTTTCAATCGATTTCAGAGTAAATTGGATTTTTCCAGGGTATGTTATTTTACTTCTACAATTCTATTATTAATATCTTAAGAAAGTTTGATTTTGAAGACAAAACTATGCAAAATACGGAATATTTTTAAGAAAATTTTTCCATACATCAAAAATTGTTAAACGGTTTCTTCTTTTATTCAGAGATCAACAGATAAGCTTTTTTTAATAATATTTGTTAATTTATCTTATGTTAGGTTAGTTTAGTTTTTTTTTTTAATAATTTTGCAGCAAGTTTCTCAGTGATATCGGCCTTAAAGTTTTTACGATGAAAAGCTTAGTTAAAAACACTAGAAATTTCATACAAGTGATTTTATGAATTGGTAATTCGGGTCTGTGGCGCAGTGGCCAGCGTCGTTCGCTTACTGACGGATCTCACAGGTTCGAGTCACAGTACGAATAGCACTATTGAATCAATTTATCGATTTCAGTTCGTGGTGTTTGTGATGAGTAAAATTTCCCTCCCACCCTACCAATCCAAAAATAACGGGGCGTAGCAAGACCGATTGGTTAAACACTAGTCATATAGCCTCAAACACTAGCCTTATAATTATATCCTTACTATTCAGGTATGGGCTGGAAGGGGCTCGAAAGGGCTCGCGCGAGCCCCTTGTTATAATTTACTAAGGCCGGCGAGCCCCTTGTTAGTTTAAAAGAAAACAATATTCTCAGATCAAATAAGTATATAACTAAAATTTCTGACTTATATATTATTTAAGACAGCTTCAGTATACACAGTAGTACATTTTTAGCCATTTAGATTGATAATTTGACGGTAAATTGCATATTGTTATATATTACAAGTGTATTAAGTAACAATCGATTGCTTATTTAAGTATTGCATATAATTGCATAGGAGTGATAAAAAAATTCACTTCTCCCCAGGAAACCGAGAATTGCTTTGAGATTAAACGAGCCCCTTGTTAACGTATTGGCAGCCTACCGCTGTTACTACTGTCTTAAAAAAGAGAGATTGTGTAACTTAGTAACAAAATGTTATCGTAGAAAAAACTGTTGAGATACCTTCATTATGAAGCCATATACTCTACATTTCGAGCGGACAAATATAAAAAATGATCATGCTATTTTGTATTAATAAAAACACTTTTTAAGAAATTTACAAACATATAACAAAAATATATCAATTTAAGGATTAACCGGTTCTCTGCCAGCGACGTGTTAATACGCCAAACAATTTCGTGCTCGTAGGGCCGACCATACAAAATGTTCGTGTTTACACACAGTACTTAAGACGCGGTTTAAAGACCACAAGAAACGTATTTAATAATTTTAAAATATCATGCATATAGTGACATCTCTTGGAATCATAGTGTAATATTTAAACTTTGATATTGTTTTGTAATCTATAGTACAACGATTTAAAAAAAAGAAGCTTTTTTGTTGTGTTCAAATTTGTTGCTAGCAGGGTTATAATTCTTTGACAGTAATTTCCGTTTTTGAAACGTTTTTCGAAAAATAATGGCGAAAAATGACCCATCGTGTATTTATATGGTAATTGTTTTTAATGTACTATTATTATATGTCCAAAAAGTACATATATATTAGGGTTTATTTTTTGAAAGAAAATCACGGCCCTCCGTGCACGTCCATATTAATACCGCACGGCGTAGATCAGGTTAACTAACTCATCAGGAGAGAAGTTCCCACCGTATGGTAACTATTCTACAGTAAATTACCAATTTTGAAGTTACATTATTTTGCGTACCAGTTGTCGATACTAGATATCATATTAGGTTTCACTCGAGGGTATTGTTTAATCATAAAGAAAATCAATAGTTAGTTATTATAATTTATTCAAAGAATAGAACAGTTACCTTTTTAGATCTCACGGATATATGATTATAATTTATAGACAGTAATTTTTAAAATACGCTCATAAAAGAATGCATATAGAGATAGACTTTACTAATGAAACCTGCATAAAATTAAGAAACAACTCACCCACATTCTCATATATACAAGTGATAAAACATTATACTGATTTTTAAATGCCTCAAAAACCACACCCCTTTTGCAGGGTGCTTCGTCAATTCATTTCAAAATCATTTGTTTTTTTATTTTGTTTGAAATCTGGTTGTGGATGATGTTCGAGTGGAAATCGGGTTCAGAAGCCACCAGGCGACTCCCACGCCAGCCCAGGGTCGGGAATCAATTCTTTTTTATGGGTTTTTTTATGGGGCGGGCACACAGAACCTTTGTGTTCAAGAATAACCATTATGGTGGTGTGACCAGGCGTCATTGCCGTTATTGTAATGGATAAGAAAAATATAAGTTTCTATTCTTAAAAGTGACATAAATTTAACAGTGTCAGAATAAAATCGTCATTTTTTTTTAATTTCCACGCTGTAGACAACATGTTTCTATGAACTTTATTTAGGCACTTGCATTATTTTATGCGTAAATAAGTGACTTGAATTTTCTATATCAGTTTCTAGATTAAAACATTTGAATTAAGGTTGAATTGACTTAATTTATTGCAAGACTTTAAGCATAATTTATTCATACAAAGTAGGCAAAAATATCACGTTAACAGTGTGTTATCACCAGTGGTGTAGTGGAGCCAGGTCGGGCCAGGTCAGCGACCTGATACTTGAAAATGAGCCAGGGCGCCGCCCTGCCACTTTTTTGATTTGTAACATAATTTTCAAATACATATAGTGAGTACAGTTTTTTTTAATAATTGCCCGTTTTTTTATTGATTTAATTGTTAAGACTTGTGGTTTTTAAAATTCAGACGGAGATAAAAAAAAAACAAAAAAAGGGAAAAAATCAATGACCGACCTGGTTCCTATTTATTTGCCACTACACCACTGGTTATCACGTTTAAAAAAACCTACTACCCGAAACCTTCTTTTTATGTACACAAATCTTGATGGTATGATTATACAGATCTTCGTAGCCGAGTGGTCAATTAGTTAAATTTCCATTTAGCGACCAAAAGCCTGGAAGTTCATGTCTTAGAAAGCAGGACTGTGGAGTTGAATTTGGAGTTAGGTATTTTTATCGGAGTCTGACCCATTTTCTAAAATATATGTAATGGTACGTATTCAAACCGCAAGAGTCCATAATGCTTTTGATGATCTGATGATATGATATTTAAGTTAAACGGAAATGATTGAAAAAATTAATTCGAAATTGGAGATTTCTTTAATCCTGGTAATGTTTGATGTTGATGTTGTTGCTTAAAATATTTGAATCTTAGAAAATGGTAGAAAAAAGTGATGGCTTTCCTTGTCAAGTTGAATTTGAATAAATTAACTGACATAAATTACTTAATTAAAGAAATTAATAATAACTCATTATTAAACTTTAATATATTTTCATTGTGTATACATTAAAAAAAATGATGCGTGGTCACACTTCTCTTTGGGAAAAAGAATTTTCCCTCGTTTTTTAGCTCTCCTTTTAGTTTTTTTTCTTATTTTTTTGGTCTTGGCTATCTGTAAGATGTGGCAGCAGTGGCGTAACTGCAACTTTCCCACATAAAAAAACATTACTTACCAACTTTTGATGAAAAAAACAATGTAAATTTCGTTAATGCCATTCCGGTACCATGACAATGCGGGCATGTGCGGCAACTAGTCACACTACAAAACAAAATTTCGAAAATGTTACATACTTATGTAAAATGAAGACTAATGGCATCCAAAAAGAATCGCATCTTTGTTTATTTTAAGTGTACAAAGTAAATGAAACAACAGGCTAACAACCAGTGGCGGATTAAGCACATGGGAGGCCCGAGGTACAATCAAATTTTGAGTCCCTGTTTGATAAGAACGTCAGAAAATTCCATGAAAAATATGAAAAACCTGAACAAAAAGTTTATGAATTGTATAATATAAGCCATTTTTGAGGCCCTTAAAATTCGGAAGCCCAAGCGCGCGCTTCATCCGCCTTTACGATAATCCGCCACTGCTAACAACTAGTACTTTCTTTATCTCAGACAGTCGATTTTATGGTAAACTACCAGTTTGCCACACTCGGTTTTGTAAATATGAATGACACACGTCACAATAACAAAAAATGCGTTATTTTGTGATGTGTGTGTTATCAAATCATATATGCCACCTCTGCATTATTGATTAAGGCACTAGATATTTAAAAAATTGGTCTTTTCAAATGTAAAGCGCGTCAAAATAATAGCAGTTCCATAGACTTATTCTATGACCCGAACCAGATGATCAATGCTTGATATATTGTTTTTCAAAAAGATGACTAACAAGCAGTTCTTGTCGCCTGCTGTGGCCCAGTTTGTTAGAGCTTGCTCTACCGATCACGCAGGTCTGTGTTCGATTCCCAGTCAGACCTAAGTGAATTTGAGAATTATTTAATTCAAAGTTGTGATCGAAGACTGGGTGTTTGTGATGTATATTCACATCATTTCCTATCCTCCCATCCTTCTGATCCTTTAATAATTCAGTGTAGCAACAGCGATTAGCCAACCACTAGTACTGTTCTAGCCTTATCCTTCTTTCCCTACTACTCACTTTTGAAAAAAGTGAGGTTGAGTGACCACTATTTGCTCCATATTGGGAGCGAACATGGATTAAAAAAAACAAGTAGTTCTCGTAAAAAAACTTCTGTTGTAATTCCTTCATTAAGAAGCCATATGCCCTAAATTTGAAACGGACACGGATAAGAAAAAAAAAATAACTTGTAGTGAGCACTGGCACTTTTTTATTTTTTTTAAAAAAAAGCTCTGCTTATTTGTGTCAAAATAGCATGTATACATTTTTATTTTGATGTTATAACTATATATCGACACTTAATCGGCATAAAACCGTAAGTAAAAATTCATACATTTTACAGAAGAAGGTTGTTTTTTAACTTCCTTTCTTAATAAGCTTAATTGACAAAATAATTGATAAAAGAAAGTTTGATTGACCTAATATTACTAACAGCATTTAAGAAAATAACTTATCACGGATAGAAATTAATAAAATCTTTTGTTATGATTAAAACTTGACTGACAAAAATATCTATAGTCGCTTATGCAGTTCTGCTAATTACTGGTCGAAATGTAAAATAAAATATCGATACTAGACGATGTATTCTAATTAGGACTATCAATCTGTTACTTACCAACTTCTGCCAAAGCAGTGTCATTATATTATTTATAATTAAATTTCTTTTACGCGTAAACGAATTGTAATAAATCGCAAAAAAAAATGTTTAGAGAGTTAATATGAGACTGGATTCTCATTACGAATCGAGTATGTCATTAAATTTACACGACTGAAGTCTGAATTCTCGGGAACAAGTGACGCATAAAATGTACAAATGCACATTTGTTAAATAATAAAATAAAATATATTTTACTGCAAATCGACTGCTTCGGGGTGACTAATCTCAATCAATCAGAATTCGGCACGGTTTCCAAGCCCACTGAGGTGTCCCCGCAATGAGGGTGACCCCACTTTTGTACAGTCCACGCATGTGGAAAAGATTCATTTTGTCACATTTTCAAAATAAAAGATTTTACACACCATCTCCGCTTATTCATAATTACTTATTTTTATCGAAGGCATGGGTGTTTGTGATGTCTAACAATTCCCTCCCAACTTTCCGATTCTTTAATAACCGGGCGTAGCGAAAGCGATTAGTTAACCACTAGTCCTAGCCTTGTATCCCTACTAATTTCTTTGAAAAAGAAAGGTTGAGCGAAGTAATAAACAGTTCTCGTAGGAAAACTTCTGTTGAAATACTTCCATTCGGAGACCATATGCTCCACAGTAGGAGAGGACATGGATAAAAAAATTGTACACGAGTGATGAAAAGTGTCTGCTCTTTTTTTGGAACACTGCGAATAACTTTATGATTAACCGAGCCCCTTGCTAACGAATTGGCATCCCACCGATAGTTCAATCATTCCTTATGTTGCCAGGTAGTAAAGCCAGGGGTGGGCTAGAGGGGGCTCGGAGGGGCTCGCGTGAGCCCCTTGTTAACTGAAGAGAAAACAATATTCTCAGATCAAATACGTATATAACTGCAATTTCCAATTTATTTATTATCTACGACTGCTGCAGTATACACAATAGTACATTTTTAACGATTTAAATCTAAAGTTTACGGTAAATTGCATATTATTACATATTATAAGTGTATTTTGTAACAGTGGATTGCTTCTAATTGCATATAATTGAATAGGAGCGATTATAAAAGTCACTCCTTCCTCAAAACACTGAGAATTGCTTCGAGATTAAGCGAGCCCCTTGTTGACGTATTGGCTGTCCACCGCTGAGTAAAGCTATTAAATTGACAAAATACACTGAATATTACATTTAAATTAACAATGTAAAGCATCATTATTAAGTGTCAGTAACTGGACGGTTGGCCAACATCAAAGGTGTGATGCCACGTGCTTGGTTCCCAAGATGTCCAACTGAGTTTCTCGTTGACGTTTTCTCCCCGATATCAATCCTCAATAGAATAAACTATTGTGCATCGCCTGGGTGTTGGATTTGAAGACAATGGGTGCTATTTCGATGGATGTTGATCATATGCTGTTTCAGCAAACAATTGAAAAACAATCTCCTTCTGGATAATTAATGTGTAAATACCAAATTATTGGTGTATGTACATATATTTTTTTTTTTTAATTAACCACGTTTGCTTCTAATGTGGATCTTATCATGCGTTGTAGTCAGTGGCGGCCGGTCAATGTGGCATTGGATCAATGCACCCCTCGTATATGCAGGGGCGGTTATATTTCATGAAATAATATTCAAACATTTATAAAATTCACTAATTTTAAATTCTTCATGTATTTATTGTCTGTAATAAATATTTTACAAAATTTTAATTGATTTTATTTTAGGCAATAAATCCATAAAGAATTTTAAAATGAGTGAATGGTATAAATGTTATGTTTGAATATAATTTCATGAAATATAACTGCCCCTGCATATACAAGGGGTACATTGATCCAATACCACATTGACCGGCCGCCACTGGTTGTAGTACTAACTACGAAGTGTAAGAGCGCTGATTACTTATAATATTTGTATGTTCGCTAACGGTAGTAGTCCAATTTCGGCACCAACAAGTTTCCAACAAAACGTTCTCCATATACATAATTACAAAAATAATTTTATTATTTTACGTAAAAATGAACATTTATCGAAAAAATTACAAATCGTATGTAAAATTTATGGAAGCGCCGACCCCACACTTCCCTGCCCCACTACATCATAAAAATTTTGGACTCCTAATGGATATTCTTCATGATTGATCAAGATAACTGATTTATACCCAAACCTCTTTTCGATGAATGTGGTTAAAAATTAGTTTGCTAATCGCTTCCGTGTTGTCCCGTTTTAAGCGTCTGGTATAGTTGAAATTATATAAGTTTGCCGTTTTACTACATTGATACGCTTTGTGTATAATACACAGAACGTGTAAGTGTATTAGTATGTATTTCTTCTGTGATTGGTCAAAAGACGCAAGGGTCGCTTTTTTGCTCTCGAAAACAAGGGTGACCATAATATAATGTCAGAAGTAACGAAATAGGATGAGGTAAAGCACTGTGCGGTTAGACTAAAGAAGTGGTTATAAATGTGTATAACTACATAAAAAAATACACGAGAATGTTAACTAGGTAAATATTTATTCATTTATTAATGTTTTTAGATAGTAATTACTTACTGTGATCGAAATTTCTGTATACAGTGCATTTTTTTACATTACATAATAAATATATAGAATTCACATTCATTGTCGACGAAGTCGAAGTCACATACTGGAAAGGGAAATAAAGACTTAGTCTGTACCCACTCTAGCAAGAACTTTAGACAGGAAACTAGGTATCCGCTTCGCGGACCCCACATATAGTTTCAATAGAGAGTAGAGGTAGGAAAAAAAAGATATTCTTATAGTTGTGAGCAAAACCGGCTCCCATCTTATAAAGGAGAGTTTTAGTTTTTGAATATTGGACATTCGTCAATTATGCTACGCTACAATCCTAAATATTTTAATAAAAAAATGTGTTCAATTAATCGACATAATACATAAAAAAAACTATTATTTATGTATTTTAGTTTAACTTAACATCAAATGATATTCTCTTGTATAAATATATATAGTTATAAATAAATGGATAATTTAATTATTAAAAAATATATATTACATCATGGTCACCCTAAAGGCGGCCGGCAAGCTTATATTGTATGAAGTCTAGTAAGGTATCCAATCCCGAATCCATTTTGTGATCCCGGTATTTCAGAATTGACAATTGTACCAATTCCGGGATTCACGCTGCCACAAAAAGTCGTTCGGTATGAATTGTCCATCCCACTACGCTAACAACGTCATATGCCATCCGTCATGAAATGCAGTAATCTAATTAAAAAATATTTCCTTCATCACGTGCCACCGACTAATAAATAAATACAGTCGCCGCAAACACTGGGTACAATTCCCACGCGGGGCTATTTCGGTAACCGCAAAGTAAATAGTATACATATCATCACCCCCTCCCCATCTGCGCTCTTAATTGGTAAGGGTAGTTTTTGTTTTCACCGTCGGACACCTTTGTACATTATAAATAGGGTCAGATATTACGGTGTAGAGCGATCCACTTGTAAAGCAAGTGTTCACGTGCACATTGGAAAGCTGAATAATTGCTTAAATATGAAAAACAACTTTAAACAAATTTTGTATTTTTTTTTTTTTAATCTTTATAATATATTATTCAAGGGCCATTATATATCTTTATATAACCGGGTTTGTAGTCAACGTCTAAGGCTTTGTTTGTAGAATGACGGGTTCTAATCCCAGTACGGTTGGATGTCTGTGATGCATATGGACATCAAATGTAGTAAATATCAGTATAAGTGTTTCTACAAGAACTATTTGTTACTCAGTTTCTCAACTTCTCTTTTATCCAATGAGACTAAGAGTAGAAGGATAATGTTAGACATGACTATTGGTTAGATAATCGCTCTCGCTAATCCCTGTTTTAATGATGGGATAGGTGTAAGGGGTGAATTCAAGAGATCAAAAATATCCATGCTTTTGGACGGATGTTAACAAATCGATTTATAAAACTGCCCGTAGTAGGATTTGAACCCGTGATCTCTGTAACCGAAGCCAACGACGTTGACCACTCGGCCACGCAAGCGGCAATAATTCCTACTCACCAATTTTCCGCCAATTTGCCAATCTCACCAATTTGCCGCCTGTGTGGCCAAGTGGTCAACGTCGTTGGCTTCGGATACGGTGGTCACGGGTGCGAATCTCAGCACGGACAGTTTTATAAATTGATTTTTCAATCGATTTATGAATTTCTGTTCGAAGGCATGGATGTATGTGATGTCTTGAATTCCTCCCTCCCACCCTATCCTATGAACGGGGCGTATGGAAAGCGACTAGGTAACCACTAGTTATGTCCTAGCTCTACCCTTCTATTCCTACTCTCTTTGGAAAAAGAGAGGTTGAGTAACTGAATAACAAGCAGTTCTCGTAGAAGCACATATGTTGAGATAAACTACATTAGGAGTCCATATGCTCTACATTGGGAGCGGACATGGTAAAAAAAATAAAAAAATATATATATATAAATTCTGACCAATGTTATTTAAATTCTGACCAGAAAAATACAAGCCAAATATAAATAACAAAATAGTATGTATAATTTGTGCAAACTATTAAATACATATCTTGTATATACTAATTTGATCATATCACTTCTTTGCCAACACGATTTTGTCTTAGCATAGTTAACATCAAGCCACGACAGTTGAATATTTATATAATAACAGATACAGTTTACGCATAATATAAACATTATTTAAAATTTATTTATCTCGTTCCGTGACTTCAGATAGTATTTTTAAATTCAATAATATTGAAACAGATTTGACACGAGAGGTCAGGAAAGTAATAAATCGTTTATTTTCCGAATTCATAATGGCCGGACGCTAATTTTGACCACATTCTGTATGGTAAAAAAAAATATTCATTATTTTTTCGTGCACATCATTAGAAGGATATGTTTTAGGGGCATTCGTCTATATTTCTCAATTGACCCCGAACGCATTGGAGCCCAGAGTCGAGAGATAAAAATCGCGGACGTTTCGCTACCGACGCTGGTATAATACTAAGGTACGTGTAATGCTGATTTTTTGTTTATTAGAATTGTTAAAACACGCAATAAATATAAATAACAAACGGCACTTGATCAAGATATCTAAGAAGCATGCGAAATGGTTCTAAGACTGTATTTGGTTTTTGTTTTTTTGAAAACGAAAGGTTCTCAAACGTTATTGAGTAACTTAGTGCGCTTAGTAAATGAAAAAAAAAAAAAAAACATGAAAGTAATAACAAATTTTTATTTCGGTTCAAAGCCGAACGATAAACGATTTTTGGCGACAATCATAATCGGTTACGCACTCAATGGCTTAAATCCACTAATGAGTATATTAACACTACCCCTACGGTGCAAAAAATACTTCCTATATATTGCTGTATCTTAACACTTACCACCGTATGGTAGACGGTAAAAACCCAGGACGTGTATTAAAAAAACAATGTTTTCACTTGGTTCCTAAAGGTCCAGCAACATATCTTAAGTATTTTTAGCACCGTAGGGGAAGTGTTAAAATAAAGATGGGTTAATTTCTGCATTTTGTAGACTTCTATTAAAATTTGATTGCATTAAGATGTATAACAATAACTTAGAATTATTATTCGTGACAGTTCAAATGAGTCTAAAAAGATTTTTTTGCATGTCCGCTCCCAATATGGAGCATATGGCTTCCTAATAGAGATATCTCAACAGAAGTTGTTTGGCAGGAGCTATTCCATACTCGCGTAACCTCTCCTTTCGAAAGAAAGTAGAAGAGATAGAAGGATAAGTCTAGGACGGGAGAAGTGGTTAATTAATCGCTCTTACTATTGAAGGATTGAAAATTTAACAATTTGCGCCATATGACCTGACAAAAAATTACTCCCTGCAATTCAGGGAGTAATTTTTCCTTCTATTCCCTATTCTCTTTGGAAAATCGTTAGCAATTTACCGCCGTATCAATTGATCGAATATACAAATTATGGCCTACAAATGATATCCGTTATATTATTTGATAGTTAATCAATACCAAACATTTATTTATCATCCGTAGATACATAAATTAAACATATTTTTTTACGATTCGACAAAACAAATCGTATTGCTTCTAGACGGTAAAATATTCTAACGATCATTTCAATAAGTTGCCAACTGCCTAATCTTCGTTGGCAGTTCAATAAAGATTATAACATAACATTGTGAGAGCGTATTTTAAATGAAAAAAAAATATTTAACACAGTTTGACAACCGCTGCATCCAAGATTCAGAAGCGTATGAGAAATCCGCTTTTTTGCTTGCGTTACGTTATTTCATAAGCATAATTTAAAGATTTCGTTTGAATTTATGTGCTCATTTCTCAATGATTGTGACTGGCTGCCGCTCCAACAAGATGTGGGCGTGCCCAGGGACTCTTCATCATCAGACGTGAAATGTGGTGGACAAGGGAGCAGGGAAACAACATTAGTATGACAGCTACACCTGAAGACCTCACTCAGTAAGATCTATGGAGTATTATGTGTCCGAAAATGTATTTTTTACACACAACTTTTACGAACGGGCTTCCAAGAATTTTAAATGAAAAAATATGCTCATAAAATTAATTACATATTAATTTATTTAATTTTAAGCCATTCAAAATGTATATAGCAGTCTTTGAAACCTCTTAAAAATTACGAGTACAGTGGAACCTCGATTCTACGTTTTTCAAGGGACCGTAATAAATGAACGAATAATGCGGGAAATCATCAAATAATACCAAAAAAATGTTTAATATTCAAAAAACTTATTTATTTATGTGACTAAATGAGAAGTAAAACTATTTGAGCGAAAAAAAAAAATCTACAAAAATGGGACGATAATATTTAGATGATAGATCGAGGAAATTAGTAAATCGTGGAATGATACACGTGGAATTATTAAACATTGTTATAACGGGGTCTTGGTCGAGTAAAAAATAAACGATCCATACAAAAAAACGAAGATAGCGAGAACGGTATATCGGGGTTCCACGGAAAAAAACGCGAAACAAAATAAGAGGCAAAACTATTTATGAAAAATATTCAACGAAAACGTTCAATCGAGATAATATTCGTGACGGGATCAAAATATTTAAACGATAGATCGACGAAAACGGTAAATCGTGGAACGATTAATGCGGGATTCTTTTACATTGTTCTTATGGGTGCTTGGCCGGGACTATGAAAAATAAACGATCCATGCGGGAAAACGAATAATGCGAGAACGGTAGATCGGGGTCTCACTGTATACTTAAATTAAATTTTATTTTATTACATGTTTTGTATACTTATTGAATAGTACTTTGTCTGTTTTCATCTAATGCCATGTTCTTTTTAAATGTTAATCATATTATGGGGTATATATATTAACAAGAATAGTTTTACGAGAACGGATTCGTCGACGGTCACTCTCGCCAGAAAAGATAATGAAATAATGATTTGGTTAGGAAAAAAAAATCATAAATAAATGTGTGAATCTTTAAATTCTGAAGGATTTAGTCGCGGGGTCCATCAATACAAGACTTATTCATTTGACAGTGGATTTGCAGAACTGATAATATTGTCATTACTTTTTTTTTAAGAAGATTTCACGGTAATTATCTAATTATATAAAGGCATTTTTTTTCTCAAAATATTTTTAAGTATCTTTCTAATATCTGATAATTAAAAAAAAAACTAAAGGTTAATCCCGTTAATACGTCGCCTGTGTAGTCGAGTGGTCAACGTCGTTGGCTACCGCTACGGAGGTCACGGGCTCAAATCCCAGTACGGGGAGTTTTATAAATTGATTTATGAATTTCTGTTCAAAGGCATGGATGTATGTGATGTCTTGAATTCCTCCCTTCCACCCATTCTTTCCTATTAACGGAGCGTATCGAGAGCGATTAGCTAACCACTAGTCCTGTCCTAGCATGTCGGACATGGTAAAAAAAAGGTTAATAAAGAATATTTGATTACCTACATATAACTGATTTATTTTCATACACTCCCTTATCAATATTAAAAATCAACGTATTCATTTTTTGATCAAGGAATTTACTCAAGTTCATTCCTCGTATAATATAAATATACAATATTTTTTTATCGTATGAAAATATAGGTGATAAAAAAAAAATATTCATTATCATATGATATGCGAATCATTATATTAATTGTGCAACAAATCTCTATCTTAAAGAAGCATCTATAAAAAAAAGTTTTGTAATTAAATAACCAGAATTATGTTTTGGAAAACATAAAAAAATCTTGTCTAGGGATCCTGGAGAATTGTGTTTAATTTTTATTTTCGTGTGCAATTATGAACGCGTGTGACGATTTTTTTGACGTGCAAACACGAACACGCGCGTGTTTTGATAAGTGTTGCCATCTTATTCCCTTAATTCCATTTTTTAAGCAACCTTTTTGTCTTCAAATAATTTTTACTGACTGTATAAAAATTAAAAAATATATATTTCTATTAATTTTAAATTCAATGCCCAAACACTTTTGTAGTAATTTCACAATATTTATTTGTATATCAGGCGGGACCTTTTTCACTTTTATCTCTTGTCATTTTTATAGCGAGCTTTATTTAGTGAGCGATAACTGTTACCGATCCTGTGGAAGTGTTTTATTTAAGGAAGTAGTCTGTTTGGTTAGATCAGCGATAATCAAACTTTTTTCGTCTAGGACCCATACTAGTTTTTGCTGAATTACGTGAGTTGCAACATATTAATAATAATACGTAAACATACCACCGCCGTTGTGGTCGAGTGGTCAACGTTGTTGGCTTCGGCTACGGAGGGCCCGGGTTCAAATCCCGGTACGGACAGTTTTAGAAATTGATTTTTCAATCGATTTATGAATTTCTGTTCAAAGGCATGGATGTATGTGATGTCTTGAATTCCCTCCTCTCACCCATCCTATCCTATGAACGGGGGCGTATCGAGAGCGATTAGCTTACCACTAATCCTTTCCTAGCCCTATCCTTCTATCCCTACTCTCTTTGGAAAAAGAGAGGTTGAGCAACTGAGTAACAAACAGTTCTCGTAGAAACACTTCTGTTGAGATAAACTCCATTAGGAGTCCATATGCTCCACATTGGGAGCGGACATGGTTTTAAAAAAATACCACATTATATAGTGACGTAACAAAAATGTAAATTTTTGCCAACAATACCAGATATTTGAAAAAACATCTGGTGGCCAAGAGGTTAGCTGCGCGGAAATTTCAAAGGTTGCGCGGACCGATCAAATATGAATTGAAAAACTGTCTTGTAGTGCGCGCTAAACAGGAATGAGTGCGCGGAGGCTTTCTAACTGCTGCGCGGCTGCGCGCGCGCGCAGCTTACAGGAAACGTTTCTGGCGACTATGATTGAATTGGGCATCACATAAAATCCGCATGGGAAGCAAGTTGAGTATCCAACTTAGATGGATAATTTTGGTATTGAGTGGACCTATATCTCTTTTCTCAACATATTATTTTATTGGTTTCGAGTAACACGATTTCAATCAACATGATTATCGATCGATATTTTTATTGTTAAGTACAGATCGAAAGGTGTATTATAATGTTAATGGATATAAAGCCACGAGGGCGGCCAACTTCCTTAACACGGCTCTGGTCGAAATCATCCCTTGAGTGAGAAGGACTATCTAACAACATGCATTTTATTTCTCACGCTCTTTGCAATAACGGGGCGATATGCGAACTAATAACAACTTGCCAACATTACAGATATTAAGAGAGGTCTCTTATACTCAACATGGTTTTTTTTTATTTGGTTTTTACGGTTGATAAAACTTAAAATGTAATAATTGCGACCATATTTATAATTTAAGATTTTGACTGAAGGTACTTGGTGAAATTTCAATATTAAATTTGAATCATTCAAATTATGTACATTCACACAAGATTTGTCACTAACACTAACCCAGGTTTTGCCTTTTGGCATTTTCAGCGGCACGTCAGTTCAAGTTAATCTGTGTACTTCAGTGGTTTCCAAAGTGGTTCCTGTGGACCCCTAGGGGTTCGTAAGACTGCTGAGGGGGTCCGTGACAAATTAAAAATCATTTGTGGGTGCGTGGACAACGTCAGGGGGTCCGCGGAAAAATAAATATTTTTAGGAAAGAGAGTTTGAGCGACTGACTAACAAACAGTTCTTGCAGATAAACATCTGTTAATATACCTCCATTAGAAGGCCATATGCTCCACATTGGAAGCAGACATGGATAAAAAAAACCATTCAAGGCATGAACTTTATTATTGAACTTGGGGGTCCGCAGTCAAGTTTTTGCTTTAAAAGGGGTCCATGAGCATAATAAGTTTGGGAATCACTCGTGTACCTGAAGATGCCTGAAGATGCCGAAAGGTGAAACCCGGGCGGTTATATTTGTTGTTGTTATAATCATTCTGTCAGCCATTTACAGAGTTTTGTTTTATTCGTTAAATTGCTTTATGTCTGGTTAATGATTGTGATTGATGAATATATCATCTGTGAAAAGGAAAAAGTACGTAACCCACAGTTTTTTCAAAACAGGTTTTTTTCGATTATTACAATGTATCAAGCTTGATACACGTCCTATCAAAAGGATGCAAGCAGCAAATGCCGAATTAGTATCTTAATTTGGCTTTTAAGTTTGAAAAAGATGACCTACTACAAAATTAAAACCAAGAAAAAAAACTGAAATAAAGGTTTTTCCTAGACAATTTCTTTGATTAATATTAGATGATGTCAATTAAACACCAGTTTAAAAGTCTCTGTGCTCTTCAAGGCTGTGTATAATTCATAATTTGCATATGGCCATTCATCAAAATACGTTTTTTGCGCCTCCTGTAAACTTTGATATGTTTGGGTTACGTCCTTTTTCCTTTTCACAGTCGATATGCCATTTGACAAGCTTGCATTAATTTTGACAGTTTGTCTTAAAAAAAACCTCTTTCAAACACGCTCTTTTGCTTGATCGAATAAATCATTTATTGATTGCAGTGATCATAGCTACAACTATTACATTTAAGTAATACAAACTGTACAAACCAAATACAAAAATCAATATTTTTACGTGTTTGAGATATCTCCCTTATTATCGTGAATTGTTTTTATAACTTTAACAATATACCCCATGTGCTCTTAAGATTCGCAATTGAATGTTTAAATGCAACAAATATAATTAAAAAATGAATTTTTTGAAAATACTACAGCTGTTAAATTTAATTTGAAATTAAAATTTTAATTAAGACACGCTTGGCAACACTGAATAGCGTAATTGACAGGTTTCCGTGATGACATTTGCGTGTACAACGTGTACACGTGAGACCTGGTGGTTTCATGTTATTGTTTGACAACTTGTACCTTTGGTTGAATTGTGCTCGGACGGCAGGTACCTTAGTGAACAGGTGTTTATGCGTAATTGGACATAATGATAGACGTCAAAGAATCAACGTTATTTCATCGATAACTTAAATACAATATAGCAATTGGAGGTTACTATTTTCTTTACTCCTGATTTCTCCTAGCTCTTGGTCTATAATTTCATTCTGAGCTAGATTGTAATGTTACAATGACTAAAAAAGTTATTAATTATAAATATAAACAATCGTTAATTCATTTCCTTTTATCTAATTAAATATTTACTATTGCAAAAGTAGTTTGAATTACAATATATTTTATACCATCTCTAAATAATGGTCTCTTTCAAAACAGTAATTTTACTTAACAATTTACTTGACCCATAACGTACACCGTTAAAACGATGCAGGCATACATCTCCGTCTCGCTTTTTTCAGTGACCACGATAACCAAATCATCGTCCTCCAAAACAATGCATTACACAAAAGCAAAAAGCAAAATCATATACTAAGAAATAAGGAATAAAAAAAGTAATAATGAAATAAGGAACCCTTTGAAGGATTTTTTTGACTGCTCTCTTTTGCAGTGTAGTACAGGCCGCTGCTATGAAAAATTACTTCCTATGATAAATGAAGGCTTGCTGCTCGACGTACAGTAAAAGAGGAATAATATACATAAAAGTGAATATTAAATTTAATATGATAATAGTTCAGGAAAGACACCAAGTTCTGATGTGTGAAAATTCTTAAGACAGATATCTTTCTTCCATATTCTATAGTCAAATTTATATGCTATATAAATTTGACGAAAATAATAACAATAGTGCAATATTGATCGTCCAATTCATTAGTGAGACAGCGTAGAAAAATAACATAATTCTTAATTATTATTTATTTTTTTTACCATGTCCGATCTTATTATGGAGCATATGGACTCCTAATGGAGTTTATCTCAACATAAGTGTTTCTACGAGTTTCCTACTATTATATAAGAAAAAAGTTAAGCAACTAAGTAATCAGTTTTCGTAGAAAAAAATTTGTTATGTAAGTAACATAACAATTGGTAACGAGACATAAATTCAAAAAAAAAAAAAACTATTGCTAGTGTAATAAACAGTTGTCCCCCCCCCCCGATCCCCCACATTCACATGTTTGGTTATCAACATCTGCTAAAACCCCGATCTCCAAAACCTGAACGACTGCCGCAGAAACTGTAGGTTTGACCTCCTCTCGAGGATAAATAACAAAAAAAAAGAGGGAAAAAAGATTAAAAAAATAATAATTATATAAAAAAAAACAGATCAAAAAAAATATATATTAACTGATCAGATAAGCATAACCCCAATTAATTGCAGCTCGAGGTTACTGAATCAACCACTAGTGTCACATATAATGCCTACGAATGAGAACTAATACCACCACAAAAACAAAACAAAAACCAATGACCACGCACCCGCCTACGCCCAGGTAAATCCAGGACGCTACGCGGGAAAAGCAACATCAAAATACACCAGATGAAAGGGAAATTGGACCTCGGCTCCACCAGCCCCATAATTTGATGTATAGATATCAATCAATCAAAAAAAAGTTGTCATTAAAAATATGAAAAGGATTTACGGATAAAAATACAAAATATGAATAAGTGAAAATAAATTGAATATACTAATGAAAGTGCTTAGTACGCCTTGAAAATAAATGATACTTTTTTGCAATCACAGCAAAAACTAATTACGTTACCGAAGTCACTAACAATAAATTCAAATGTATTTCTAAAACTGGGATTTTTTATAATAACACATTATAGGCGGGAAACGTAAAAATACGTTTATCGTGTACTGTCAGTTTTGTTGGTATATTGACTCATTTTTTAATGAAATCTTCAAAGTAACTGCCGTTTATGACAATTAGCAATAAACCTCATAATTTATTATGCCCTGAATGTTCGTTCACACATAGTATTTTTTTTCAAACGCGACACATATTTCTCGAATATTTAAGGCATCAGATTTCACACTTCCAGTGATTGTAAATTTGTAGGAATGAAGATTGTATACTATAATTATTTATATAATTGTATGGTATGGATTAATGTTATTTTTTATACAGAATATTTTGAATATTTCATACTGATAACAAGTGGAGTGCTATCTACTAAATTAATAACAGGTTTTTATATTCAGCTTAGAAAAGTAGTGAAATTATAATTTATTCAGAATGTTTTCATTTTATTTTTAATGATTAAATGTCACATATGATTTCTTTGAAAATTTCAGCCGAAAATATTGTTTGGTTTAGAAGTTGTGTTGATTTTAAGAATCTAATATATTTTTGCGCTAATCACTAAAAACGTCCGCATATAAAGTGATAATATTATTTTTTATATCATTGACAAAGTAATACAAATTAATGACAATTAAACTGCACTCGGGTAAAATGGAGAAGTATTCTTTTTCAATCCAACAGCCATGAGGATTCTGAAAAAGAATTTATCGATATATGGATCAATTCTTTCAAGAAAATGAATAAAAATGAAAATTATTGTTTTTTGAAAGATGTTTCTGCTGAAGTGTTACATTTCTATTCCTCCATTCCTGTCTTAGCAACTATGAAAATTGAATCTCATAATTTTAGTACATATTCGTAATGGTATTGGACAGCTTTATCTCGATGTTTACGCGAGCCATATCTAACCCGGGGGGCAAAGTTTTTATAATAAATAGCCCTCAACGGAGCAAGAGTCAGTGGCCATCGGACCCAGTACGGCTCTGTGCCGAGACGATGATCGCAGAACAAAGACTCCTCACATTAAAAGTCAAGCCCTGAGCCGATATAACGGATATCTTTGAAGATACGACTAAACATGGATATTGAAATTCTTGGTTTCTTAGTGGAAACGAGTTAACAAGTATCATTCTTAACGCAGTGGCAACATGCGAGTACTAAGACCTAGTCTTCGTAAGCCAATTCATTATTATTAAATCGTAATTACTGCAAAACAGAAACAAATGACTCACGATACAATTTGAGGTGAATTCTCCGCGAGTCACTGATTTTTTTTTCAATCTGACAGTAGCTTAAGACTAGTAAAACAAATGAACTTTTCCTAATAAACGAAATGTTTACTTAATGATTAGTACATTTGGATTTGCCCGTTTGGAACAACGGGTGCTTATTTACTACAGTGCTTCCCAACCTGGGGTCCGCGAAATTTTTCATTCTTTCAACATTAAGTATGAAAAAAAAACGAGGGTCCGCAGATTATTGTTTTAAGATTTAGGGGCCCGTGGCATGAAAAAGGTTGGGAAGCACTGATTTAGTAGATATTTGTATGCCCATTAATTGGTTTGAATTGGTTTTTACTAGGTGTATTAATTTTTCAATCCATATGCAAGTTCATGTTGAAATTTAAAAGCATGTATGTACGTAATTTTTTCAATCCTCCCTGAATCTGACCATTCAAATAAGACGTAAACACAGTTAATAATTTATTTCTACCACTTCACAAACCCTTTTACATGCCCCATCCTTATTTCCTTACTTTCTACGAAGGTTGAGCGAATGTGATACGTCCAGATCTCGTCAAAAACAAGAAATCTTCTTATCTCAATCAATATAAATAACCAATCATTCTTTTTTATACACAAGTGATACACTGGGTTTAAGTTAATTTGAGCTAAACTGCGTTTTAAAAACGTCTGTTTCTCGATGTTTTGGGAAGAAATTGTGTCACGGTTGATGGTTTTACAAGTTTTACATTCTCGACAGATTAAGAACATAATGGCTATGAATATAATGGAAATATAAAACACCAAAATAAATCTTATTTAATATTTTCAAACGGCTTATACTCTGCCATTTGAATACTACATATTCTTGGACTCTTATTTCCATGGAATCGAATGCACGAATACTTACTACCTCTATTATAATATTATTTTGATATTAAGGAATTATTATACGCTACGAAATTGATTGGGCAGTTCATTAGTGATATTTTGATTTACATCAAACATTTCTATTTTACATACCTGATCAGGACTTAACAAGAGTGTTATAGTTTTAAAATACAACAAAATCAGGTATACGATGATGTTCATGAATGATCTTTTGTTTTAATAAAAAAATCAGATTAAAATTTAAAACTGACCTAAAATTTAGATGAATGAAAATTCGCTCAGATGACAGATATAATAATGCATTCGTAATAACCAGGCGGTGAAATGTAAGAAAGATATTTATTACAATAATTGTACTTGTTTTGATCGTAAATATAGATGATATACATACATATTGACTTTTCAAAGGAAAAAGGACGTAACCCACACATATAAAATTTTACAGGAGGCGCAAAAAACGTTTTTTGATGATTTTGGGCCATATGCAAATTATGAATTATACACATTCTTGAAGTGCACGGAGACTTCTAAACTGGTGTTAAATTGACATAATCTAATGTTAATTAAAGAAATTGTCTAGGAAAAACTTTTATTTCAGCCTTTTTTCTTGGTTTTAACTAACAAGATCATCTTTTTCAAACTTAAAAGCTAAATTAAGATACTAATTTGGCATTTGCAGCTTGCATCCTTTTGATAGAACGTGTATCAAGTTTGATACATTGTGATTATCGAATAAGACTTGTTTTAAAAAAACTGTGGGCTACATCTTTTTTCCTTCCACAGTCGATATAAATTGCCTATGTCAACATGACTCAATGCACTTTACGCGCATGGATTTTAGAATGACGTTGTTTGTTTGTATTGTGTTATCCGCGACAGTAAGACTGACGAAAGATTGTACAATATTTTATTTAAATTGGATGTCAAATACAAGAGTTTTAGTAAAACTATGTGTTCTGGTGATTTTCTAACTTTTCTTCTATATTTGAAATTTCATGATTATTTATGGAATATATAATATTTATCAAATGATCAAGTGTAAGACTATTCGTGGATATATATTATTATATTTGTATGTTTAATACACCTTGTCTTATTTTACATCTTTGGAGTCCATAGTCAAGTCCATAACGTCGTTGACTTAGATTCATAAACTGATTTTTTGGTTGATTTCTGTTTTAAAGCGTGGATTGTGTTTAATCCCAAACTACTAATACAAACTAAAAATTAGTGGGGCGAAGTAAGACCGATTAACTAACCACTAAACATCTTCAAAAAAAAGAGAATAGCAAGCTGTTCTTGTAGAAAAACTAATATTGAGACAATTTTCAGTAAAAATCCTTTCCAAGCTTTTGGGATCAGACAGCAATTAAAAAATCTTCTTTTCAAAATAACATGTCTTTATAAAACACACAATACATCACTATTAAAATATTCACATTAAGTTTGATTTAAATTGAAAAAAAATACATTGAAGTAAGTTTTAAGAAAATATATAATTATTCAACAGGAAAAAAATTCATGAATATAATAATTTTCGTGCCACCGTTGCGCGAGCATATTGTAATTTTATCCAGTTTCTGAGATTTTTTCATCGAAACCGACCGCAACTGCCCGAAAGCGCAGTCATAAATTAAAAACCTCGAATAAATAATAATATTTAAGGGTTTAAAATGTTCAAAAACATAACCGAGATAGTTTTATACTTTTTTTAATATAATAAAAACAACGAAACTTAATTTACGCCCGTGTACCTTTAAAACACAGATAAATAATCATCGTGCCATGTCTTAGGAAACCTTTTTAGTAGTATAAAATTGTTAATTCTGTACAGTAAACAGCATTTTCTCAATATCCAATAAAAATACCCATTTAACACTCAATTTATGTAATAAACCGTAAACTAATTAATATGGTAAAAACAGCTTTTTGTATGTATTTAGTTCCGGGAAGTTTGTCAAATATTATTATATTCTGCTAATTTTCTTATGAAAAAACTTTTTTTTTTTAACTCTTTCTTTATATCAAATTTTGGAACGGTTGTGACAGCTTAAATTAAAAGCAGTTATTTTAAAAAAAAATCCAAATTAAGACTAAGGAAGCATTAAAAATTACAATTACCGCCTATTCGAAAAGGATTCAAAAAATAAAAATACGTGTATTTTGACAGGAATTAAATTTCACAGACCGGTGCATCTAGCTGGAAAATTGAAAAAGATGCTTTGTTTGTACTTTGGCTTATTTTAGGAATAGTATTTTTTTTTAAATATTTCCATCGACCAATTGGATTTCTTATGGAGATATTCCAAAAAATACCTTAACTAAACCACTTTTTTTCGAAGAAAGTGAGAATAGAAAGTATAAGGCTAGGACACAGGACAAGCGACTAGCATATTCGTTACTTAAGATTGGAATGGTGTGAGGTAATTTTCAGACATCACAAGCAACCACGCCTTCGAACAAAAACCGATAATACCGGGATTCGAAGCCAACGGTGGGCTGCCAATACCTTAACAAGGGGCTCGGTAAATCTTATCCATATATTTGTATCCGTTTTTGCTCCCAATGTGGAGCATATGACCTCCTAATGAAAGTATCTCAAGAAAATATTTTTTCTACGAGAACTGTTTGTTACTTAGTCGCTCAACCTCTCTTTTCCAAAGAGAGTAGTAGGGATAGAATGATAAGACTAAGACAGGACTAGTGATTATCTCGAACCCATGAGGTCCGGCACGGAAGCCCACAACGCTGAATGAAAAAATGAAGGGGCTACTAAGTCTTGTTTCATAATAAAATTTAACCATCTACAGAAATTGCAGTTAAGTGCTGATTTGATCTAAAACGAATGATTTTCTTATCTTAACAAGGGGCTCGCCGGCCGCGCTGAAATTTAACAAGGGGCTCGCGCGAGCCCCCCTGAGCCCCCTCCAGCCCACCCCTGCTTGAAGCCGCGCGATCCTTTAGGAAAATCGATGACGTTAACCACTGCATCACGTACTCGCTAATACGTTTTACTTTAAATATAATAAATGTCTAACTGTCCACAACAAAAGTATTTATAGTTAAGTTGTAAATCATCAATATTAATCAGCCAGGGTCACTCAGTTTTTGACGACTCCGACTATAGATACTTAAAAATAATATATATTATCATCACAGTCCAGGCTTTCATTGTTTTTCACCCAAGTGCTTATTTTTTTTATCGTATAAGTGAACTAATTGTTAGGGTATATCAATTAGTACAAAACTAACAATTTAATTGACGGTTGCTCCAGTAATAGCTGGTTTCCTTATTTGATTAGGCTTCTTTATTTGCTCGAAGCTATCACATGCTGTATATTATATTTTCATAAATAAACAATTAATTTGCAGCCAATTAAATTATATTTCGATCGAGCTTTTTTTAAAATTAAATAATTTAACATTCTCGAATAAGTGTCACCAGGGGTGGGCTGGAGGGGGCTCGGAGGGGATCGCGCGAGCCCCTTGTTAGATTTTACGGAGGCCCGCGAGCCCCCTGTTAACTTATGAGAAAATAATATTCTCAGATCAAATTAGTATATAACTGCATTTTCTAATTTATATATATATATTATCTACGATAACGTTAGTGTACACATATTTTACGTACAGTATATTTTTAGCTATTTACATTGATGAGTTTACTGTAAATTGCATATTGTTACACATTTTACGTGTATTAAGTAACAATTGCATAGGAGCTATAAACATTTTCACTCCTTCTTCAGAATACTAAAAATTGCTGTGAGATTAAGCGAGCCCCTTGTTAACGTATCGGCAGCCCACGCTGAGTGTCACTTATATTTTTCATGGCATCGGCGGTAACTTTTCGTGAAAAATCGTATTTTGATAACTTTGTTAATTTATTGATTTTTAATTAATCATGACACGTGTTTCGCCTCTTTAAGAAGCATCTCCAGACTTGTTATGATTTGTAGCACCATCAGTGGAATAACAATGTTATACAATTGAATGCCATATAATGTGTCAATTAACTTATTTACTGCCAAACAGTAAACGATTATTACTTTTAATATTTTTTTGAGACCACTGTGATTATCTAAAAACAAGTTTTATAGACAGAAAAAAACTTTTTATTTATATATTAGAGCAGTGATTTCCAAGCTGGAAATTCTTAAATTATATCGATATTGCTATTTATCAATATCAATAGTGCTAGAACAGCAAGATTTTATTAACTCTACAGTAAATTAGTGTTAGTTAAACTGTATGGTTATGTACACGATACAATTATATGCCAAGCGTCTGTTCAAGTTAATCCGTGCACTTGAACGCCTGAAGATATCAAAAGGGGAAACATGGGTCGTAAGTGACAAAACTTCTGTGAATGTACAAAATTTGAATGATTCGAATTTATCACTGAAAGGCTCATCGATTATGAAACCTATCAATGTTGATATAATTATTAGTAGATTTGAGCCTACTAGAGGTGAAGTGTGAATATACGTTGTAATATTTAATAAATCATAAAGTATCATAAAAGTGAAGTAACCTCTGTTAAAACACATTTCAATAGTGTTATGTCCGTAAAATAAAAATATGCAATCCACCAAATCGCCAAGCAAAGACGTGATTGTACATACTTAAAAGTCCAAGAAAAAAGTTTTACCGTTTTACTAGTTGGCTCACTTCACCTGTCAAGGACATTTTTTTTTAAATCACGTGAACAGTTTTAATAAAACACGTGATTGTTTCTATCTATTCGAAATTCGATTCTGTAATGTTCGATTTTTTCATTTAAAAAAAATATATTTCTGTATTTAAAAAAAACACTTTGAATGCCAGGATCCTGGTTTCGATAATACCAGTATTGAACTCACTTCTGACGAGTACTTCAATAGTAAAATTTGATCGAATTCTGTGTGTAAAAAAATCTCTCGATTGCAGACTACGGTCAAACAACCTTTAAACAAATTCAGTTTTCATTATAAACATAATAAATAAGGACAAAAAGAATTCGTGCCAACAAAAAACGACGTCGAAGCGTTCCCACAGAATCGCCAGGCACTAAATCCTCATTTAGGAACCGGGGCTCAGCCCGCGCCCCCGGCAGTGGACGCCCATCGCAAGGCCGGTAGTCGATAGGGTTAAGTCATCTGGTTTTCGAAGCCTAGATTGCAGGTTCGAGTAGCCTCCAGATATCTTTCGCGTTACCAATCCTATAATCATCTCCTTGTTTTAACACAATCTTGTGCCTGGAGTTGTTTTTAAAATCACTCATTATTGCGAAGAAGGTGTTGTAGGAGAAATATTACGCCCTGTGTTTGCTTTGTTTATTTCAATGAATCAGTTTTTTGATTAATATGTTTATTTATTATTCTTTTCAACCATGTACAGCTATTATGTCTAACTATATAGATTACAAATGGACAATGTTGCCATAGTTCATAATTTCAGGATTAATAATATAATATGTAAGACTTATGTATGATATATATATTTTTTTTAAATCCATGTCCGCTCCTAATGTGGAGCATATGGCCTCCTAATGGAGGTGTCTTAACAGAAGTTTTTTTCTACGAGAACTGTTTGTTACTCAGTCGCTCAACCTCACTTTTTTCAAAGTGAGTAGGGAAAGAAGGATAAGGCTAGAACAGGACTAGTGGTTGGCTAATCGCTATTCTACGCCCATTTATTAAAGGATCAGAAAGATTGGAGGAGAGGAAAATGATGTGAATTGACATCACAAACACCCAGTCTTCGATCACAACTTTGAATTGAATAATTCTCAAATTCACTGTGATCTGACCGGGAATCGAACCCAGACCTGCGTGATCGGTAGAGCAAGCTCTTACCAACTGAGCCACAGCAGGCGACAATTGATATAATGATATAATTGGTCAGTATTTTAATAGTTTAATAGGTAGTACTTTATTAAATGAATATTCATTATTTACTTAATATTTGGTAAATATAAATATAAATATAATATTTTACCAGTATAAACATAGAAAAATCAGTATGTATTTGTTAAGGTTTTTAGGTTAGATTAGGCTACATTAGGCTTGGTAGACCAACTGCAAACAAGCAATTTTTGTAAGAAAAACTTTCGTTGAAATAATGTCATTATTAGGCCATATGCAGTGGCGGATTACCTTATAATCGAATCAGGCGCACGCTTAAGGCCTCAAAAATAACTTATATTATATAGTCCAAATACTTTTCGTTCAGATTTTAGTATATTTGAATTATTTAATATGGAATTTTCTGATGATTTTATGTTATCCGAAAAACAGGGCCTCCAAATTTTATTGCGCCTGGGACCTCCCATGTGCTTAATCCGCCACTGGCCGAACGCTTCATTGAAACAAAAATAAAAAGAAAGTGGGCAAGCAATTTATTATTGTAAGGATTTAAAGCTGCAGTTTGATGACTGCTCTACTGTTCATGTTTTCATATCAATACATTGGTTCTCATCACAGAATAAGTCTATGAACCTGGTATTGTTTTGTATTAAGACATTTATTATATTTAGTGATACAGTACCCGGTACATCAGGGACAAATAGACAATGGTTTTCAAGGAAAACAAAAATACAATTTTGCTAATATTGATTTGAAACATTAAAAATGCCAAAAGAAAATGTGCCGGAACGCCTTTCCACCGCGTTACATGGCAAAAAAAGGTTCTGACTATATCCATAGATTTACACACACATGCGCATACACACACACACACACACATATATATATACAGTGGTGTAGTGGTAAATAAGTAGGCACCAGGTCGGTCATTGATTTTTTCCCTATTTTTTGTTGTTTTTATTTATATTCGTCCAAACCACAAGTGTCGACAATTAAATCAATAAAAAAAAGGATTTTGATTATACGTATGTACTGTAAAATTAAGTTACAAGTCAAAAGGGTGGCAGGGCGGCACCCTGGATCATTTTCAGGTGCCAGGTCGCCGACCTGGCCCGACCTGGCCCAACTACACCACTGTATATATGTACGCATACAATACAAAAGGAAGTCAACTAAAAAAAATCATTTTCATGAGTCGTGATTATGCGTTATATTAATTTAAAAAAATAATAAAATACCATGTCCGCTACTAATGTGATGCATATGGCGTCCTAACGGAGGTATCTCAACAGAAGTTTTTCTACGAGTAACTCGACTTCTCTTTTTTTAAAAGAGATTGGCTATAGAAAAGACAGGGTTAGGACAGGACTAATCACTCTCGCTACGACCAGTTATTTTAGTATTGGAAGGTTGAGAAGGAAACGCCAATGCTTTCAAATAATAATTTATAAATTGATTTTGAAAAAATGTCCCGCCATGAAAGCCAACGACGTTGACCACTGCACTATGTACCCGAATGTATTATTTTTACTTACTAAAACCTCTGAAAAATTAATTATCCTTGAAATAAATAAAAACCAAAATTTTATTGCTTATGCGACTTGCAACAAACTGTTTCGATATTGCACTCTCAGTAGCGGATTAAGCACTTTGGAGGCCCTAGGCGCAATTAATTTTGGAGACCCTGTTTTTCGAATATTATAAAAGTGTTAAAAGTGTCTCTTCGTAGAATAAATAGAATAAAAGTGAATATTTTTTTTTATATATTTTTTTTTTAATATTTGACATTACAGCTTACGCCAATGCGTCAAATATTTTGAAGTTGAAAGATCATACGAGATATACTCGATGAGAATTTTTGAAAGTCACATGAGATTAACTCAAGGAGAATTGTCTTCACAAACACCCATGTCTTAGATCTCAAATTGAAATTGAAAAATATCCAATTTGACATTGACCTTACCGGGAATCAAACCCGGACCCACCTGATCGGTAGAGCAAGCTCTTACCAACTAGACCAAAGCGGGCGACAAATATTGAAAACTGAAATTAAAATATAAAGATTTATATAATTAATGCTAATTTTGAGGCCCCTGAAATTTCGAGGCCCCAAGCGCGCGCCTCTTGCGCTTCTGGGGTAATCCGCCACTGCACTCTACGGCTTAAGCGCGCTATAGGAGGGTCGTATATTATACATGATATATAGGATAATAACTCGCATGATACTTATTGTACAGTATGTACTATGCAATTAGCATACACATATAAAATATAATGCAATAACAAATCACAAAGTTAATGCACATATTATGCAGAAATTAATTACCATCGTTTTCACGGATTGATGGCATAAATTAACTATAATTTATTTGCCATCCAATCTTACTAGACCAGATTGGTTGACGTGTCCCTAACTATTGTTTTGACGGGGAAACGTCGTAATTTTGAGTACGACGAGAAAAAACCATTTCGATATTTATGAAGCAGAAAACCAAAGTAGAGTTACTTTCCTTGCATGTTAATAGTTGGCATTTGAAATCGTTTTAAATGTGAAATTAAACAAAACGGCCACTACAACTGTGGGTTCGGTGATTTTTCCGAACACGAATTATCCGTACAAGTATACTCCGTACACCGATTCTTCTGCACATAGAATACTCCGCACACAGAATACTACGTACATTTAAATATAAAAATCATTGTTACCAATATGTAATGTCAATTATGCCAAATATTTTTCAGAATGGAAACAAGCAAAATATTTAATTATAATGTATATGAACAGTTTATCATCTAACACAGGGTTTTTCAACGGTAGACCATGTGGCACAGTGGCCAAAGAGAGTTATAAGGGGGCCACAGAGATTTATTTTTGTTTTGGGGAGCCACAACACAGCTTAGGGGGGCCACGGGTATTGATAAAATCATACAGAGAAGAGCATAATGGCAGACGTCGCGCAGCTATGTTTTGTAAATTCGTAAATTAAATAAATTACTGGCATTCTAGATTCGAAAATCTCGGAAGAGCTATAAAAAAAGGTGGGTTTTTGAAATTATAATTTTCATGGGAAGACAAAACAATGGTATGGGGAGGAAACAGAAAAATAAAAACACTCAAAAGGGGCCACGCTTCCAAAAAGGTTGAGAAACGCTGATCTAACACGAATTTTACATTGAAAAAAAATATCATTCTTATAGACATTTAAAATTAAAAACTCACGTACACAGTATTAAAATGTGCAGAGTATTCTATGTGCGGAATGTTATGTGTGCGCAAGGTTCTGTTTTCGGAATATTCTTGTACGTAGAATTCGTGTTCGGAGAATTCGTAACTGTAACGTAAGTAGTGTGCACCGACTTTTCTTTTTTTCATACAAAGACACGATCAAAGAACCATTTTGGCTTGTAAGAATTGATATGATTTTGATAAATTCTTTTTCAGTATCTTTATAGCTGTTGGATTGGAAAAAGTTTACTAAAGCAGTCAAATTGTCGCTTAATGCTGTGAATTTTATTTATTCGACTGTTTTATTATAAATTATATTGTAAAAAATTCTTATTAATTGTTAGTGTCCTATCGTATTAGGTTGTTTTTTTTTTATACTATTGCAAATTCTTACCAATTATTTATTTTCAATTTGGTGTACCTTACTCATAATTGCATCTTTATCTGGAAATTCTTTGTATATTTATATTATCAATTGTTTTTTGTTACACCCTTCATTGTTTTACTTGGATTCTTATAAATAGCTGTGTATTAATTACATTCTAGTTCGATAAAAAATCTCGTGATGAGCGTAAAAGGTCCTGATAATTTTAAATAAATGTAGAATTAGTACGAAGAAGTTTCTTTATATAAGCCTTAGAGAAATGAAGTGAGCTAAGTGGTATTTTAGGAAAAAAAATAGTAGGATACGATATAATATTCTACACGTAATACCGTAAAAGTAATGGTCTTAAAAATATCTCTGCATCATTCCTTATACATTTTTTTATAAAAATTCGTGGTTTTTTTAAAAAAATAATCATATTTTAAGTTGCGCGAAAAAAAGACGTCATTCCAGCACAAATATGAATTTGAAAGTGACGCGTTTAGCTCAGCTATCTTACGAACGATCGCTTATCGTGGGCGCTTATCTCGTTATCGCGTTATCGCGTATTTATATAAACTACAAATGGTCCAAAAAACTATGATATAAGAATACCTTAATTATAAACATTGTATCATCCATATTAAAATAGATATTTAAGAAAATGTGGGTATTGGGGTCGCATTTCTTGAGCTTAGAACCGGAAAAGTTAAAAGTCCAATAGAAAAGATTGATCATATTACTACTTGGCTCAATTCACTTCTTAAGGCTCATGTAATGTCTTCTCACCAAGTATTAACAGTGGACACATTAAAAGTGATAAATATTGCTATTATGAAATTCATGTTTCGAAGTAATTTTAAAGAAGATAATAAATAAGTATTAAATAAATAGATCAGCCTTCGTGCATTGTAAAATAGGTAAGTTATAATAAATCATGTTAGAACGGATCGCTCAAGCATTTCGGAATGATCATCTTGGCTAACAACGAAGGCAATTAAGTGAAAAATTAAAAATTCAAAAACGACGAACGCTTTTTTCTTCAAAGAAGGGATATGGACGGGTGATTATTTTTTTACTATGCCAGGGTACATCAAGCTACAATGAAAAATATAGTTACCTTAAAATCGTGTATATTTTTAATTCGTGGCTCGCCGATTTTGTCAGACCGTCGGGTATTATCAACAAGTGCATCCAATCCCGGACACAACTTTTTAAATCCTCGGATCGCGGGTAATAAATATCATTCACTATAAATTCTGGATGTGAATTTTCGGAATCCCGCGATGTGATCGATCACAAAAAAAGTCAGAAATTGAGAAATTTTAAAATAATGCACAAAAGAATGTGAAACACCTTTTTTTACATGTAGGAGCTTTTTTGTTTAGCTCGCTGGCGGATTTCACAAATTTCAGCTATTTGCCTAGTTTTAAAAACTTTACGAGAATTTTTTACTTCATATCCTCAATTCAAAAATCCCGTAACTTGCACTATCACAATTCCGGGATTTCGTGATCACAAAATTGAACAGGATACCGGGAGAACCTATTATCAACACGCTGTACTCTGTGCAGCAAAAAAACGCTAAAGGTAAAACTGCTAAAACATATTCTCTAAGAGGCCTAAATATTTTCATTATAAATAGTTTTTTGTCATACATTTATAAGTTGTAACGCTATTTTTAATTTTATTTATAGTGCTTTTAACAATTATTTGTCACAATTTGTTAAAGTCTTAATCGGTGCTTTTTTCCTATGTAACGCTGTGGAACGGCGTTCCGGCACCTTTTTTCTCTGATTTTTTATTGTGTAAACCAATATTCGCAAAAAAAAATTAAAAACTGTTAATTTTTGGATCTTGTATTGACGTGTTACGTTTTCAGAGATTTTTTAATGTTAACCTTTTCATTATAAATCAAAAAATAAATGCACTAGTTTTTGAACATAATAAATATAATGTTAACCTTTTTACAAATGTGTTTCAGCTGCTGTAGACTATCAGCGTTTTCGTGATGTTACACTTCAGGAGACAAAAAGAGTTTCACAATCAGTTCTCGTAAAAAACCATTGTTGAAATATCTCAATTTAGAAGTCATATCTCCACATATGGATTAGGCATGGATTAAAAAAAATCTTGACAAGAAGTGAGTTCTGGCAAAAACCTATTTATTGTAAAAAAACGTGCACTGGTACTTCATCAGTTGATTATAATTGTGATGCGTGAAACCGGTGCTGACTTAAAATAAATAATGCAGAATTATTACAAAAAGCTTTTTACTTTTTCAATATAATACAATGTCTTTCCACCAAGAACTGGCAGTTAACAACTTGTAGTGGATAATATAAAAAAAATCTTCCATTCATACTCGCTCACCATGTGTCACCATATTTTTGTTTTCTTGTTTATTCCTGTCATGTATTATAGTTTTCCCTCTGCACAACCTTTTTAATAGTGATTCAAGTTTTACCTATAAAAACGTTGAAAGTGCCTGCCCCTCCGTATCTTGGTCTTGGATTTCTCATGCCTGTGAGTTGGCAGTCTTATGTTGTACGAGAGGGGGGCGTCGCCCGCTCGGTTGCCCGGCCGCTCTCGTCCTGCGCATAAGTCATCCAAACCGGGCGGACGCAATGCTACTCCGGACTCAGACCAGCGCCGCCCATCTGGGAAACGATGCGAAAGCACCTTGACTATCAAACCTGGGACCCTAGGATGGCAAAGAAAGTCGAGACTAGTTGGACTAAGATATGATTTTGTCAACAGATAAGAAAGTATAAAATTGGTGACAGAATCTTCGGGTTGTAAATCAGAACTCTTACAGCAAACCTATTGATCTACCGTTATAACTTGGCCAACGACAGAATTCGGAACTAAAAAAAGTAAATTTACGTTTTTGTTAAACATAAGCTTGCGAGTGTCATGAAAGTTATTGAGTACATTAGTATTAGGTCTCCAATCTAGGGATCCCGTCCAATTTTTCGATCCCGAAATCCCGGGATTAACATGGTCGTAGCATTGATTAGCAAGTGCCGAAAATGTATAGGATTTTGGAAAAAGTATAAAAAATTAAGGATTTCACATTCGTCGGTAAGCTAAAAAAAAAACGAGTTTCGGAGATGTTTTGAGGAAAAAGTATACAGATTTGAGGATTTCAAATTCCTCGGTGACCTAAAAAAAAACGACTCACCAAAACTTTTCTTAAATTATAAACGATTTCACGATGAGTGCCCAATCCCGGGTTCCCGGAATCAAAAAAAGGCTCCGAGATTGGATACCTTAATAAGTTCGATAATGAATTTCAAGTCTTAGCATTTAAAAAAAAATGCTAAGAACAGGAGGATGTGATAAAAGTTCTTCGATTACAGCATGTCTCAAATAATAATTGATAAATCAAATCCATACCAAAATGCGTGATAGCCATGCCAAGCAAAGTAGTATGCCAGCAGTATTATCGTGACACTAGTGCCCTCTCTAATCGGACAACTTATAATAGTCGATCGATATATAAAATTGTTGTAACATTCTCGTTAAATAAACGAAATAGAGTAGTTCTGTGATAAGTCTTGGTTCAACGGGCAGTACCAACAGCGGTGAGCTGCCAATATCTTAACAAGAGGCTCGGTAAATTGTATTCATTTTTTTATTCATGTCCGCTCCCAGTGTCGAGCTATGGCCTCATAATGAAGGTCTTAGGTTACTTAGTCGCTCAACCTCTCTCTTTCAAAGAGGGATAAAATGATAAGGATAAGGCAGGACTAATGATAATACCACTAATAGTAGCGCCCAGTTGAATTGAAGGATCGGAAGAGTGGGAGGCAATCTGAAGACATCACAAACACCCATACCTTCGAACAGAAAATAGATAAATCGATCGAAAAATGCTGTTTCGTACTGGGACTCGATCCCGTGAGGTCCCACAGGGAAGCCTACAACTCTGAATGAAAAAATGAAAGGACAACTAATTTTCAATTTTAACCATCTACAGAAATTGCAGTTATGTGATGATTTGATCTAAGACGAATGATTTTATTATCTTAACAAGGGGCTCGCCGGCCGCGCCGAAATTTAACAAGGGGCGAGCCCCCCCGAGCCTCCTCCAGCCCATCCCTGAGTACCAAAAATGTTGAAGGTACACGAAACTTTTATGCAGCATTGGCTGGAAAAAAGTTGATGAAACCTTTAGTATATAATATTATAAAGTATAATCTTCAGCATAATTATGATGGAAATAAAAAATAATCAACAAAATTATAGATATAAAATATCATATAATAAAAAAATAATTGGATACAACTCCTGCATAAAAAATAAATAAAAATATTTTAAATAATTTTATACCTAATTAAGACATTATTTGTTGAAAAATGTAAAACAACTAAGTGACCATTACTAGATTGCTTTGTAGCTAAGTGGCTAAAGCGTATTATGCGTTGGTTTTACTGGGTTGAATGGTCACGGGCATGAATCCCTGATTAAAAATTTGCATTGCAAAGCATTGATCTACACATCGACTGTGGAAATGAAAAGGGACGTAACTCACAGTTTATTAAAAACACCTTTTTTTCGATAATCACAACGTATTTAACTTGATACACATTTTATCAAAAGGATGCAAGCTGCAAATGCCGAATTAGTATCTAAATTTAGCTTTTAATTTTGAAAAAGATGACGTTGTAGAATATTAAAACCAATAAAAAAGAATGAAATAAAAGTTTTTCCTAAAAAAATTCTTTGATTAATATTAGATTATGTCAATTAAACGCCAGTTTAGAAGTCTCCGTACACTTTAAGATTGTGTATAATTCATAATTTGTATATGGCCCAAAATCATCAAAACACGTTTTTTGCGCCTCTTGTAAAATTTTATATGTGTGGGTTACGTCTTTTTTCCTTTCCACAGTCGATATTTATGTGATGTTTTTGTTCCTCGTCACCCATTTTCTATCTGATTTAAAAAACGGGGCGCTTGTAGGGTGATTAGTTTAAAACAAGTCATTTATCCTAGCATAGATTTCTATATATCCACCCTTTCTAATTAAAAAGGTTGATCGACTCACCTACAACTAGTTCTCATAAGCTCAACAGGCGTCTATTGGTTTAAAATAAGAGTGGATATATTAAACGTAAGATTTCAACACCGGTATTTTGGTATTTCATATATATTTTTTTAATCCATGTCCACTCCCAATGTGGAACATATGGTTTCCTAATTTAGGTTACTCAATATAAGTTTTTCGAAGAGAAGTGTTTGTTACTCAGTCACTTAACCTCTCTTTTTCGAAGAGAGTAGTAGGAATAGAAGGATGAAGCTAGGACAAGACTAGTGGTTAACTAATCGCTCTCGCTAAGATCGTTATTACAGGATCGGAAAGGGTGGGAAAGAATTTTTGGATATTACAAACACCGATGTCTTTGAACAGAAACCAATAAATCAATCGAAAAAATGCTATGACTCGAACCTGCGAGATCCGGCACGAAAGTCTACAACGCTATCCGTTGCGCCATAAGACCTGGCAAAATAAAATACCGCAATTAAAAAACATATTATTATCATAAACCGATGACACAGACAGTTCACTTGTGCACTTGAACGCATGAAGATGCTGAAAGGTGAAACCCGGGTCGTTAGTGAAAAAGCTTGTGTGAATTTACATAATTTAACTATTCAAATTTAATATTGAAAGTCTACCAAGCATTTTCAGTCGAAATTATAAATTATATACACTTTTATTCAAAAAGTGTCAATAAATAAAAATGATTGGTTTTGCTGTAATAGAGAACGATATTTATAATGCTGTTTATGAATTGTGCATAAATTAAATTTTAATTGGTGCATAATTATGCATATACATTTTTAGATTTTACATTTTTTTTAGAAATCGCAATTAAATATTTTCAAATTCTTTTCCATCAATAATACATCATATTTTTTGCACGGTGATACTTGGAATGTAAGTCGCGTGAAAAAATGTTAAAAAATGTTAAATAATTTAGATAGAATATTATAATTCTGATATGCGTTGGTTTTGCAGTAGGAGTGGGGAACCTTTCAAATCTCAATCGACTCTAATCAATTGCCACAGGTGAGAACAGAATCCGCAAGTTCCCCCAACTTTGTTATTGTATTAGCAGTGAAAAAGTAGAACTCCATTATGATAGAAGTAACATTTTCGTATGTGTAAAATTTTCTTCTACCAGCATATCCCAGTATACACGTCTACAGTGTACTTTTTTGGTTATATCTGTGATTTTTTCATAACAACGCAAAATATTTTTAAATGGTTGGCATAGCAACCTAAAACAAATTTAAATGTTACAAATAATTTAGTATCATTGAAAAACCGTGATTTTCTTAAACATTTTTGCAGTCATAATAAATTTTCCCAATTTTAAATATGAAAGAGGAAAATTATAAATCACTTTAAAATAGAATATATAATATTCACAAAAAATGTTTGGCATTATATACACAGTGGCGGACAACCCTATAAGCGTATGGGGCGCGCATTTAGGGCCTCTGTATCTTAGGAGCCTTAATTAAGCTTGTATCGTCGGTATACTGGAAGAAAACTAGATGATTTGAGGATATGAAAATGCAAATAGATAGAATTTAACAGCCTGTATCTTCTGAAAAAAAATGAAATTTAACCAAAAAAACTGTTACAACTTTAATAATTGTAGTTGGATTAGTATAAATAGTCATATTTTAATGTGTATTTTTATCAGATGAATAATGCTCGTGAAGAGGAAAAGGAACTTGGGAATGATATTATTAAATACATTTGGAATATTATGCCTTTTCACTAAGTATTGACAGTATTAAATATTTGGAAATTCTCGCAAGGAGCAAAATTGGTTTGGATTAGAGCATCCAATCTCGTACCATTTTTGTGATTTCAGGACTTCAGGGTTCACAATTTTTTTTATGCCGGGATTCCGGAATTAATCACGTCACAATTGCTTGAAATCACTTTTCCGAAAAAGTTGGTTTTAGAAATGTTCCACAATTTTTGTCAACTCGATGTGACGAATTGGCTGATTACACATTTATTCAAACAGAGTTTACAATTACTTTTTTAAGAAGTAAGACTTTTTTTTAATCCATCATTTGAAAAAGTTACTTCTGCCAGTGAGTACAGCGCTATTGAGTTTTTTTTAGCTCTTCTTAATGAATTTTACGTGTTATAAGTGAATCCCGAAATCTTGAGGTTACGGTAGTGTTTTCCAACCTTTATGTTACTGTGCCTCCCTTTGAAGAAAAAAATATCTTCGCGCTTCCCCATCGTTTATTTCATATAGTAATAAAGACACGTTTTAAAGAGTAAATACATATTTTTGACTGTCCGCGCCTCCCAGGTTGGGAATCTCTAGGTTACGGAATTGCAAAATTGGTCGGGATCCCGGGACTGGAGACCCTAGTTCGGATCGTTAAGTATATAAAATTTTGGTTCAACTATAATCATAGTGTTTTAATCATTCCTGTTGTAGCTAATTATTTTGCTATGTTTACCTACTGTCGTAATAATTAGTTTGCTAAGCAACACGCACTTTAGTACTCAAATTTAATGGACCTTGATTCTGTATGGCGGTAGAGAAGCAACTTTTCTGATTGCCCACATTCGTGATCAAATCTCTGTCGTTTGAACAACCCAACTACATTACCAGCTTCTTTCTACGTACGCACGTGCATTTTGTGCAGAGCCGCATTTGGTGTAGAAAACCGGACGTAGAATCAAAATCGGTTCAGAGAACTAGAAGTTGTGCCCGCTAAAAATTTGGCACTCCAGTGCGTCGACACTAGCGTGCAATATAAGATTAGTTTGTAAAAAACAATTAACCATTGTGCATAATATGTTTGTTTTATTATTTTTAAGCTTTTTTTAATTTCTGTTATGTTTTTTTTACTATTTTTTTGATTTTTCGTATATTTCCTGAACGTTTTTAAATGTTTTAAAGTATCAACTAATATGTTCATCATGAGCGAAGCCGGTCCTGATCTTATATTAAATAAAATTGGAATTAGTAAAAATGAGTGTTTTATTATTTTACATAATGTCTTTCAACCAAGTACTGACAGTGAACACCCTAAAAGTGATTAAAATATCATTTGGGTTTTATAAAATGTATGCTATTTTGAGGCCCAATAGATTTAAGGCCCCAAGCGCGCGCCTCTTGCCACCACTATCCTTGTTAATTTTAGGATTTCAATGGTGGAAAAGGAATTTTTAGACATCACAAACACCTACGCATCAGTGTTCCCTCTAAGCTGTGCGCGTGTGCGCGCGCACATGCATTGGAACAGAACGCACAAAAGTTACATCAGCTTTAACGGTGTTCAACAATATTGCTTCGGATGTCGACATATTCCACGTAGACGTGGGTGAGTTCCGACGAATACTATTTTTTATGTATTAAAGTAGAGTTCGTCGGAGCTTACTCATTTGACTTCTTTGCCATTTTTTTTCTACTGATTTTAATATTAAATTTTATTATTTTTTTTTCTTCATTGTAAAAGTTTTAAATTTATAATTTGTCAACCTTTTGCAATGTTAATTAAATAAATAAAAAAATAAATATCACCACCAGAATAAATAATTTGCCATTATATAGTATTGTTAATTATTGTCATTATAAAAATTAACCATTTCGTTAAGTAGGTCTAAATACCGTTATGTGACGCACAATTTTTTAAATTTCCTTTCAAAGTTGCACAGCCAATGTATTTTGCGCACATAACCTTCGGAAAATTACAGGCAACATTGCTACGCATTCGAACAGAAATTGATAGATTGATTGAAAAAATGCTGTACGTACTAGGACTCGAACCAGCGAGATCCCCTACGGAAGACAAACCATTACGCCACGGCCTGGCAAGTAACGACGAGAAACCAAGTTATTATTTATACATTATTATGAAATATAATTTTGCTTTTAGGTCTGCTCATATGAAGATTTTGTTACAAGATACAGATCTGTTTTATGACAGTCATAAATGTTACATTGTGAATGCAATTATCTTAAAAAAAACTGATGGTGAGTGACTCTTTTTGGATTTCTGAGATCGATATATTATATTTTCAGTAGATTCTGCGGTCAATTTGTAGAGATTGTATTTTTGTTGTCTAATCCACACCTGTTTCGGAATAAAAGCAAAGCATTGTGCAGCACCAATCTCACGTCACGTTCAGCAGCGGCCGCAGGTTTTCGGGTCGCCCTGCCCGCCCACCGCACCGAGCGCTCCCGAGCTAAACCGCCCACCATTCCGCCCATAATACCTGCTTCAACCGGTAGTCTATAATTATTATTACCGGAGGTGGGCCAGGAAAATTCAGGGTCCAGCTCTGGTGGGAGTAGATGCCTCCGATAATAACGATTATTTATCAGTCGTCTGCTGTGGAGAATTAGGTTTTTTTTCTTTCTAAGATACTGCTGTTGTTGTTATTTTTTTTTTTGCTCCGTTTTGGTCATAAATATTTAAATACTATACAAGGTATGGGATAATAGTGTTTTTTTGTATATTAAAAAACATGAATATTTTTTTTGCAATCAAGTATACTTGCAATGTAAAGGTTATGTACTCCTAATAAAATTTATTTGTTTTTTAATCACTCAATCACAGTTTTTCAAGAAAGTAAAGATTTTCTTCATTGTATATACAGTGGAACCTCTCATAACGAGCACCTCTTATAACAAGTAATTCGTATAACGAGCAAAACAGATTGCGAAAAAAATGCTCCATTAACGAGCGACATTTCGCATAACGAGTGACGCAGAGTTTTGGAAAGATCATTTTCACATCGTTGCTTATCTCAAGATGATTGATTGACAAGGCGCGGGAAGGGGTTACCAAGAGAACCCTCACTTCAGCTTGGAAGAAGCTTTGCCAAGGAGCGTTGTCGAATGTGATTTTAAGGGGCTTATAACAGTACCTGCGAAGTCTACAGAGATTGTCTAGAGTCTAGAGAAGCGGTTTCCAACCTTTATGTTACTGCGCCTCCCTTTGAAGAAAAAATATCTTCGCGCCTCCCCATTCTTTATATCATACAGTAATAAAGACACGTTTAAAGAGTAAATAAATATTTTGGACTGTTCGCGCCTCCCTTTACAATAGCCAACGCCTCCCAGGTTGGAAATCGCTGGTCTAGAGAGTCTGACGAGATTGTATCTTTGGACAATACCATGGGACTGGAGGTAGATAACAACAAAATTGATGAGCTTGTGAAAGAGTTCAGACAAGAGCTGACCACCGAAAAGCTTATAAAGTTGCATTGTTTTTCTCATTCCAAGTTGTTACGCTCCTTAACAATTTATAAGTATGTTATTTTACTTTAATACATGTTAAAATATAAAAATTGATTTTTTTTCCGGCATGGTGCGCATTATTGTATTTTACATTGTTTTATATGGGGAAAATTGTTTTGTTTAACGAGTGTTTCACATAATGAGTAAGAAAGATTCTGGAACGAACTAAACTCATTATGAGAGGTTCTACTTTACATCGACTGTGGAATAGAAGAAGGACGTAACCCATATTATTTTAAACACGAGTTCTGGAAAATCTGCGTTGAAGAAGTTCACATTTCGTTTGTCTTTTTCTACGCCCAGTTACTGACGGATATGAATGGTGGGATGGAAATTAAGAAATCACAAACATCCATCCATACCTTCGAACAGAAATCGATAAGTCGATCGAACAAATGCTGTTCGTACTGGAACTTGAACCCGTGATATTCGGCACGTAAGTCAACAACGCTAACCGCTGCGCCATAGGAACCAACATATCAAATAAAATAGATTATATCAAAATATAACGGTACATAAATTGTCTTTTTTTTTAAATCGTGGTTATTTTGTATAGATTAAAAACTATTTGAATAATTTAAAACACACCCGGATTTCAAGAGTGTTCGGAATATATTCGATTGAAATCCTTTGTAAGAAGGAGTGTTAAAAACACATACATCAATGGATATCAATAAAAATCCGTACATCTATTGAAAAACCAATATATCGTCGATATAATATATTGTTGCCTGCTGTAGCCCAATTGGTTAGAGCTTGCTCTTCCGATCACGCAGATCTGGGTTTAATTCTCGGTCAGATCATAGTGAATTTGAGATTTATTCAATTCAAAATTGTGATCGAAGACTGGGTGTTTTTGATGTAAATCCACATTATTTCCTCTCCTCCCATCCTTCTTATCCCTTAATTACTGGATAATAGCAATGAGTCAACCACTAGTTCTGTTCCAGCCTTATCCTTCTTTCCCTACTACTCACTTTGAAAAAAAGTGAGGTTGAGCGAGTGAGTAACAAACAGTTCTGGTAGAAAAAATCTGTTGAGACACCTCCATTAGGAGGCCATATACTCCACGTTGGGAGCGGACATTGATAAAAAAAACACTGATAAAAGGCAACAAGCCTTGTATTGAGATATTTGTCACTAATGTGAAAAAACTAACAATGAAATTTAATTATAGCGATAATTAGCACAAAATAACATTCTGGCCACTTCATAAAATTTGATAATGATTTACAAATTCAATCAATATGTTTAATATAGTGTAGTCATGTACAGCTTTTCGTCACAAATAGTTTTAAATAGAATTGACTTGATGCTTATAACTTTTAAAATTACGTTAACATACTAATTTTATATCCTCTAGGAAATTATAGACATCACAGACTTACGAACACAAATTCATAAATCGTTTTTTTTAATATGAAAAAATGGGGCGTACTGGGATTTGAACCTGTTGACATCGTAAACGAAGAGCACTGTGTTGACGAGCCAGCTGTGAACAAGGCATTGATGCTGATTGATTCATAATTATTAAAAAAAAAAAAAAAATGACCTTAGACTAACAATATTATTGTAATAAACAATACTCATTATTTTGTACTGATTCCATACTTATTATGATCAGGACCGGTTACTCTCATCAGATTAAATTTTCAAGACGAGTAGTTACTCTCGTTTTTCCGGTCGTGTCGTCAAAGGCTCAAATCCATAAAAAAAATATATACACACATTGATACTAATATATACTAAAACTTTAGTGTATGACATTCCTTCTTACCGAATCAAAACAAACCGAGATGTTGAGAGAAAGAGAGATTAGCAAACAATTATTTGTTTTCTATCCATATCCATTAGGTAACTATTTTTATTTCTGAACAACTGAATTATAACTAGCTATCGTAGAGCTCTTCATTTGAATTGCTCCATTATTTTAATAAAAACACAATATTCCTCTGTACTTCTGAGTTGACATTGACAATGCTCGCAATGAGCGAAACTGGTTCTGACCTATTAAATAAATTGGAATGAAGTAGACAGGAATATTGTGTTTTTATTAATATAATGCCTTTCCACCAAGTATTGACAGTGAACACTCTAAAAGTGTTCCATTATTATTCACATATATGTTATGCTTATGTTTTTCTTCCAATGGTGGATATGAAGTGTACACCGCCTAACTTAACTAGGAGTTATCAGACGTTAATGCGTTATATGTTTCAAAAATCTTTATTTGAAATGTATACCTAAAAAAACTTGCTTTTTTAAACACGGAATGTTTTTTTTAATCTTTTTCAAAACAATTATAATTTTGAAAGCTTTTTTTACGAATCCGGAAGTTGATGTTTTTATTGCCATACCTCACAATAAATATTTTTTTTCGTAAACAATTAGTGAATAGAAAACCCATAAAATAGCTCAATTAAATGTAAAATTATAGCAAAATAAACAATTTAAATGCATCTAAAAGGTGCATTATGGCGCTTGGGACTGCCCCGACAGATATTTTGTAAAATTTTACAGTGGCGTGCAGATCCGACGGATAAATTAATTGAGAAATATTTAACCAATCCAATTAATTGAATGGAAATATATATCAATTTAAAATATGGCTTAGTATTGCTTCTTGTCATTTCTTGGTAGAAACCCGTTTTTTAATCCATTTCCGCTCCCAATGTGGAGCAAGACATCGTCAGAACTATCATTAAGGACGATTTATCTATCAATAGTATATTAGAAGACACGTTAATAAATAATGTAAATTAGTAAGTTAGGTTTGCAATATAAAATGTTTATTTACTATTAGTTAGTATATAATCGGGGGCTTTGAGTGAAACAAGAAAAAAATATTTATTTAGTGTCTATTTTATCGTCTACTATTTATATAATTTAAGATTTCGACTGAAGGTGCTTGGTGGAATTTCAATATCAAATTTGAATCGTTCAAATTATGTACACTCCCACAGATTTTGTCACTAACGACCCGGGTTTCGCCTTTCGGCATCTTCAGGCGTTTAAGCGCACGGATGAACTTGAACTGACACTGAACTTGAACTGAACTGACGGGTCGTTAGTGACAAAATCTGTGGACGTGTACATAGTTTGAACGATTCAAAAAAAGTCTACTATTTATTTTATCTAGTATGTATTACATATATTTTCTAGGTTTATCATAACAACATAATTATAAAGTTAAACCCTTAATTTTTTTTTCATGTTAAATATAATAATCTTAAGTACAAAATTACTGATTAATTGTACAAAAACTGTTTCTACTTTTTTCTTAAAAATATTGCTTTGTTGTTTCGCCTCATCCTACTTAACCAAAATACGTGTAAACATAGTTTTGAAGTCGAAGTAGTTATCAATTATATCTCATATTCCACGTAGAACGAAATATTTTTTCTTAATTCCCAATTTTTCTTTTGCACGGTTTATTTTTGCACGGTCAAATGTAATGGAACCTATCTTTAATTCTTCTATATTTACTTGATATTTTAATTTACGGTTTTTTTTTGCGCGTCTGTTTCACATGGAACGTATCTCTCGTGAAAATAGAGAATTGAGTGTAATACAAAAAAATAATACTAGGAAAACGTACTTAAAATATTTAACAATTCGTATACGAATGGTCAACGTCGTTGGCTAGCACCACGGAGGTCACAGGTTCGAATCCCAGTACGCGTAGTTTTATAAATTGATTTTTCAATCGATTTATGAATTTCTGTTTAAAGGCATAGATGTTTGTGATGTCTTAAATTCCCCCCTCCACCCATCCTATCCTATGAACGGGGCGTATAAAGAGCGATTAGCTAACCACTAGTCCTGTCCTAGCCCTTTCCTTCTTTTTCTACTCTCTTTGGATAAAGGGAGATTGAGCAACTGAGTAACAAGCAGTTCTCGTAGAAAAACTCCGGTTGAGATAAACTCCATTAGGAGTCCATATGCTCCACATTGGGAGCGGACATGGTTTAAAAATATATATATATTTACATTAGCTTTGTTACCGCGACTTAAAAATATGTTTTATTAATTGTCTACGATCACCGATTAACAGCTAAAATTTGATTTAATTTAAACTTTCTTTGGGACGCCACTGAATCAAAAGACCAACATCTCGACGAAAGGACGATAATAATAATAGTATAGCGAGAACCAGAAAAATTTCGATAATGGTCGGACATTACCCGAAACTATCGTAATTTGAGCTGTGTTTCTAGTGGATTCGAACCAGGGACCGATTATTTAATCGAACCCTAATCGCTGACAATTTAGGAAATCGACCGACCAGCTCGGCGATCGGCCGTCGATCGATCCGAGTCACCGTTTGGCGGTTCGCGGCTGTGTCTAACTACCGTCTGATCACAAAATATATTACACCTATGTTGAGTGTCTTAATTTATTTAAAATCTTAATAAATTTTACTATGATAATATTATCTGACAATTCTTAGTGTAAATGCTTTATAATTATAACAATGTCACGCATTTTTTTGTTCTTATTCCGCATAATGTCAAAAGATGTGATTTGTTGTGATGTCAATTCTCCTTGAGTTAATCTCATGTGATTTTCAAAAATTCTCATCGAGTATATCTCGTATGATCTTTCAACCAGCGGTGGGCTGCCAATATCTTAACAAAGGGCTCGGTAAATGTTATCCACTTTTTTATCCATGTCTGCTCCCTAAATTAGTCGCTCAACCTCTCTTTTCCAAAGAGGGTAGTAGGGATAAAATGGTAAGCATAGTACACGACTAGTTATTAACTAATAGTAGCGCCCAGTTGAATTGAAGGATCGGAAGAGTGGGAGGCAATCTTAAGACATCACAAACACCCATGCCTTCAAACAGATAATAGATAAATTGATTTAAAAAATGCTTTTTCGTACTAGGACTCGAACCCGTGAGGTCCGACACGGAAGCCCACAATGCTGAATGAAAAAATGAACTATTTTTAAAATTTATTCATTTTCAGAAATTGCAATTATGTGATGATTTTATCTAAACCGAATGATTTTCTTATCTTAACAAGGGGCTCGCCGGCCGCGCCGAAATTTAACAAGGGGCTCGCGCGAGCCCCCCCCCGAGCCCCCTCCAGCCCATCCCTGCTTTCAATTTCAAAATATTTGACGCATTGGCGTAAGCTATGATGTCAAATATTTGTTAAATTAAAATTTAAAAAAGACCACAATAGCTTTGATGATGTTGAGGAATCATAACAGTCATTCACTTCTTGCGGCCTGTCTAGTTTTTATTTGTGGCTCGATTTCTTTCAGCACTGTTTAAGCTTTAACTTTTTGCTACATTACGTGGGCCGCAGGATATTAATAGTATTACGTAAATTTACCACATACTATACATAATATAGTGACACAACATAAATTTAAGTATACAAAAATAGCCGCCGTTGTGGTCGAGTGGTCAACGTTGTTGGCTTCGGCTACGGAGGGCCCGGGTTCAAATCCCGGTACGGACAGTTTTAGACATTGATTTTTCAATCGATTTATGAATTTCTGTTCAAAGGCATGGATGTATGTGATGTCTTGAATTTCCCCCTCTCACCCATCCTATCATATGAACGGGGGCGTATCGAGAGCGATTAGCTTACCACTAATCCTTTCCAAGCCCCATCCTCTATCCCTACTCTCTTTGGAAAAAAGAGAGGTTGAGCAACTGAGTAACAAGCAGTTCTCGTAGAAACACTTCTGTTGAGATAAACTTCATTAGGAGTCCATATGCTCCACATTGGGAGCGGACATGGTTAAAAAAAAATACAAAAATACAAATGTATCCGAAATACTTTTTTGCAAACGATACCAGATGTTTTGAAAGGCATCTATCTGGTGACAATGATTGTTTTGTGTCTCTCATAAAATGGGCCGCAAGCTGAGTATCGCTGGTTTAGACTATATAAGGAAAAATATTTGAGTATGGCTGAATTAGAATAAAAACAAACATTTTAATTTTTATTTAGTTAAGATTAAATTGCGTAACTATGGCGTAGTTTGACTATGTTTAAAAAAAGTTACGATTGTATTTATCGATGTTGCTTATTTTTTTTTTACCGTAATTGCTTCAGAAGAGTTTTATCTAAAATTTCGAACAAAATTGTATCTTTTGTGACGGGAGTTTAATTTGAGTATTACTGGAACTTGACTAGACAAATGAGAACCACTCGACAACGGCACTGATGTAAAAATACATACATTTAAATGTATACAATACATAAATAATAATTCTTGGAAATTGGATACAATGGCTGTAATAAGATTACTTCCATACTTTCTGTAAAGAGTTCCATCGTCATTTGAACACATTTTGTTAATCAAATGTCACTCTATTTTGTGTCAAACACGAAAATAGTGCCAATGAACTGTTTTCTCAACACTGATAAAAGTGACTTACAATTAAAAAACAAGAAAGTTTGCCGTAGAGAAATACTGTACTAATAAATACTTGTAAATGCTTTTTTAGTATAATACAAAAATGTACAAAAGTAGTGAATTTTCATTAATTTACTCCACAATAGTTTTCTATATATATAAAAAAACACCGTTGCTTCATTGTAAAAATTCGATTTAAAATCTTCACTAATAAAGCAAAATCGATTAAGGTTTTTAAATATAATACAATGTGCCTGTATCAATCGTCCAGTTCACTAGTCAGACAGCTCATTACTCGGAATTGATTTGAGATAATGAGAAAAACAATAATCAAATAGTCACCATAAATCAACGTAAACAACAAAAAAATAATTATTTTTTGGAAAATTAATCTCAACAAATTGACCGTAGAAAAAAACATCACATGAACTCACTTGATTGAAAAACGATTTGCTTGTGTTGATTAACTTTATTTTTGATATCTAATAATAATTTTTACTCTTAATACTAACTCATTTGTTGTTGTAAATCAGTTGAAAATGCTAGTGATGAGCGAAACCGATCCTGATCATATTAAATAAATATAGTAAATTAAATATAGTAAAAAAGAAATATTATTTAATAATATTCTTAATGGGAATGGTTACTCACCATTACTTACATTGTTTCCAATTAATAGAGTAATCACAAACCTATCTGATTGACTGCAGCTCATTAGTTTAATAGTTTGTAATGTTTAACGTCATTAGTAGTATGATTATATTTGTTTGCTTTGTTTCGATTCTATAACCCCCTTTTTAAAAGGGAAAAATCCCAATCTGATTGATTGCAGCTCATTAGTATCATTATTCGTTTGCTTTATTTCGATTCAATCACCCCCCTCTTTGCTTCCCTTAATTAAAAGAAAAAAAACCCTAAACTCCATTTTGTAATTTCATAATTTAAAATTTTTAGAATCAATCTTGCTTCATTACTTAAGCAAAATTTGCGATATTAAGTCTGAAGATGCCTCTGAAAGAGGCGAAACACATGTCACAGTTAGTTACACAATACGTGGAATAATCAAAGTTATTTTAGGTTTTATATTAAAAAGAACTTACCGCCGAAACCATCGAAAGTATTATAAAAACAAGGTATGAAAACAAGGTTTTCTTACTTAACTTTAGTATAAATATCACTTTTTTATTGTATTTCTTATCCGTTGACAATGCTCACCATGAGCGAAACCGGTCCTGATCCAATAAATTTTATGTGGAAAAATTACTAAAAATGTTTTATTATTTTTATTAAAATGTTTATTCAATAATAATGCGTCCAGAAACATTAATATTATTTAAGAAACATTCTAAATAATATTTATGATTGATTATTTTAAGCCACCCTGTTTTCCTGTCTTTACAGAGTGACCCTAAAAAGCTTAGGTACACGTCGATTATATTATTATTAGTATCCTCAAAAGCAAAATTATAATAATTTTATAAACGGTGAAGTATGGCAAACCACTTATCGACGGACGATATCGCTGGCATGGCAACGTTTTGTTTCATTCGAGTGTTTTTTTTTTTTTTTTAAATATTATTTAATACTACTGAGAAAAAAATATTTTAAAAACAACCAGTCTCTAAATCATCGATAAATTTTGAAAATCGCCATACTTAATAATATACTTTTCGCTAACGTAGGCCACGGTGGCGAAATCGCTAAGACACGCAGGCGGCGTCTCAAGAACCAACTAGGGCATACAATCCCGGGATCCGGGATCCTGGGATTACGGGATCCCGAAATCCCGGGATTGACATGGTCGCGATCCCGGGATTTCGGGATTGAGAAATTTTGAGTAAATCTCGAAAAGTGAGATGAAATTGGCAAATTGTCGATTCTAATTTTTAAAAAAACGAGGTTTCGTGAGAATTCGGGGAAAAAGTATACCAAATCGGAGATTTCAAATTCCTCGGTAAATTTATCTCAATCCCGGGATTGGAAAAAGGCTCCGGGATTGGATACCCTAGAACCAACCGACTGTGTATTTTTCGTCAATGGATAAGATTTATACATTCAAAATGTTTCAGATGAAATTGATATTACACTCAACTTTTTCTTGACAACGAATTTTCTAATAACAAATAATAAAGTAACACAAGAAAGTCATAACAAACAAAAAGCTTTACTAGATCCTAACTCATTATCGAAATTGTCGAGTCCTATAGCGCAACGTTACCGTTGTGGGTTTGGGTGCCAGATCTCACGGGTTCTAGTCCTAGTTTGAATAGCATTTTTTTTTCACCGATCAAGGCATGAGTGTTTGTGAAGTCTAAAAATTCTCTTCCACCCTTCCCGATCCTTTAATAACTGGGTTTAGCGAAAGCGATTAGTTAACCTATAGGATTCCAACCTTTTCGGGTGGCGACCCCTTTTTATTAAAGCCATGTGACTAGGCGCCCCCCCCCCCAAGGAATTTGAAATCCTCGATTTGCTATACTTTATTGTTCAACTCCAAAATCGAAAAAAGTTGGCGACCCCCCAGAAAACCCTTCGCGATCTCCAGGTTGGGAACCCGTGAGTTAACCACTAGTCCTTTCCTAGCTTTACCTTTCTATCCCCGCGACCTAACGGCTGCACCATAGGACCCGACATTGCAAAAACTTTAACTTAACATAATGTTATATGTGTCAACGATATCTTTACAAAAACAAGCTAAGCCTTATAATATTATAGCCATCATTAATGATAATTTTATTTATTATAAAAAATGAATGACTATATTATAATCCCAGTACGGGCAGTTTTATAAATTGATTTTTCAATCGCTTTATGAATTTCTGTTCAAAGGCATGGATGTATGTGATGTCTTGAATTCCTCCCTCCTACCTATCCTATCCTATGAACGAGGCGTATCGAGAGCGATTAGCTAACCACTAGTCCTCTCCTAGCCCCTTCCTTCTATTCCTACTATCTTTGGAAAAAGAGAGGTTGAGCAACTGAGTAACAAGCAGTTCTCGTAAAAACATTTCTGTTGAGATAAACTCCATTAGAAGTCCATATGCTCCATATTGGGAAAATAAATATTTTATAATTCTCACCTAAATTGTAAATCAACATCTTTTATCCTAATGGAGATATCTTGATAAAACTGTTTGTTACTCAGTTGCTCAACCTCTCTATTTGTAAGTGAGTATATATAGAGAAAGGATAGATCTAGGAAAGCACTAGTGATACTTATAGCTGTCACTGTGTAACCTTATTTAAGGATTGAAAAAGTAGGTGTGAGCTTTTAGACATTACAAACAGCCATGCCTTCGAACAGGAATCGATTGATCGAATTGAAAAAAATCTGTTCTTACTCGGGCTCGAGCCTGTGAGATTCTTCACGAAAGACTAAGACGTTTACCGTTGCACCACGGACTCGAATTTATTTTACGATATTCTATCATATTATTAAATTTCCACATCTAGTGGGCGGGTCAAACAAAATAGGCATTGTTTTAACATAAATGTAAATCCGTGTTTGAAAATTCATTATCATTGCAATACGTTGAAAGGAAGTAATTGTTTTTTCAATAATTCTTATCGTAAATCTTCCAAGTAAATATTTATTTATTCCCCTACTGTAAATAGTAAAAATGCAAATATTGGATAACTGAAATGAACTTTTATATAGAAAACTAACTAAATAAGGGCTAAAAATACTATCTAGTTTATATAGTATATATTGCCAAAATTTAAGATTTTGCCTAAAAGTGCTTGGTAAAATTTCAATATTTAATTTAAATCGTTCAAAGATTATACACTCATTGGCGGATTACCATATAATCATATGAGGTGCTCTCGGGGCCTCCGAATCTTAGGGGCCTCAAAATAGAATAGCTTATTCAATAAAACCCATATATTTCTTGTTCGGATTTTGAGTATTTTACTAATTTTCAGACGTTTTTATGTTTTTCGAAAAACAGGACTTCAAATTTTATTGCGTCTGAAGCCTCTCGTGTGCTTAATCTGCCACTTTGCACACATTTAAGGTAAAACCGGTGGTCATTAGTGACAAAACGTTTAGCAGTGTACAAAAGTTAAACGATTCAAATTGAATGTATGACCATATTTATTAAGTGAATATTCAACCAAATTTAAGCTACTATATTTTAAATTTAGAGTTGATCGGCTAAACTCTCATTTGTCCATCTTAGTCATATATTATTTTTCAATCAATCTATGAGGTTATCTCCAAAGTCATACACGTCAATGATGTTTATACTTCTTTACGCTATATTAGATATAAATAAAACAACGCGTAGAAAGGGTATTCGCTAACTACTAGTCCATTCCTACCGTCACCGCTACGGTTTCAAACTCTGCTTACAAACTGTATTTTTCAGCATTACAATGTTGCTTGCGTTTCATTTTTTCAAGTGAAAATCTTCAAGACTTTCGGACATGCACTGTAATCTGCAGAAAGTACTATAAAAAGAGCTGTCATCAATTTGCCATTAATTCGTTGAATGCCTTGTAATTTTCCTAAGTCTGCATGACCGACGGGGCCGGCAGATTCGACTGACGTATCGTCTTGAGTAATGATCCCTTTTTCTGTCCATGTCTCGACATTTGCAAATATTAAGATAAATCAATACACTTGGAACTTCATTTATAATATTCTTCTTCTTTTTTCTGGCGCTACAGTAAGTCTAAGCCGTTTCAGTAGTTTTCTCCACGAAATTTACTTTTCCGCTTTCCTACACCAATTCCTGAACACTAATACTCGTGAAAACTTGCCCGTCTATCCTATATATCCAGAGAAATTACAAACCCTTAACTCTCGCGGCTCGGAGACTAGAAAAATACTTCTCTGCCGATGGGGGTCGTTTAGGGACCCCAGTGATTTCCTCATTATTGGCCTTATTCTTATGAATTAAAAAAAAATAGTCTAAGGGCTTTAAAATATCTCTCTGCACCATTCCTCATAAAAACCCTTGGTATTTTAATAAATAATCATATTTTAAGTTGCGCGTAAAAAATACGTCATCCCAGCACACATATGAAATTGCAACTGACGCGTTTTGCCCATCTATCTTACGAACGATCGCTTATCGCGTATTTATATAAACTAAAAAAGATCCAAAAAACTATGATATTAGAATACCTTAATTATAAACATTGTATCACCCATATTAAAATAGATATTTAAGAAAATATGGGTATTGGGGTTGCATTTCTTGAGCTTAGAACCGCAAAGGTTAACAATCCGTTTCTTTTTAGTAGTAAACAATGTGAGGTGGTTAAGAGAAGAGGACAGTTATCAATGTCACCACATCATCAAATTGTATTTGTTATATTTTTTTTTATATTTACTCTATCTTTTCTTCTGCTTGAAATATCATTATTGGAAGGCTAAACGCCCTACCATAAGAAATGAGTATGAATTAAATATTTTCTCAGCTTAAAATAAATTAGTAATAATCATATAGTCCAAAACCATTTTAAATGTTTGACCTGACTATTGTGTGATGCTTAAATAATTATTGAATAAATAAATATATTTCGTTTATTAATTCATTATAATTAAGCGTGATTCGAATATTTAGAATAGTCTTCAAACAGTTTGTAAAAAGTCTTAATGATCAATTTGGACTGTAGCTACGACATTGCTACGCCAATAGTCAACGGCGTAGACGCTACCTGCGAAACAGTAACGAATCATGTAAAATTAGGCTGACAGCTTCAGTAAGCATTTTGAATCAAAAGTTTGCTTTGAAAAGGTTGAGTGATTATAATATCAATACTTTTTAAAGACTTAATATTCTGCGATTCCTGCAATTCGACACAAACTTTGTGATTGATTTAAACACAAGTTTTTATCATATATGTTTGGTTAGATCGCCGTAGCCGAGGGTTAAAACTCTATGGAAATGGACTTAAAACGTTTTATACCGACATGCGTTAAATATATTAAATTTAAAATTAATAAATGCTTAAAAATGTATAAAAATTGTCTTTAATCCAAAAAAAGAATACCACAGATTATCCACATTTGCTTTAGGGTTTCGATTTACCTGGATGACGTGATTAATGTGTTTTTTTTTACTTATCATCATAGCTGAAACTAATGCGTCAAATATTTTGTAGTTTAAAAAAGATCATACGTGATATACTTGATGATATTTATTTGTAAGTCACTCGAGACCAACTCAAGCAGAATTGACATTACAAACATCTTTGTCTTAGATCGCAAATTTAAATTGATAGTGATCTAAATTTGATATTTACCTAACCGATAATTGAACCCAGACTCACCTGGTCAATGGAGTAAAGCTCTTACCAACTAGACCACAACAGGTGAACGTGGATGTATATATACAATTGTAATTAATAATTCAACCTGAAAACGAGAAACTAAGAGATTTCGACTGCAACTTTAAAAAAAGCTTTGTTTTTTGTATTTTATTGTATTGTATTACTATATACTTTTTTAATAAGTCAACGTTTCACATTTACGAACTCCGACTCCATCCAAAACAAAGCGACTCCACATTTCGGTAAATAAAACCATTACATTATGAAAAAAGCTAGGGCTACGAAAGGAAAATGTTATTAATTTCTCTCTGTTCCTAATTAATATTTTATTTGAATAATAAATATAATTTTTAAAATATATATATTTGGCATTACAGCTAGTGCCAATGCGCCAAATATTTAAAGATTAAAGACCATACGAGAAAAACTCGATGAGAATTTAATGTAGGCCACTCGAGATCAACTCAAGGTAAGTTAACATTACAAACACCCATGTCTTAGGTCTCAAATCTAAATTTGACATTGATCTTGCTGGTAATCGAAGCCAGACCCGCCTGTTCAGACCAATTAGACCAATGTTTCTTAATCGGTGGTCCGCGAAGATTTTTGGGTGGTCCGCAAAACACTTTTTGATATTTTGGTGGTCCGCGGATGTAAAAAGGTCAAGAAACATTGAACTAGACCACAGCGAGAAATATTCTCAAATTATCGAGTGGAAGTGGGAAAATTTAACTTAATAATATTTGAGCTCACCCGTTCGAAGCGTGGCTATAAAATATAATAACACATCGCAACAATATAATCGGGGGGGCCCGTGTTCGAATCCCGTGCGTCGCCATTATTATTATTTAGATAATAACATGGTTGGTGCGAACTCAATTTCCGCCGCTTCCTGCGGTCGAGTGGGCATACGCTACCCATTCACTACACATACCTAACCTCACTTACTAAATTTGGCCATTAATAAAGCCCAATACAATACAAGTGAGATATGTCTGAGAAAGAAAGATTAATAATTCAACTGTAAAACAAAAAAAAATATTAGATTAAATCAAACCTAACCTATCATGCTCACTAACACAGACCGCCTGAGCAAACCCACCGGGGCTGCCAATACTTTAACAAGGGACTCGTTGCATTTAAGAGCTATTCGATATCACGGGAAATGGCTGAATTTTTCGTATAACAATTACACAATTGTACGCAAAAAAATATAGAATCTATCAAATGTTATTTTTTTTTTAATTTTAAATTTAAAAAAAAATGACAGTACAGCTTACGCCAATGCGTGAAATATTTTCAAGTTGAAAGATCATACGAGATTTACTAGACGAGAATTTTCGAAAGTCACATGAGATTAACTCAAAGAGAATTGACTTCACAAACACCCATGTCTTAGATCTCAAATTAAAATTGAAAAAAATCAATTTGACATTGGACCTTACCGGGAATCGAACCCGGACCCACCTGATCGGTAGAGCAAGCTCTTACCAACTAGACCAGAGCGGGCGACAATATATATGTTAATATATTTTTTACCATGTCAGCTCCATAAGTGTAGCATATGGACTCCTAATGGAGTTTATCTCAACAGAAGTGTTTTTACGAGAACTGCATGTTATTCACTTGCTCAACCTATCTGTTTCCAAAAAGAGTAGGAATAGAAGGATAGGGCTAGGACAGAACTAGTGGATACGCCCCGTTCATAGGATAATAGGATGGGTGGGAGGGGGAACTCAAGACATCAAATACATCCATGCCTTCGAACAGAAATTCTTGAACCGATTGAAAAATCGATTTATAAAACTGCCCGTACTGGGATTCGAACCCGCGACCTCCGTAACCGAAGCCAACGAAGTTGACCACTCGACCACACAGGCGGCTTATCATTTACGGTAGAATATTGTAAAATAATTAAAATCAATAGCTGAACAAAGTATTTAACTAGATTACAAGAGTGAAGAGTTCTATGATTGACATAGAAATAATAGGACTCGTTGGCTTAATTCTAACATCAAGTAAGTCATTTTTTTTTAGAATTTCATGTTTTGTTGGTTTTGGTTCAAAATCATATTAACGCATCTATTTTATTCGTTTATTATCCAAATTTGCAAGAGGAAAGGGGCCAAAAAGCAAACAACATAAAATAACGTATCTCTTCTCATATGTCTATATCTATTTTAATATAACGTTAATTCTCTAAATTAAATATGTGTAAATAAAAATTAATAAACATAATTAAGAATAGTATAATAAAATATTCTACTATAAAAAATAAATGAAAGAGAATTGTTTCTATAAGTTGAAATATTCAGTTTAAATGGTCTCCTAAGCACTTAAGGTAAACTTACTTATGTGATGTTAGAATTAAGCCGACGGGTTACTATTATTTTCTATAAAGCCTTAATCGTTTTAGCCATCGGGTAGTTTTGCATTTGTCACCCTAAGCCGAAGCGTTTTGGGGATACTTTTGGAGGCTGCATTCAAGGAACTATAGTATACACTTTAATAAGTGCATTATCTAAAAACATTCATTTTTTGTGTGTTTCGTATATTGTAGACACTAAAAATCTTTAATGTGTTTACGAATTGGTCAACTTTCACGGGCCACACCAAAAATTTATAAAAGTTTACAGAAGTAGATGGCGAAAAATTGCTATTGTAAATTAGTATGATTAAAAATGGTCACTATAAAACATTGCTTAAGCAATTTTAATAAAAAAAATGGAAATAATAAATATCTGGAAACAGACAGATTTGTATGCCTCACATTGTATTTTCTAAAATAATTAATAAAATAATATTGACCCAATCTATTAGGAATTCATTTCGCTAGCTTTGATTGAAAAACTTATGAAAAACGATACCAGGGTCTTTTTAGTATCTTTATGAATATATAACCTAAATGATTTTTGTACTTCCGGTACTGTTATCTCTTTAAAATTAAATTAAAACGTGTCCTTTACATTAATATGTGTATTATACGTGTACATATTGGTATAATTAATTATAATGTATGTACAATTATTTACGTGGAATAATTGTAAGTACATAATAATTAATAATGTCATGTTTGATCCAAACGAAGTAAGCATGTTTACAATGTAATAGAGCTATTTGCTACAATTAGAGCTCGTCGGTTTTTTAAAATTGTTTTATATCCAAATGTGTGACATTCAAAAACCAGTGTTCTTTCATATTGATAACATGGTTTCAAATATTAGAAACAATATTGTTTTTTTATTAACTGAAACCAATAAATAAAACGAGATTAATTATATAGTTCAATGAATACGTTATTTGAACATATTTATGCTGTTCATTTTTTTTGTATAAAATATATTCCCTGACAATAAATAACGAATAAAATTTTAAATTTGAATCATTCAAATTATGTACACTCCCACAGATTTTGTCACTAACGACCCGGGTTTCGCCTTTCGGCATCTTCAGGCGTTCAAGCGCACGGATGAACTTGAACTGACGGATGAACTTGAACGATGAACTTGAACTGAACTTGAACTGTTAGTGACAAAATCTGTGGGAGTGTACATAATTTGAATGATTCAAATTTAATATTGAAATTCCACCAAGCACCTTCAGTCGAAATCTTAAATGAATAAAATTGTAGTAGTTTTTTGTTTTAGTTATTAAATATCGCTATTTTATTTCAATTATAAATTTCTGTGAAGCTTTGAAAACTGGTTTAAACCGAGTTTTATGAATTATTGTAATTCGGAAAAATGTTTCTTTTTAATAGTCAGTTTTTGTATAAACCCTAACTACAATTCGATAGACGATAGTTCTATGGAAAAATATTGATTACTTCTTGTTTAAATATCATGTGAAACCAAGCACTCTAACAACAACCTATCAGTTTTTTAAAACACCCAAAAAATGAGAATCCTTTTCCCGTTCAGACTCTTAAAAAATTATACCGCTCCTTTTTTTGTCCTTCCAACTTTTAAATAATTATATGGTAGCACGACACGTGCTGGAGTGCTTCTCCAGAGTGTCACAGTGATACCCTATCATTTATTTTTTTACTGGATTTCCGTTGTATCATGGGAATCCCTTATTGGCCTTTTATATGAGACTAGATAATGTTATAATTTGAAGCAATTTTTGTGTCTAGATGTCTTACAAAATAACTACACCAAAACATTCCAAGTTTTGAATTTTATTAAATTTATGTCTGATTATTTGTCATCTAGTTACCATTGAATTGTATATCATCGATTATTTAATATGACAATAAAAATAGGGTAAGTAAATGACTACTGCTGAGTAATAAAATTGTTCTTTAATATTACGAGAAGTAGAGAAAGCAATTAGTTAGTAGTTTTTTAATACTTTATCTTTCACTCTTTACTCCCTTCGAAGTAAAATTGAATTAGAGCAATTTATGGCAAGATGCTGAATCAGAACTCAATAAATATATTTCAAATTGCCAGTTGATATCGTTAAAAGGGTTAAAAAAAAAAAAAGCAAAGCGTTTTTTCACATTATACTTTGTATTTAAGACGAATAATGATGTGCGATGCTGTACCAAATATATTTTTTTTTATATAGAAGTTGGCAAGTAACAAATGAATAGTTATGAGTAAATGAAAATATCAGCTTTTAGAATAAAGCTTCTATCGTATTTTATGTTACATATATAATAATAATATCAAAATATAAATGCATTAATGCAAATCTGACGCAAAGAGCTTAGAATTAATAGACTGGGTCAATTGTCTGCCTTTAAATCAGCATTAATAAAAATTGCAAACACAAATAAATGTTTTTTGCCGGTTTGTTATAATAAATCTGAGTTATCACAGGTAAAAAAAAAATATTTCGAAGAATCTGTTTGTATGTTTAAAGTTAAAAACTTTGGCCAGAACTGTGAGTTTTCCTAAGACATATGTCTAAAGAATAAATTTTAATGTTACCTCTTCTTTCTTTCTCTTGTGATTCTATACTTTGTGCAAAGATTTATCCAATCCATTGATAAAAGATACATATTATTTTTAACCATGTCCACTCCCAATTTTGAGCATATGCACTCCTAATGGAGTGTATCTCAACAGAAGTGTTTCTACGAGAACTGCTTGTTACTCAGTTGCTCAACCTCTCTTTTTCCAAAGAGAGTAGGAATATAAGGAAAGTGTTAGAAGATGACTAGTGGTTAACTAATTGCTCTCGATACGCCCCATTCATAGGATAGGATGGGTGGGAAGGGGAATTCAAGACATCACATACATACATGCCTTTGAACAGAAATTCATAAATCGATTGAAAAATCAATTTATAAAACTGTCCGTTCTGGGATTCGAACCCGTGACCTCCGTAGCGGTAGCCAACGACGTTGACCACTGTCAGTTATATTAATGTTAAAAACTTTGACCAGAAAGGTGAGTCTTCTTAAATCATAAGTCTTAAGAATACATTTAAGCTTTATTTCATTCTAACTACCTGATGGTAAACTACGTGCAATTTCCAATCGGGTTTCACAGATTATCGAGTTCGGGTTCCGTCCGTTGGTGCGCTCATTGCATATGCATGAGCCTTGTACCACTTTGTCTGATCGACTTCCGATTTCCGCAAATTCGCGACCCTGCTTCGCAAAGTGGGCATTGTTGGCTCGCTCGTTACGTACCTGGTCATGCAAAAGAATGCTCAGCTAACAAATGTGATTACCTTTCTCAAATTGCAAGAGTGAAGAGTTCTAAGATTGATGGAGAAACGTATACTATTCTTTTCCCTTCAATTCCACAATTCAAAAGTTATACTTATGCCGTCATCGATAATATAGTGGAAATAACTATAAATTACTTGTTTTACTTAAGAGTATTTCTTTTTCCTAATTATTTCAAGTCTTTTTCAGCCTCTCTTATTTCAGAGCTCATTTTATGACCGTAAAAATAAAAAATCTACATTTTTTCTGCATTATATATTGGAATTATTAACCGTGACGTTTTTTGAATCAAATTGTAAAATTTATACATTTTTTTATCGATGTCCGCTCCCAATATGGAGCATATGGCATCCTTATGGAGGTATTTTAATAGACGATTTTTCTACGAGAACTGTTTGTTACTTAGTCGCTCAACCTCTCTTTGTCTTTTCAAAGAGAGTAGTAGGTATAGAAGTATAAGGCTAAGACAGGCTAACCAATCGCTCTCGCTACGGATGGATACTAAAGGATCGGTAGAGTGAGAGGAAATTTTTAGACATCACAAACACGGATGCCTTCGAACAGAAATCGATAAATCAATCGAAAATGTTGTTAAAAAATTAATAAGTTTTGTTTTTATTTAATAGTTCTCTCTATAGCCTGTATAGGATCAGGGTGAAAGCTTTAGAGTGATGATAACATCACGATATCCATGTCATGCCTCTGAAAACGAATCTAATGAATAAATAAGGTCTATTTCTAATTGTTGCTCAATGCCACGAAACTCTTTACTAATGTTAAAAACTTTTTTCTTATTTCTTTTGCAAATTGTACTTCAAACTAATAAGCTATTTCAATCTGAATTGACTGTTTCACTGACAGGACACCATCGTAAATGCACTTGTCCCATTGGCTTATTATTTATTTTTTGTTTTTACTGACACCAATTAAAATTGATTTTTTCTCTTGTATTGAATGCTTTTCAATCCATCTCCACATCTAATGTAGAGCATATGGCCTACTAATGGATAAATCTCAACAGCAGTTTTTTTTGAGAACTACTTGTTACTCAGTTGCTCAACCTCACTTTTCTTCGCAAGGGCTGTGGATTCGGGTAAAAAGCAACAACTCCGACTACAAATTGATTTTTTCAATCATTTCCTTTTAACTTACATAAATGAATACCATCAGATCATCTTTAGTCAGCCTAGCATGTAGTGACAACACTATGGACTCTAATGGTTTGAATACACATTATTAATTATACTTTTTTAAAGGATCGTATTTTTCTGGTCAGAATTTAAATAACACTGGTCAGAATTTTTAATAAATGATCAGAATATATCGGTCAGAATAAAAAGTCATAATTTAAATGAAATTAAAAAAAAAACTAACCTAACCTAAGCTAACCTACTAACCAAAATTGTTATTAAATATTCTGACCGTTAAATATTTTTATTCTTACCAAAAAATGATTTAAATTCTGACCATTTAATTTGTTTCCTTTTTTTAAATGGGTTGGAGAAATAAGATTTTTCCGACTGCTGTACAAAAAATCCCTAACTATGTTCATAATTTATTTTCTTCAAGTAGTAGAATATATTCACTTTTAAAATACCCATTTCATGTGAAAGTTTTTATTTGGGATTAGAATCTGACCACGCTATCACATAGACGATGTTGACTACTTATTAATTGATCGATAAAATTCAGAAAATAAAACGCGTTTGTAGCGAAATTTTAAATTTATCTTTTAATTCAATTTAAACTCTTGTATAAAAATAATTTTCAAGTGTGACTGCAAGCCCTCGAGGCTAAATGCTATAGGGCGACGTAATTTTATATCGTTTATCGTGTGATATTACACACTTATCCACATTATAATAATTTTACGCTCTAATTCCTCCGTAGAGTATTCCTCATCGCCGATTACATCGCTCAAAATAATAACTGCCGTTATTATTATTATTAGTAAATTGTCTAAAATAGGCAAGGCGTCGATTTAATCCCGGATGTCCCAGAATGATTAGTACCGGTCGACATTAAAAAATACCGGCGCGCAACATGTAATTTCATTTTACACAGTGCCCCTGATACGATTTTTGTTCGTGCAGTCGCTTACACTCGAGGATTTTCGGGCACATTTAATATAACATATAAATTGATAATTTCAATTTAGGTATTGAATGAACTTGGTAAAGTTATGAAATAATTCGTCGCCCGCTGTTGTCTAGTTGGTTATAGCTTGCTCTACCGATCAGGTGGGTCTGGGTTTGATTCCCGGTAAGGTCAGAATCAAATTAGATTTTTTCAACTTAATTTAAGATCTAAGACATGGGTGTTTGTGAAGTTAATTATCCTTGAGTTAATCTCATGTGACTTTCAAAAATTCTCATCGAGTATATCTCGTATGATCTTTCAACTTCAAAATATTTGACGCATTGGCGTGAGCTGTAATGTCAAATATTTTTTTAAATAAATAAAAAAAAAAACAATAATTGTATGTATTGGGAGAAAGTAAAATAAAATTACGGTAGAAGTTTTTTTTCTACGGTAACTGCGTGCTATTCAATTTGGTCAATATAAACTCGATACATTTATTCACTAAGCGTTCGCTCAAGTTCATTAGTGGACTTAAAAGCCTGAAAATGCCGAAAGGCGAAACCTGGGTCGTTACGTACAATCACACAAAACTTGTGTGAATGTACATAATTTGAACGATTTAAATTTTGTATTGAAATTCCACCAAAAGCTTCCTGTCGAAATCTTAGATTATAAAATTAATTAAAAAAGTAATCCATATGATCCACATTAGAATCGGACATGAATTAGAAAAAAATATATTTAGTAAAATGCTTGACAAGAAGTGAGTTCTAGCCCTTTTTTTCAAATAAGCACTGAATCGCGGAAAAACCTGTAATAGTAGTAAACATATTTTATTTGCCATGTTCATCTTATAGACTCTGAGAAATAGAAGGAAGCGACGGAAGGGGAAATTCATTGATCAATTGAAAAATGTAGCTGTTCGTACTGAACTGTTATTATTCTAACCCGTGTTCATTGAGACAGAAGCCAACGATTTTGATCATTTGTTCACGGATTCGAAACTTAACAGGGACGTCCCGAGAGCATAGGCGAGTAAGCAGTTGCCTAGGGCGGCAAGTTTTAGGGAGCGGCAAATGATAACAGATTTTTTTAAATAACTAAATATTTTTCTTTCTCAATGTCTTTAATTAAAAAAATACCAAATCAAGAATCGATACTTATATAATGTAAGTGCATTTTAAATTTAAATTATTTTTTATGATGTGTAGTGAAGGTAATAGTTATTTTTTTATAATTATTGAAGAATAGTATGGGCTTTTGGATCATATTTATTCGTGAGGGTCTTTGTCAATAAGGTAAACAAATATTATGAATCACATGAAAGCAAAATAGAATACGTTACAAAACATTTCTTTGGGTACGTTGGTGAGTAGAGGATTCGAATTAATATATGTGTTCTTAGAATAATGGGAAATTAAAAAAAATGGGCGCTATTTAAGAGCTCTGCCTAGGGGCGGCACATAGCCTAGGAACGTCACTGACACTTAATATTGAAAATATTTGACCATAGGAGAAAAAAATATGTATTCTGAGAGTTAAATTAACGGGCTATGATCCTAATAAAATCCATGCGCGTATGTTAAATGTTTTGTGAAAATAATGATATTTGTAGCATATAATTTTAGAGTACGCCCGCTTTGATGTGTACCGAAAAAAATCATGTCTTACAATATATAATGGTTGGCAACTCCCGAAAACAATTCAGTGGCTCAAATTAAATTTAAAAAAATGAACGGTGTAAATTATTAGAAAATACTGAGTCGAATTATTATTGAGATTGCTTTGTATTACGGCTCTCAGTTGTTGTATTTACGAAGGAATTTTTACGTCGGGCAATAAAATGGATTAATTTCCAACACTTGGTTTTGCAGGAGCGACGTTAAATTGGACAATAAAACTTTTCATTTGAAAAATGAATTAAGCCTCAAGGTTGTTGTGTTTATTCCCTATAAACTCTTGCGAAATTCAATGTTTTTTATGCGTTTTTTTTTAAATAGTCTGGATCGTAAATTATTTTGAATTAGTACACAATACGTCGTATTTTTTAAGGGTGGTATAATCCAATATAAAATTTAAAATAACTTTGATTATTCCACGTATTGTGCGACTAACTGTGACACGTGTTTCGCCTCTTTCAGAGGCATTCTCAGACTTACTATCGCAAAATTTGCTTAAGTAATGAAGCAAGATTGATTCTAACATTTAAATTATGAAATTACAAAATGGAGTTTGGGTTTTTTTCCTTTTTAGGGAAGCAAGGAGAGGGTGATATAATCAAAATAAAGCAAACAAATATAATCATACTACTAATGACGATAACTTTTCCGGTTCTAAGCTCAAGAAATGCGACCCCAATACCCACATTTTCTTAAATATCTATTTTAATATGGGTGATACATTGTTTATAATTAAGGTATTCTTATATCATATTTTTTTGGACCTTTTGTAGTTTATATAAATACGCGATAACGCGATAACGAGATAAGCGCCCGCTTATCAGCGATCGTTCGTAAAATAGCTGGGCTAAACGCGTCAGTTTCAAATTAATATTTGTGCTGGGATGACGTCTTTTTTACGCGCAACTTAAAATATGGTTATTTATTAAAAAACCGCGGATTTTTACAAAAAAAAATGTATGAGGAATGATGCAGAGAGATATTTTAAAGCCTTTAGATTTTATAAGAATAATCTATAAGAATAATTTATAAGAATAATAATAATAAGAATAAGACCTTGTAAGAATAAGGCCTATAATGAGGAAACCACTGGGGTCCCTAAACGACCCCCATCGGCAGAGAAGTATTTTTCTTGTCTCCGAGCCACGAGAGGTAAACATTACAAACTATTAATATGGTATAATATGGTATAATCCAGCTGATAATAATAACTTAAGATCTACACGTCAAAAACCAAGACGATAATTTTCTGGCTTAAAATGTGTGAACGAAATTTAGAAGGAAAAATCACTTTACTTTGTTGTGCTGTTAAATGTATGAATGTATTTCGATAGAAGACTTACCTGGGCTAGTCATATATGTAAGTTCAGGTGCTAATCCGAAATTATTACCCCAATAAGTTCTTTAAATATGGCGAACATGTTGGTAATCTAAAAAACTTCCCCGTTTGAGTACATCAACGATTTTGACAGCAAACTGATCCTCCGTCACAGAGTTGACAATTAATACCTATATATATATAGTTGATCGCTATTTCAGCGTATGCCTTCTTCAAAACTATGATCAAACTTACAATAACTCTTTACATATGAGAAATCCAGAGGCAGTGGCAGATAAAGCACACAAATAGTCCCAGGCGCGATACAATTTGGAGGCCTTGATAGAAAAAAAACGTTAGAGAATTCCATATGAAATAATTAAAAAAAAAAGTATACAGGCATGTTAATATAAGCTATTTTTGTGGCCCGTTAAATTTGGAGGCCTCAAACGCGCGCCCCATTCGCTTATAGCATATATTGGCAATCACCGGCCCGCCGAGCTATTTTGTCCGGCTCTGATTCATTTCGGCGAAGTAATAGAGAAAGAAATTAACAGTTCCAGGGAGAAAATATTGCTAATTTCGTAATTTAAGTTCAAAGCCAATCTTCACACATAAATATTTTTTTTAATCAGTATATAATATTAATATTATGTTGTTCATTATATTGCATATATAAAAATATATATATAAGAAGTAGCAACGTGTTTTATTTAATTTAATATTACTTTATTGTGTTTAACAATTTGGTCCAGCGCTTGACTCAGAGACAGAATTATAATTTGGCTCCAGACCTAGGAAAGGTTGCCCATGCCTGGCTTATAGGGTAATCCATCACTATCTAGAGGTGAATCGAGGCAACCAGTAAAATGATAAAACTTTTTTCTTGGATTTTTAAGTACAATCACGCATTAACTCATTGTTTTTGGTGCATTGCATATTTTCATTTTACGGAGATTATTGTAATGTGTATTAACTGAGGTTACTTAACTGTTACAATACTTCAAGACATGCAGAATATTACAAAGCATCTGACTTATTTTTTTCTAAAATACCACTTGGCTCACTTCACCTCTAATGGGCTCATATATGCTGGCTTAGAAGAGATACATAATACATCATGTCATCCAGTCTAACTTCATAACTTATATTGCAAATCATTGTATTGTTTTTCATAACTTGACTTTGCTTTACTTTTACTTTACTTTTATTCTTCTTCCCTTTGGCCCCTAAGGCCCGCTTACAAGCAGCTATCGTAGTATATATACGGACATAGAAGCCATTAATAAAATTAATAATTAACCTGAATAAGGAAACAATTGATGGGTAAGGAACTAATTCAGGTCGCATTGGTCTAAAAATTAACACTAGTAAGACCAATATGATGACCAGTGTAACCAAACCTGTCATGAATCTGATAGGACCCTTACCAGCGCGGGACAGATCATCGAGAGGGTTGACAGCCTCAGATACCTCGGCATACATATCCCCGAAGACGGTAGTACAAAAAAGGAGCTCGCCATTCGTTTAGGAATGGCTGGAGCCACATTCGACTCAATGCGGACTGTCTGGGACACACAGCTGTACTTGATTAAAACCAAATGCCACTTATTCAACGCTTGCATTCTGCCGGTACTGCTTTACAGTTGCGAATCATAGCACCTGACGAAGACTCGGAAAAACTGTATACTGAGCTTCGAGAACAGATGCCTGCGTCGGATAATGGGGGTGAGGTGGTTTGATTTTGTGAGGAATTCAGAGATAAGAGACTGTACAAGACAGCGTCCCGTCACGCCAGTGGTTATGGAGAGACGTTGGAACTGGCTGGGTCACGTGCTGCGAATACGTCCGGAAAGCCTCAATCCTGCCTGTGTCTTCTTTTGACCGGTGGGTACTATCCATACTATCCATAGTACTCGTCGGAATTGAGGGATGCTGGCATGTCATGGGAGGAAGCAAAGCAATTGGTGGGAGACAGGGAAACATGGTGGTGCCGCGTGGCGGACATATACTCAAAGATGCCCAAAGAAGAATAAGTAGATCCATATTGTATTTTTGGTTTCTATCATATTCTATATATTTTATTTTAAAAGGTTTTTTTTAGTTCTAAAACCTTCGCATCCGCGTTTGTTCGTCATTTCAAGGTAAAACTAAATTTATAATTTCGAGACCTCCTGATTTTATTACGATATTCAGTAATTTAAAATTAAATTAAAATAAACTTCAATGTTTAAATATCTTATCGTAATCTACAAATTGTATTCAGTGCACATAGGCAATGTGTCCTGCTGGACAGGGGCAATAAAACACGTCCCGCGTCGCGTGACAACGTGTTATTATGTGGAGTGCTACCGTCCGGGATTAGACCGCGGGCCATTGTCAAGGGCAGTCAAACAGAGACTTAAGAAATTAACGCAGGGGCTTTAAAATTGCTCGCATGAAATCAGGTTATTCTTTAAGTATGATCTGTTCTATAATATTAGTATATTTATTATAGAGGTTATATAAAATATAATAAAAACATGAAGACTTATTTGAAACACTTTTTTACGGATTTATCTAGTAGTTATAATTATTTATTTGAGACAATTTTTACTATTTTATTAATCAATTATTTCTTACGTTAACTGATGATAATATTTAAAAAAAAAAAATAGAAGGATACCACCGCTTGATAAATCCTTCTTTCTTAATCACATTTAGGGTGTTCACTGTCAATACTTGGTGGAAAGGCAACATATTAATAAAAGCACAATATTCCTTTTGTCATTTTTTTAATCCATGTCCGCTCCTAATGTGGAGCTTATGGCCTCCTAATGGAGGTTCTCATCACAAGTTTTTTTCTACGAGAACAGTTTGTAACTCAGTCGCTCAACCTTACTTTTTTCAAAGTGAGTAGTAGGGAAAGAAGGATAAGGCTAGAACAGGATTAGTGGTTAACTAATCGCTATTGCTACACCCAGTTACTAAAGGACCAGAAGGATGGGAGGAGAGCACACAATGTGAATTGACATCACAAACACCCAGTCTTCGATCACAACTTGGAATTTAATAATTCTCAAATTCACTGTGATCTTACCGGGAACCGAACCTAGACCTGCGTGATCTGCAACTGAGCCACAGCAGGTGACTTTATTTAAAAGGTCAGAACCGGTTTCGCTTATTGCGAGCATTGTCAACTGATAAGAAAAATATATGAACAAGTGCTATTTATACAAAAATAAATTGAAATGAAATTCTTTTTTTCTTAATATCCGGATGTGCTTAGTTTATTTAATACATTTTTTTTTATTAAAAATCTAGTTTTATTACTGCGTAAAAAATGTGACGCGTGCTTCGCTTCCTTGAGAAACATCTTCAGACAAGATATTATATATTTTTTTACTACTAAACTAAAAAGTGATTATAATTGATTGAATTGGAATTTACGTGAACTCCATTATACGGTAAAAAAGCAAAGTATTTAGTTGTACAAAAAAAAACACAGTTTTTAGCTATTTCGGCGTATCCCTTCGTCAGAACTATAAATCAAATTTGATAACTTTGTTATTCCGTTGTTGTGTTACAGAATGTGTCAGAAAGCATGATCAGAATCTTATTCTTAAACATTGCAATGGTGCTTCTCAAAAAAGCAAAACACGTATCATCACATTTTGTTATCAAATTCAATTTTATATTAGACTTTTGGTTATTAGGTGTCGTTTTGTTTTTAAATTACGTTAAAAATATATATCTGATGTGCGTCAATGGATAGCACCTGAGCACCAAGCCAATCGATTTGCATAATTTCTTGATCGTCCTTGCCACAGTATCGGGGGAGATGTGGCACAAATGTCCCCGGGCTAATTTATGGTATAAAAAAATCTCGCTCACTTGATAAAGAAAAATCGACGAATCATGTAAATTGGAGATAATGATTGTTATGATGGTGATCGGAACGCGCTCTGTTTGCTACTGAATGTTTTTGTTTTGATAAGTGTGGGCAGAGTGGGGCAATGTGGACCACGGTAGCACCGAATTAAAACAATATAATAATAATTGTTATTTATTACATTTTTTAGTGCACTTCGTTGATCGAACGGAATGATCCGTAATTAAAAGAATATTTTATGTAAATATTGAATTGTTTATGTAAGCTATTCACAAAACTACGATTTTTCTTGGTGTACTAAAATATTTTTTTATAATAATAACATTAATCATATTTAAATATTAAATAGAAGCACTGTACACACTACGGGCATGAATTGCTAGCTAGAAACATTATATGATAAACCCTTGAGAAGTGAACTGAGCTAAGTAGTATTTTAGAAAAAAAAAATGCTTTATTTCATAATATTAAAAAAAACTATATATATTTTGAAGTTGAAAGAACATACGAGATATAACCGATGATAATGTTTGTAATCACTTGTGATTAACTCAAGGATAATTGACGTCACAAACACCCATGTCTTAGATCTCAAAATTTAATTGAAAAAATCTAATCTTACCGGGAATCAAACCCAGACCCACCTGATCGGTAGAGCAAGCTCTAATACCAAATAAACCACAGCGGCCGACAATACTATTCTACGTGTCTAAGAACAAGGTTTCCCAAGCTTTTCCGGAATAAAACACTTTGGAAATCCGGAAATTTAAACGAAACACTTGGCTTATATTTAATCCGGGTAATTCATAAAAGTAAAAAAGTATTAAGGTATGGAAGAGTGTTGGTGGTGGAAGGTAATTTTAGACATCCATTAAATCGATTGAAAAAATGACGATTTTCAGATTCGATCCCGTGAACGATCATACGAAGCGAACTATGTTGACCACTCAGCCACTAAACCGGCTAGTGTTATAATATCAGCGTGCTTTTATTATACTACATAAATTGTAATCGCAGATGTTTATTATTTAATTATAGTATAAACTAGTTTTAATGACTGAAACCCAATGGACGTAATTTTTTTAGAATTAAAATTAAATTAAACGTTACGATTATTTTTATTTTATTTATTATGACACTTTAAACTAAATGAAATCATATATAAATAAATACATTTTGATTAGACTTGCAATAAATTCAGATTAACACTTTATGATTCGTGATATTTGACAAATGAACAATATATCGATTTGAAATTGCTCTTGATAATAAAATTTATTTAGACCAATTTATCGAGATCGATATGAAAATTATCATACAGATAAATTGTACGATTAACAAGCAATATAATGGATATAAAAGCAATAAATAATTATTATCAATATCTATCAATTTTATTTAACTCTCGCGGCTCGGAGACTAGAAAAATACTTCTCATCCGATGGGGGGTCGTTTAGGGACCCCAGTGGTTTCCTCATTATTGGCCTGATTCTTATGAATTTCGAAAAAAAAATAGTCTAAGGGCTTTAAAATATCTCTCTGCATCATTCCTCATACATTTTTTTAAATAAAAATCTGTGTTTTTTTTTAATAAATAATCATATTTTAAGTTGCGCGTAAAAAAGACGTCATCCCAGCACACATATGAAATTGCAACTGACGAGTTTAGACCAGCTATCTTACGAACGATCACTTATCGCGGGCGCTTGTCGTGTTATTGCGTTATCGCGTATTTATGTAAACTACAAAAGGTCCAAAAAGCTATGATATAAGAAAAACTTAATTATAAAAATTGGATCACCCATATTAAAATAGATATTTAAGAAAATGTGGGTATTGGGGTCGCATTTCTTGAGCTTGGAACCGGAAAAGTTAAAGCCAATGGCTAGATGGCAGACATAATGCCGTTAATTTTCTACAAACACATATCTGAACTTTTGTCAGTTTTGAGCTTTTTGATGTAATGAATTCAGAATGTCAATACACACTTATTCCTTCAACTCTTATCCCAAAAAAATAAATATTACATGCCTTATTAATGAGGGTATTACTTGCAAGCCCGGTTTATTCTAAAGTTGTTGAAACATGAACCATGAATGTAATTTAGTAGATAACAGTGATATCTCTGTAAAATAAAAAATATTCAATTCACCAAAGCACCAAATAAAGAAGTGTTTGTACTTTAAAGTCCGAGATCATTCGTCTATTAAGGTAAGGTAAATTTGTTTTATGAAAAGAAGCTTTTCAGCGATGAATTATTTACTAGAGAAATTTTTAACGTTAAATTGTCTACAATTTTCTATGCTCATTGTACCTTATTGTTTTCTGAGAACATTGCACGTATCTATGGAAAGGTTCGACCTGTCTCATCAGACATGTTCATAGTTTCCTGTACAACAATTTCGATTTAAAACGACTTAACAATTTTTTATCTATCATTATAGCATGTACGCTTCGAGCGTTTTTCAGTCCATAATATTGTATGCGATCCAATATAACAGGAACAGTATGTAAGTGATACCATTAAAGTACCAAAACCGCCCGGAGACGCGATATTCTGTTGGTACCATCAGCTACCGAATATCTCTCGTCGTGGATGATCTATAATATGGTATCAAAACGAAGACATGACGTATTAGTTTATTATAATACATGTAGAAGACATTACAGCGTTGCGTGTATGGTATTTTTTATACCATGTGAAGAGTCCGGCACCTATTCTGATTGGATAACTCAGGGCATGTCAATGAGCGTGCACTGGATTGGTTAAGTTATTTACAAATAAAACGCACTTAAAATTCATTTATTTATTGAAGTTGATTAGCAATATATCTATCTGAATGAAAATACTAAATAAAATTTACATGTAATGTAAGGTAAAAATAAAAACTTTACAATAGTGTTCCACAGATACTTTCGTAGAGAAATTCGTGGCATAACTAAGTGAACTAGTGTAAATAAATAAAATGATCAAAAAACAACTTCAAAATACAAGAGAAGGAAGAGAAATAGAGGAAGAGCTCTTTTCTCTGTGAAATATGAAAGATGCCAGTCAGTCACAACTAGTAGAATAACAAAATATTATATTCTAATCACCCCTACAACTGTAATTTCAGCTGATTCTGCGGTTTTACATGTGTCAAATTGTTTTCGGCGTAAAATTCAAATCATTGATGAATAAATTATTCTACTTGTTGAGTATTTATTTAAAGACGCTAAAGGTGTACCTCCTAAAAAATTATAAATTCATTTTTTTATTATTTATCATTAGTGCTATTTTTTTATTATAGAAGCCATGGCGCCAAATCAATGGTTGTTAAATCCAAAGCCGTTTTTTTGCAGATATTCATCAGTAACATAAAGTTATATATTAAATTATCCAGTGGCGGTTGTACATACTGGGCTAGATGGGCTGAGCCCACCCTAAAGTTTTCTGCCAAAATGTGTAAAAAAATCTTAAGCTGACTTAATAAAAAAAAACAGTACTTCGGACTACTAACTAAACAAATTCATACAGTATATTAGCTCTGATTCTCTATATAAAGGCAATTCTATGATTCTCGAATTTCTTGTGTATGCATATTAAAAATAAAAAGTAAAGCTGGTCTACTATGAAAATAGTCTTTAGCAAAACAAAAGATTTTACACAATATGTCCTCAATTTTTTTTTAGCCCACCCAAAATTTTAGATCACGAACCGCCACTGAAATTATCATGTAATATTAACTATGAGCGAGATATCTCAACTATTTTTTCTCATGTACTAAGATGTTTGTAACAAAAGCGGCAGTTTACATAGTCCTGTACATCAAAAGCTGCAGTTTTATTCGGGTTTTATAAAACGATGTTAATTATATCAAAATAGCAAATAATACTAATAACAAAACTACTTTTTTTTACCATGTCCGCTCCCAATGTGGAGCATATGGATTTCTAATGAGGTTTATCTCAACATAAGTGTTTCTACGAGAACTGCTTGTTACTCAGTTGCTCAACCTCTCTTTTTTTCCTAAGAGAGTAAGAATAGAAGGATAGGGCTAGGACAGGATTAGTGGTTAGCTAATCGCTCTCGATACGCCCCGTTCATAGGATAGGGTGGGTGGGAGGGGGGAATTCAAGACATCACATACATCTATGCCTTAACAGAAATTAATAAATCGATTGAAAAATCAATTTCTAAAACTGTCCGCACTGAGATTCGAACCCGTGACCTCCGTAACCGAAGCCAACGACGTTGACCACTCGACCACACAGGCGGCAATATTTTAGCATTATTAAAACCGCCGTCTATGTTTCCCGAGCTGTCAGTTAAAATAATGAAATTCCTCAACGTAAAATCATGTACAGTTTATAACAAAAATTTCTTAGTAGTAACGTATTTTTTATAACTTTATTATTACCATTGTAATAATTTCCATCAAATTTTTCCTCAACAGTTGTTAATATGAGCGTTCGACCCAAACTCCGTGGTCGGTTGAGCCCCTCTGCCGTCATCACATAAGCTGTTTCCAGATTTGCCCCGCGGCTGGATTAAAAATGATCTTAGATTATTCGGGGCATAATGGTCACGATATAAATTGATTGATTTTATGAAACGGTAGTCCTGGTGTAAGAAATTATTTATTTATTATTTTTATTCGGAATCTTGGCGCTGTAATGTTGTTTATGGTGGGTCAAGATGGAATTATTAATCTATCGATTATTTTCAGTGCCATACATGTTTTAAAATCAATATCTTTTATATTATCTATGCTCATATAAAACATTAGGTGATAAATTATAATTTTATTGAATCAAAATTTCCATGGACTTAATTTTGATAGAATTTTTTACATTCTAAAAATTATTCATATCAAAACATTGATTCCGAAGTGAAACCAGCGTTCCCTCAAGTTTGAAAACGCTCGTGCACTCTGCACACATCCCGGGCTTCACTTCATTCATTTTTTGTTCTGAAGTAAGATTAAATTCTAATTACACTATCTAAATATTCCATTAATACTTTATTTCGGCTAATCCTGCTGTGGCCAAGTTGGTTAGAGCTTGCTCTACCGATCACGCAGGTCTGGGTCCGATTCCCGGTCAGATCACAGTGAATTTGAGAATTATTCAATTCAAAATTGCGATCGAAGACTGGGTGTTTGTGATGTCAATTCACATTATTTCCTCTCCTCCTATCCTTCTGATCCTGTAATAACTAGGTGTAGCAATAGCGATTAGCCAACCCATTGGCGGATCCAGAAATTGTCCCAGGAGGGGGCCATTCAATAATATATCTACATAAAAATAGACAATACATAATTAAGTATGTATTCTATAAAACATCGTAAACTAAACAATTAAAGATCTCATTTCACAATAAAGTTTTAATAAAGTAGAAAAATGAAGAAAAAAAATCTCCTCAAGGGGGGGCCATGGCCCCCATGGCCCCCCTTGGATCCGCCAATGAGCCAACCTTTAGTCCTGTTCTAGCCTTATCCTTCTTTCTTACTACTCACTTTGAAAAAAATGAGGTTGAGCGACTGAGTAACAAACAATTATTGTATAAAAAAATCTGTTGAGATACCTCCATAAGGAGGTCATGCTCCACATTGGGAGCGGACATGGATATAATAAAAAAAAATGTGCACTACTCCGAGAGCGGACATGGCAAAAATGTAAATTGAGTAATCCAATGACTTCATTGCGATTATTGTATGGTAGCGGCTGCTTATTTATTTATGTTTTGGTATTAATCTCGCTTCGAAATTGGGTTAGGATTTTCGATTAGGGTTGGCACAAGGGGGCGTTTTCGATTTCGGGTTTCGCAGCGGGATGCCGCGTTGACGACGCAGTGCGTTCCCGACGACAGATGGGGCGCGGAACGACCCGAAATTAGCAACCGCTTTTCCATTCTTAGGCACGGCGCACACCGCGTGATATTGTATTTATTCTAAGTTCGAAATATTTTAATGCGACAAATCAAAATAAAAATTTTCATGATAAAACAAAGGCATTTGCTTTCTGTTAGGCGTGCTTAACTTTCATAGTTTGAACGTTCGAAGAGAAACGTATCTGGCCATATATTTCTTTCGACTTATACGAGGCCAAAATGAGAATTCCACCATTCTTGAGAATGTGAATCTAAATTTACCTGATTATTTTTTGAGAAATCGTGGACATGAATTTTTTGTTCTCCCAATGTGTAGAACCAACCTGCCAATGGGGATGCCACTGGGGAGAGCTTTAACGGTGTTCAACAATATTGCTTCGGATGTCGACATATTCCACGTAGACGTGGGTGAGTTCCGACGAATACTATTTTTTATGTATTAGAGTAGAGTTCGTCGGAGCTTACTCAGTTGACTTTCTTGCTACTTTTTTTTCTATTTCTTTTAATATTAAATTGTACTATTTTTTTTTCTTCATTGTAAAAGTTTTAAATTTATAATTTGTCAACCTTGTGCAGTGTTAATTAAATAAATAACATAAATTATACAATATAAAGACAGTTAGTTAATTTGGTCAGTAATAGTAACAGTAACTACCAAACTTGTTGGGTCCTATGGCGCAGTGGCTAGCGTTGTTGGCTTTTGTGCCAGATTTCACGGATTACGAGTCCCACTACGAACAGCATTTTTTCTATTGATTTATCAATTTATGTTCAAAGACATGGGTGTTTGTGATGTCTTAATTTCCCTCCAATTCTTCCCATCCTTTAATAACTGGGCGTAGCGAGAGCGTCTAGTTAACCACTAGTCCTGCATAGCCTTATCATTCTATCTTTACTATTTTTTTTTTCAAAGAGAGGTTGAGCGACTGAGTAACAAACAGTTCTCGTAGAAAAACTTATGTTGAGATACCTTCATTTGAAAGCCATATGGTATACATTGGGAGCGGATATGGATTAAAAAAATGGAGATTGGGTGTGTTTCGCTTCTTTGAGAAGCATTCACAGATTGAATCTACCGCATTGAATCGTTAGCCGGCTTTACATTCCGATCTTTTCACGTGCGATCAAATAGTGAGTATGCTTTAAAACGAACAATAAGGTGTGCAAACGAGGTACGTTATTAGTTCTTTTTCATTTCAAAGCACATTAGGTTTAAAATTGAAATTAAAAAAAAAACCTTTTTCAAAAACACTGGCATTTTAAAGCAAAAATTGTAAATAAAAAATCAAACAATAGTATGAAGACAAGCACCTTTTACAATCAACCAGTAAAACAACAAAGATAATAATTGAAATTGTAAATCAGAAATGAATTTCCATAAAGCTACTGCCAAATTAATTAAAGACAAGATATTTACAATGGAATTTCTCTTTTTGAATTTTTTCGTGCAAAAACTTTTATAAAAAAAATATCAAGATTAATTAAATCTTTGTTGTTTTACTGGTACAGTGTGCGACATGCTTTACTATCACATTGGCTACAATAATTCAACACAGTATGTCATGTACTGCCTTGTTTTTCGTCCTTCTACAAATATTAATGCATCTCTATTAGACTCCCACCGGTTATTGCTTCAACATTCTGGCATTGTCATTTATTTTATAATAAGCCTGTGAATATTATTACAATAATAAACAGCGAAAAAATGCCTCTTTTGTGAACAGTGTGTCGCGTGGCAAGGGCACTAGAAATTACCAATGTTGAGTTCCTATCATAATGTGGCAATGTGAGACGAAGAACTGTGTGTCGATTGAATTGGCATTTATTTACTTGGTAGATATTCTTAGAATTAAAATATAGTCGAATTCGCTTATTGCAATAATGGAAATAGCGAGATCTTAGATGTAATGAGGAAACATTCGTTGACATTTTAATTTATGTTTTTTTTTTTTTTTAACCATGTCCGCTCCCAATGTGGAGCATATGGACTCCTAATGGAGTTTATCTCAACAGATGTGTTTCTACGAGAACTGCTTGTTACTCAGTTGCTCAACCTCTCTTTTTCCAAAGAGAGTAGGAATATAAGGATAGGGCTAGGACAAGGCTAGTGGTTAGCTAATCGCTCTCGATACGCCCCGTTCATAGGATTGGATGGGTGGGAGGGGAGAATTCAAGACATTACATACATCCATGCCTTCGAACAGAAATTCATAAATCGATTTAAAAATCAATTCATAAAACTGTCCGTACCGGGATTTGAACCCGGGACCTCCGTAACTGAAGCCAACGACGTTGACCACTCGACCACACAGGCGGCTAATTTATGTACATACATTTAGCTACCTATCGATCATACCGAATAAAACATCGTCAATAAGAGTAAAACGATGAAATAAGCAAACAAATATAAGAAAAGTGGATTGACAGAAAAATATAGTATGTATTGCACCTTTTTGTGTTATGTGACCGCTCTAGATACTCAATGTTTTCATGTCATGGGTATGTTTGTAAGCATTTAAAAATACCTGTTATCTGATAAAACGAGTAATGCTTATAACGAGAAAATTCAGTTGGTCCCATCTTCCTCTTAATAACCAAGTTCGACTGTATTCTTAGAATTACTACGATTTTTGTTTTGATGTCTTAAAACTAATATAAAATAAATGTCTTGGTTGATAAATTTATGTTGTGAGTATCATAAAAGTGGCAAAGCCGTATTTTTAAATACAACATCATATATAAGATTAGAGAGCAGACTAACCAGCTCTTTATTGCGTCCAAAATATTAAAACTACGGTGGAACCGGCTTGGAGATGTGCTGCGGATTCTCCAAGACATTCTAAGCCCTGCCTGTCTCTACTACCAACCGGATGGATCCCAATTCCGTGGAAGACTACTGATGACTATCCACAGAATTTACTCAGCTGAACTATGAGACGCTGAGATGATCTAGCAGGTAGCAAATGTTTGGAAAAAGGTTGTCGTTTGACAATCACTCCCACAACTTGAAGATAAAATAATAGAACACGGAATGGACCAATTTTTGGCAATTCACTAAATTTACTACTTATTTTAGAATAAGATGGATAAAGATTAAAACATAACAGGCACTGATACAAATTTGAAACTCGATTTAAAAATAACTAATGTTTTATAGGTAACATATAATTTAGTAAGTTTAATGGTTGATATTCAATAATCACATTAAGAATATTAAGATTACTTGCAAGAAAGCATTACAAATGTTGGGCTTTATCATCCGTACCACCAGAGTCTTTTCAGAAGTTAAAATTCTAATATTAATGTACAACGCTTTGGTTCGAAGCAGACTTGAGAGTGGGTCAATTGTTTGGGCCCCTAGGTGCTCGAAATATACCCTTATGGTGAAGAAGATTCAGAAGAAATTTTTGAGACTTCTATAGATGAGGGTGTATGGATATTACCCATGGCTTTATCCAACTGACTTTCTCTTAGGCATGCTTAACTTCAATAGTTGGAATGTTCGAAGAGAAATGTATCTGGCCATATATTTCTTTCGACTTATACGTGGAAAAAATGAGAATTTCACCATTCTTGAGAATGTGAATCTTAATGTTCCTGATTATTTTTTGAGAAATCGTGGACATGAATTGTTTGTTCTCCCAAGGTGTAGAACCAACCTGCCAATCGGGATGCCACTGGGGAGAGCTTTAACGTTGTTCAACAATATTGCTTCGGATGTCGACATATTCCACGTAGACGTGGGTGAGTTCCGACGAATACTATTTTTTATGTATTAAAGTAGAGTTCGTTGGAGCTTACTCAGTTGACTTCTTTGCCATTTTTTTTCTACTGATTTTAATATTAAATTGTACTATTTTTTTCTCCATTGTAAAAGTTTTAAATTTATAATTTGTCAACCTTTTGCAATGTTAATTAAATAAATAAATAAAAATATTGTATTTAACAAATGATCTGTATAAACCTTATTTCCTCAGAATTAATATTACGTTACGTCAAAAAAAACATGAAATGGTCGGTATTTGTTTTAAATTTGGTCAATAACTGTGATTATAAAAAAAGTGGTTAGGTTATGTAAGGTTTGGTTGTCAACATTTAACTGATTTTGATATTAAAATTTATATCAATAGTACTGGCAATTCTTTAGAAATACTGCATTTTCATATCTAATACTAAATACTGTTCACTTTTAGGGCGTTCACTGTCACTACTTGGTGAAAAGGCAATATATTAAAAAAATACAATACTTCTTTGCATTAATTTCAATTTTATTTATATAATAAGATCAAGACCGGTTTCACTCATGATGAACATTATCGACTGGTGACAGAATACGATGTAACAGTATTATTTATACAAAATAAAACTCATAGGGCTTAACTTAAGTTGATAATACTGACTAAATAAATATAAACAATATGTACCAAATATCCACTCGAGGATATTGTTGAGCATGACTACTCGGCCACAACGATCAAAATAAAATAAAAATTCTAGCAAACGTTTCCGTTTCATGTTCCTTTGCGATCAAAACCACACACACTTTTCCTATCGATATTAACATGAATATCTCAAAATAAGGGATGAAATACCCCCTTAAACTAAGTGAGATTAACCCCTGAGTGTGTTTGATAGACGGACAAACGTTGCGCACGCGTGCATATCAACATCAACCCATAGATTAAGGGTTGGGGGTGTAACTAGCGACTGCAGTCAGCGGAGCTTGAAATTACTTTGCAATGCTAAGGAGAAACAACACGGCCCTGTGGTCTAGTTGACAGTAAGCTTAGATGAAATGGTTTCACTATTTATTTTATTTTTAAGCCATGTCCTCCCCCAATGTGGATAATATGGACTTCTTATAGAGAATCTCAATACTACTAATTTTTAACGTCAACTATTTTTCGTCAAGTCTAAAAAACAGTGGCGTTGAGTGTCAAACAATAAAATGAAAAGGAGTGAAAACAAGCAAGCCAAATTATCGGTCCCTATTAGAGCATCCAATCCCGGACCCTTCTTGTGATCCCGGGATTGAACACTCAACATAAAACCGTGTGTAAATTCGGAATTGAGAATTTTTCGCTCAGCGATTTTGAAATTCTGGGCAAAGGGGGAAAATTTTTGTCGATTTCAAAAACCCAAGAATATGTGCAATTCCCGAATAGTCCACGTTAAATCGTTTACTAATTTTGAATGAGCAGGTAAATCTGCCAAATCCCCCACTCTTGTATCATATATGTAAATAAATATAATCATAAAAAAAATAAATTAACAGCAATTCTTGAAATTACTCACCATTTAAATCTGTAGGCATTCCCATGGGTTAAGCCATTTTGCTAAGAATGGCCATAAACTTAGTGATACATTTAATTATTATGTAGGTACGATACATTTATTTACTAAACGTCGTTCAAGATCATCGGTGCACTTGAACGTCCAAAGATGCCGAAAGGCAAAACCCGGGTCGCTAGTGACAAAACTTGTGTAAATGTATCAATATAATTTGAACGATTCAAATTTAAGTATTTATATTTAAAATTTGAACGATTTGTATATACTATGACTGATAGATAATACAGAAGTATAAATACTCGCCTGCCGTGGCCCAGTTGGTTACAGCTTGCTCTACCGATCACGCAGGTCTGGGTTCGATTCCCGGTCAGATCACAGTGAATTTGAGAATTATTCAATTCAAAGTTGTGATCGAAGACTGGGTGTTTGTGATGTCAATTCACATTATTTCCTCTCCTTCCATCCTTCTGATCCTGTAATAACTGGGTGTAGCAATAGCGATTAGTCAACCACTAGTCCTGTTCTAGCCTTATCCTTCTTTCCCTACTTCTCACTTTGAAAAAGAAGTGAGGTTGAGCGACTGAGTAACAAACAGTTCTCGTAGAAAAACTTCTGTTGAGATACCTCCATTAGGAGGCCATATGCTCCACATTGGGAGCGGACATGGATTTAAAAAAATACTATAGTATGGGGTCAATATGCAATAAATCTAAGCAATTAAGAAGTAGGAGAGTGAGGTGTCACACTATCTATAACGTGTTTAGCTGATTTTTTCGCCTAATTATGTTAAAAAAAAAAATCCCCTCGTAATTTTTTTTAAAGAGTTTACAAACAAAATTTAAAAATTGTACAGGAAAAATACATGCTACAATTTAATAGGCGAGCCAATTATATTCTTTGATTTAATTTAGATAAGATTGCATGATATTGTTTCGGTAAAAATATACCAGTGGCGTCTTATAAATAATATTAAATGTAGTGTTATTTCATTTATTGAAAAAGTCAAAATTGTTTCAATAAAAGTTTTTATTCTATAACGTTATTGGAGTTAATAATAGGTATACATTAAACTCATTTTGCACATATTTTTACACGGCCCCGTATAATGTGTGATGATACACATCTTTCGTTTGGCTTTGATAATTGCATCTTTTTACACGGCTGCTATGTATCAAATGTATGTATTAAAATAAAATCGAGTGAAAATCAGCACACACTTTGTAAAAAATCATTTATAATAAACATATTAAAATTGTTAATTTGCTACCACTAGTGGTATGACTTAGGTTAAATCATGTTTTGCCATTTTGATAAACAGTTTTCTAGGAATAATTTACCGTCAGCAATTCACCGCTAGCAATAAACCACCCGGAATTAATCACAACTAGTTTGCCGTTTATCCAATGAACAATGCTTTAACTCAGCGGTGGACTGACAATAAGTTAACAAGGGGTTCGCTTAATCTAAATGCAATTCTCGGTGTTCTGGGGAAGGAGTGTAATTTTTATCACCCCTATGCAATTATATGCAATACTTAAATAAGCTATCGATTGTTTTTAATAAACATATAAAATACAATTTACCGTAAAATTATCAATCTAAATGGCTAAAAATTTACTACTGTGTACACTGAAGCTGTCGTAGATAATATATTAATCAGCAATTGCAGTTATTTACTAATTTGATCTGAGAATATTATCTTATCGTAAATTAACAAGGGGCTCGCCGATCTTAGTAATATTTTAGAATTTCGACTGAAGGTGCTTGATGGAAATTCAACGTTAATTTAGAATTATTTTCATAATGTACACTTCCACAAAAATCTTGGTCGAACACGACCCGAGTTTCGCCTCTCGGCATCTTCCGGTACTACCCAGTGCACTGTCAGTTCGAGTGCATTCGCGCACTGAGTAATACCGGAAGAATAATAGTAATATTTAACAAGGGACTCACGCGAGCCCCTCCTGTCTACCCCTGCGTTAAACTCAAAATTATCGCTAGCGAAGTGTATCACTAGGGTATATATAATTTAACTGATTATCAGCATTTTTTTTAAATCGATTAATCGATTTTTGTTCAAAAAGATGTATCCTTGTTATTCCTGGGTAGTGGAGATGTTGAGCAACTGAACACAGGCAGTTCTTCTAGAAAAAAAACATATTAATATTCTTCACATTACAAGCTGACGTGGACATAAAAGTATGTTTCAAACCAAATTAATTACCATTATCGAAAATATATATTATACCTTTTTTTGCGGACGTCTCTGGAAAAAAACATTAATAGTTATTTCAGGTTTACATCATAATATTATCTAACAAAAAAATGATCTTGTTTTGATTCTCACAAACAATTTGGGCATACTAAAATGTTATATTCAAATTATTAAAGAATATTTTATCTATACGAAAACAAAAAAATATAACATGCACTAATTTTATTGCATCTACATAATCTTTTTTAATTCAAAAATTTTTCGCGTATGACTGTGGCTTATTTGTAACGTCTCAAATATGTTCTACAAATAATTCGCTCTGTCACCGATTTTAAGGTTGTTTTTTTTATATTATTTATTATTTTAGATATTCTCATCATTTTACCCTTTTAATTTGTGAAGAAAAAAGAGAGATACTTTGTTGAAACAAAAAACTAACAACTAATATTATAAATGTATTAAGCAGTAAGTATATCAAAATTATTTTTTTATTATCTATATATTAAAAGTCGATAATGTCCGTCCGTCCGTCCGTCCGTCTGTAAATTGTCCCCGATTTCCCCTCCCCCTACGCCGCCCCAGCCCCGCTGCTGTCACCATTTTTTTATTTTCATACTAAAGACATAATCTTTTTTCGATTGTATATGGTCGCGATTTCGCCTTTTCGATGACGTCAAGAAAGACGGTCCTCCCCCCCCCCCCCATCCTGCCCCGCTGTCGCCATTAATTATTTTTTTTATTCATAATAAAGACATATTTTCCCAAAACACTGTTTATTATTTGACGAAACAAATCAAATCGCTGAAAAAATTTCATACAAAAAAACGCCGCGACCGTGGATCGAACACAGAACTCTGGATTACCAGTCGAGCTCTCTATCAACTGAGCTAACGTCATAAATATCAAGGCGATAAAAATAGTGTATTTAAAATAAAAATTTGAAAATGGAACGATATGTCAAACAATGAGAGCTAACGTCACAATTATCGGCAGCGATAAAAATAGAAACTATATATTAAATTTCGTTTGAAATTGGAACCTTGCATATTATATATATTTTATTTTACGAACATTTCTTTATTACTCTGTACCCTAGCGGTAAGCCGCTCGGCTGGTAATCTGTAGGAACTTGGTTCGAATCTAGCCTAGAGCGCTTCTTTTTGGGTTTATAACATTTTTTTTTTTGAAAATTTTCTTTTTAAATCACAGTACATCTTGATCGTATGAAAATAAATGCTACCAAAATAACAAAATCCGATTGACTAGCGAAATATGTTTTTCAAAAAATAAATATAAGACGCAATTATTTCAAGATTTGTTTTTAATCTAGGTACATACGTGGTATAGTTAGTTGTTGGCGAAAGCATAGTTTCAGTATGAGTTATAAAATAACGTCAGTAAAAATCATTATATATATATATTCTAAAAAACAAGTTCTATTTGGAGAATAAGTCAAAATTTTGATAATTTTGTTTTGATAAAATGTCCAATTAATTTATAATATTTTGCATGTGAAAATTGCATTTTTTATATAAATATAATTTTATTCTTTGCCCATTTATTTTCCGACTTTTTTCTCACATTCCATTGAAGTGAAAAAAAAGTAGATATTAAATTATTCTAAAAATTAGAATATTAGATTATTCTAAAAATTCCAAAATCTATATATTAATAGTCGATAAAATAATCACTTTTCACAAATCACATTTAAGAATTCACAAAACTGTGCGTACTGATGTCCTCGGGTCTTTTTCTTTTTCTACGAAATATTTTTGTTAGCGTACTTGAAAATTAGTTAAATAAAATATATACTAAGAAAAATGATTGTTAGCACCCTTGAACATTATTACAAAAATTTTATAATTTACAATTTAAAAACTGCAGGGCTGTAGATATATGCGCCGAGATCGATGTATGCTACTATGAAACATGATGGTTATTTTGTTTTGAGAAAATGTCCAATTAATTTATAATATTTTGCATGTGAAAATTGCATTTTGTATATAAATATAATTTAATTCTTTGCCAATTTATTTTCCGACTTTTTTCTCACATTCCATTGAAGTGAAATAAAAGTAGATATTAATTTATTCTAAAAATTAGAATATTAGATTATTCTAAAAATTCCAAAATCTATATATTAATAGTCGATAAAATAATCACTTTTCACAAATCACATTTAACAATTCACAAATGTGTGCGTACTGATGTCCTCGGGTCTTTTTCTTTTTCTACGAAATATTTTTGTTAGCGTACTTGAAAATTAGTTAAATAAAATATATACTACGAAAAATGATTGTTAGCAACTTTGAACATTATTCCAAAAATTTTATAATTTACAATTTAAAAACTGCAGGGATGTCGATATATGCGCCGAGATCGATTTATGCTACTATGAAAAATGATTGTTAGCAAACTTGAACATTATTCCAAAGATTTAATAATTTACAATTTAAATACTACAGGGCAGGGCTGTCGATATATGCCCCGATATATTTATTTTATTTTTAGAATCTCTGGCTTATTCAATAAATAGGTTTGTAATTTTCTGACTACTTAAAAATGCAACAAAAATCCTCCCGTTGAGGTCAACGGGCTTACAGCTAGTATAATTGAATTCAATAACTTTGTTATTTCACTGATTGTACATATTACAAAGTGTTTCAACTTTTTTTGAAGTGCATCATCAGATTAACTATTATAAGGTTATTTATTAAATAAATGAAAGTTGATTGTATAAAATTGAATGTGTTACAAAATGTGTCACGTTTTTGCCTTTTTGAGAAGCATCATCAGAAAGAATATTGCTAGGTTTACGTATACACTGAAAATTAATTCTTAAAAGTTATAAATTACTGAATAAAAGTTAAGCATGAACTTACGTAAAAGTACACTAAATCCAACGAAAACATTGATTATATTTAATGTCATTTATTAATTACAAAATGGAGATTGGGTAGGCGCTAGATACAAATATTATATTATATACAATTTAAATACTGCAGGGCTGTCGATATATGTCCCGGGGTTTTCGTCTTTTTCTCCGAAATATATTTGTTTGCATACTTGAAACGTTTGAATTATTCAACAAATTATCGAAATATAAATACTGCAGGGCTGTCGATATATGTCCCGGGGTCTTCTTCTTCTTATCCGAAATATATTTGTTTGCATACTTGAAATATTTTAATTATTCTAAAAATTATAAAATATGAATACTGCAGGGCTGTCGATATTGGATATAGCAGCTCAGCAGGGCCGCTCAATTATGATTTTATGAATAAATTTTGTTATATCCGCTATTTGCATATTTTGTTTTGCAGTGTATTTTAGTTCTTTTAGAGAATTAATTACGCTAGATTTTCTGGCTTATTCAATAAATAATTCGTTTCTGTTAATGATTCTATTGATAACCTGGAACGTGTAGTTGTTTTTTTTCTTAACCCTTTATTATTTTTATGCGGTAGAAAAAAAAAACAAACAAAAAAATGTTTTTCAAAATAGCTTACTGGTACTGAGAAGCGCGGTCGGATCAGTGGCAAAGGTGACAGTGCGCAATACCCGACACAATAGACGTTCGCCGTTCGAATCCCCGCTGTCTGCCCGTCCGCGGGGTATCCATCCGTGATGAGCTCACAGCTTTTGATGTAGGCCGTCACCCTTCAAAGTCCCACAAAAATCCGCCAACGGATGAGGAATTAAATAATGTATATATTACATATATAAGATACCACCATTCGTAAAAATCTGCTTGGGCGGTGGATTAGCTAATAATTAAGTCTTACCTTAAAGCATCATTACATATCTCCATCTCATATTGTAACATTATCTTCAATATTTTTATCATATTGTTTTGGACGTCCGTACCCCAAAGTCATGGCGTTATTATATCGACCCATAATCAACAAAAAATACCTATGTCTTAAATCTTAAATTTTAATTTTTAAAATCTAAATTTATCTCTAGATTTAAACTCTTGTAATCGAAGATAAATAAGTACAAATTTTAATTGTTTGAATGCTGCATTCTTCCATTAATCTTGTCACTTTCGACCCGAGTTTCGCCTTTCGGCATCGTCAGGCTTTTCAAGTACACGAATGAACTTGAACTGATGCGCAGTAAGCAGTTTGCATCGTTTATATACAAACATAAAATCGGATCGCTCAGTAATTGTTGTTAACGTAATCGATTCTCAAATTTTTCAGCAATTGATGTAACGACTATTTTACAATAGATATATTGGGTTATGTTAAATAATATTTATTTATTTATTTATGTCCGCTCCCAATGTTTTTTACTCAGTTGGTCAATCTCTCTTTTCCGAAGATAGTAGTAGGGGTAGAAAGATAAGGCTAGGACTAGGACAGGACTAGTGATTAACTAATCGCTCTCGCTACACCCAGTTATTAAAGGATGGGAAGGATTTTTTAGATATCGCTATGCACTATAATAGTCTTTAACTATTACTTATTGACAGGGCTGTGGAGTCGGAGTCGGAGTCGGAGTCGTGAAAAACGGGCGACTCCGACTACTTTTTAAAAAAAAAATGCAAATTAAAAAAAAAAAATTACTCACGAAATTTATGAAAATTGAGTTACGTAATAATTATTGTGATATAGCTTAATAATATTAAACGTGTAGGTGTCATGAGTCACGCCGAGCCAGTGAGTCACCAAGATCCACTGCATATGAGTCCGCGCAAAAGTTGTTGTTTCTTTCTTTCTCATGTCGAAAAAGTAGATTCGATATATTTTTTTTGTTACTTGAAGTGCATACATTTATATGCACGCATTTTTTAGTCAAGTCATAGTCGGACTCGGAGTCAAATTCGGAGTCGGAGTCGGAGTCGTGTTTTTTTTTAAAGAATCCACAGCCCTGCTTATCGATCTAAACTAAAACATCACAAACACCCATGCTTTCGAACAGAAATCGATCGAAAAAATGTTGTTCGTACTGGAACTCAAACCTGTGAGGTCTGGCACGGAAGCCTACAACGCTAACCGCTGCGCCATAGGACCCAAGCATATTAAAAAAAACAATGATAATTGCTTATAGTTTTATATGTGTGATAAAAAAAAGTCTGCCGGCTCTCCTAAATAGCCCGAATAGTTCTAGTGGCCGCCTATGTGGTCGAGTGGTCAACGTCGTTCGCACGGCACGGATTCGAAACCCATTACGGGCAGTTTTATAAATTGATTTTTCAATCGATTTATGAATTTCTGTTCAAAGGCATGGATGTATGTGATGTCTTGAATTCCCGCCTCCCACTCATCCTATCCTATGAACGGGGCGTATCGAGAGCGATTAACTAACCACTAGTCCTGTCCTAGCCCTATCCTTATATTCCTACTCTCTTTGGAAAAAGAAAAAGAGAGGTTGAGCAACTGAGTAACAATCAGTTCTCGTAGAAACACTTCTGTTGACATAAACTCCATTAGGAGTCCATATTCTCCACATTGGGAGCGGACATGGTTAAAAAAAAAAAGTTCTAGTATCGTACTGTAATAGTAGTAAGTCCCATAACTTCAAACTCAACTAAATATGGCAGAGAATCCAAGATCTCGAATCGAATATAATCCTATGAGAACCTTGATACATTCAGTAGCCAGTAAATGGATTTGAAGTTTGTTTATTTATTCTGTCCAGATGTATTTCTTGTAAGTCTGTCGTATTATTTAATAAAAATATTATTCATCGTCTGCCGCGCATTGGTCTGAGAGGCTTGCAACGTCCGTGACATTTCGTGACACATTTCACGTATGTCAGTTTTGACAAATACCTCGAGTCCTGTCGACCGATTACCGCTTTTTTATATGTTCATTCTTAAAAAAGCACATTTGATTCACAAGGATTTATACTGCCACCACGACGACTCTTTTGACATCTGAAACAAATTTCAAATAATACTTACTAGCTCAACCTCAACCGTCGACCTCAACGGGCGGAGTTTTGTTGCATTTTTAAGTAGTCAGAAAATTTACTGGCGTGAAAAATAAATTACAAACGTATTTATTGAATAAGCCAGAAATTCTAAAAGTAAAAGAAATATATCTCGGGGCATATATCGACAGCCCTGCCCTGCAGTATTTAAATTGTATATAATATATTTTTTAGAATAATTGAAAGATATTTCGTAGAAGAAGAAATATACTTCGGGACATATATCGACAGCCCTGCAGTATTTAAATTGTAAATTATTTAATTTTTGGAATAATGATTAAGTTTGCTAACAATCATTTTTCGTAGTAGCAGAAATAGACCTCGTAAATTATTTAATTTTTGGAATAATGTTTAAGTTTGCTAACAATCATTTTTCGTAGTAGCAGAAATAGTCCTCATAAGTTACTTCATTTTTGGAGGGTGAGGTCGGGGAAGTGAGGTTGGGGTGGAGGAGGGGGAGGCGACCATCTTTCATGACGTCATCGAAAAGGACATCCATACGGAAAGACGGAAAGACGGACATTATAGACTATTAATATATAGATTCATTCAGGAGTAGTAATTTAACTATCGTGATACACCCAATAATCGTTTCACAATAATGATCATACATTATAATTGGGCCCATTAGAGGTGAAGTGAACTATGTGGTGTTTTAGAAAAATAAGTTAGATACGTTGTAATATTCTGCACGTCTTCAAGTATCGTAAAAGTGAAGTAACCTTAGGTACACATCGCAATAGTGTTCTCTCCGTAAAATAAAAATATGCAATCGACCAAAAAAGTTATGACGTGATTGTACTTAATAATCTAAGAAAACAGTTTTACCATTTTACTAGTTGGCTCACTTCACCTCTCGAGGGCTCATTTGTAGTATGAGTTGAGTTAAAAAAAAAGGGAACCAGCTGTAAATTTGCAGAATGGAAGATATTTAGCTTCAAAGTTTGGATATGTTTTTAGATATTTTGGATATGTTGATAATGTTCGTGGTTTTTTTGAAATTTTATCCATTCTTACGTAGGTCACGGATTCGAATCCCAGCACGTACAGTTTTATGAATTTCTGTTCGAAGGCATGGATGTATGTGATGTCTTGAACTCCCTCCTCTCACCCATCCTATCCTTTGAACGGGGCGTATCGAGAGCGATTAGTTAACAACTAGTCATGTCCTAGTTTTATCCTTCTATTCTTACTCTCTTTGGAAAAAGAGAGGTTGAGCAACTGAGTAACAAGCAGTTCTCGTAGAAACATTTCTGTTGAGATAAACTCCATTAGTAGCCCATATGCTTCACATGGGAGCGGACATGGTTAAAAAAGTATGTCTTTATAACATATCCTATATTATATTATTGTATATGGTGTCCATCATTTTAAATTTAGAAATGTTTAGTTTAATTTAAATAAACGTTCTTCACCAAATAATAAAGATAAAATTTAATGCTCTTTTAATACTGACCCATTTAATTTGTGAAAATTATAGTGCCCCTAAAAAGAGTTTATACTTTTATGACAGGGATACGGGAGGGAAAAAATCCGCAGCCAAGGATTATTAATTGACTCGTTGGAACCGGGAACCGATGTAAAGTAATAAATAAACATTTATAATTAACAAACTAGTGGCAATAAGAATGTGTTAGAAGACACGAAGGATGGTGCCACACTCTGTTTTATCGACAGCTATAAATCTATTATTTTTTATTGGCTAACAGAAATGTTCAAAAAATATTTATTTTTTCGGTATGTATTTGTCAATTCAAATTATAAATATTTATAAGTCCAGCGCATTTTATTTCTAACTTAAAATTCCACTGGTATTAATTCACTTATTGGGAGCATATAATAAATTAAATGAGATAAATTCAAACGACTGACTCTTTTTACAAGATGATTGTCCTTTCCCTACCCGCTGTATGTCTCGCGCACACCTTCCTCCATTACGCAACATAGCTGCATGGGACTGATCTTTTAACCATGCATATCGTGCTTGGAAAAAAAAAACTTGGTCACTCGCTTTTTTGTCAGCATCAACTGTTGTTTTACGGCCACTTCTCATAACGCTATACCCAGCGGTGGGCTGCCAATACGTTAACAAGGGGCTCGCTCAATATCAAAGTAATCAGTCGTATGCAATGATATGCAATACTTTTAGTTAAGCAAACGATTGTTACTTAATACACTTAAAATATGCAACAATATGCAGTTTAACATAAACTAATCAATGCAAATGGCTAAAAAAGTACTGCTGTGTATACTGGAAGCTGTCGTAGATAGTATATGTCAGAAATTGCAGTTATGTACTAGTTTGATCTGAGAATATTGTTTTCTATTAATTTAACAAGGGGCTCGCCGGCCGTGGTAAAATCTAACAAGGGGCTCGCGCGAGCACCTCCGAGCCCCCTCCAGCCTACCCCTGGCTATACCGATAAAAAATGATAATTAGTTACAAGATAGCTTAAAGATATGAAAGAAGTTTCTGATCGAGTTAACGAAAACTAAGCTACATAGATACAAAGTATTTTTTTAAAATTTTTGAGCCGTCAGTATATAATATCTCACGTATAATTAATCTCTCAAATACTAATTAATAATCGTTAGTATTACATCTAATTGTAAGAAGAAATCCATTCAATTGTTTTTTAAACCTACCTCAATCTATTTGTATTTGAAAACTCAAACAGCGTTTTTTTGTATTCTGTCATTGGTTTTAAAAGTTACGCAATAAACCAAGAAACTAAAATATTACAAAAAAGAAATATTATTAAATAATATTCTTAATAGGAATGGTTGCTCGCCATTACTTACATTGTTTCCAATTAATAGAGTAATCACAAACCTATCTGATTGACTGCAGCTCATTAGTTTAATAGTTTGTAATTTTTAACGTCATTGGTAGTATGATTATATTTGTTTGCTTTATTTCGATTCTATAACCCCCTCCTTAAAAGGGAAAAATCCCAATCTGATTGGTTGCAGCTCATTAGTATCATTATTTGTTTGCTTTATTTCGATTCAATCACCCCCCTCTTTGCTTTCCTTAAAAGGAAAAAAAACCCAAACTCCATTTTGTAATTTCATAATTTAACAATTTTTGAATCAATCTTGCTTCATTACTTAAGCGAAATTTGCGATAGTAAGTCAGAAGATGCCTCTGAAAGAGGTGAAACACGTGTCACAGTTACTTACACAATACGTGGAATAATCAAAGTTATTTTAAAATTAAAATGAACTTCTACAAAGTTACCGCCGAAACCATCGAAAGTATTAAAATATTACTTCATTAAAAGAGAGAGAATTTTTCTTTCTTATTTATATACAGTTTGCAATAAAATAAATCTTAACCAATTTAATTAACAATATTCTAAGAGATTTGTTTGTCTTTAGCGTAGCGTTGTCTCGAAATAAATTCGGATATAACCATCATTGGGGTCCAACGTGTTAAGCCAGCGTGTGAAACGGCTCCCAAAACGAATCGTATTAAGCAACTGGAATTTCTGTTCCATTCATTTATTTTTTATTATTTTTAAAAACATCTTAACTCTATATTTAATAAAAATAAATTCGCATAACCTTGTTACGCTGAAGTACAATATAATATACGGACTATAAAACTATTGTGGGTGACGGTGGATAAAACACCAAGTACTCAAATATTATCGTTTAACTTTTCCGGTTCTAAGCTCAAGAAATGCGACCCCAATACCCACATTTTCTTAAATATCTATTTTAATATGGGTGATACAATGTTTATAATTAAGGTATTCTTATATCATAGTTTTTTGGACCTTTTGTAGTTTATATAAATACGCGATGCGATAACGAGATAAACGCCCGCTTATCAGCGATCGTTTGTAAGATAACTGCGCTGAACGCGTAAGTTGCAAATTTATATTTGTATTGGAATGACGTCTTTTTTACGCGCAACTTAAAATATGATTATTTATTAAAAAACCACGGATTTTCATTTATAAAATGTATAAGGAATGATGCAGAGAGATATTTTAAAGCCCTTAGACTATTATTTTTTTTGAAATTCATAAGAATAAGGCCAATAATGAGGAAACCACTGGGGTCCCTAAACGACCCCCATCGGCAGAGAAGTATTTTTCTAGTCTCCGAGCCGCGAGAGTATCTGATACATTTCAACAAGCTTATTGATTGACCTTAGTGCCTGTTTCTCTACGATAGTATTTTATTCTATAAAGTTATAAATATATAGGTGAGTCCTTTGAAAGAATTTTAGTTAGAGCTTTATAGTCTTGATTTGGATAGCCAGGATGGAGCGAAAGTCGTGTGAGATGTGCTGACTTATATTTTAATTAATTTGTGTTTACGTATTGATCGAATCCTTATTTATTTGGCTACTACTATAATAAATAGGAATCGAATAAAAAAATAATTATTGATTATTGTTTTCACATTATAGGCCGGAAACTTAAAAATACGTTTATCGTGTACTGTCAGTTTTGTTGGTATATTATCGACTCATAATTTAATGGTTTCTTCAAAATAACTGCCGCGGCAAGTGACCCTTTTTGACAATAAGTAATAAACTTCATAATTTATTATGCCCTGAATGTTCGTTTACACATAGTATTTTTTTAAAAGGCGACACATGTTTTTCGAATATTTAGGACATCAGATTTTACACTTCTTGATTGTAAATTTGTAGGAATGAGGATTTTATGCTATAATTATTTATATAATTGTATGGTATGGATTAATGTTATTTTTTATATAGAATATTTTGAATATTTCATATTGATAACAAGTGGAGTGCTATCTAATAACTTAATAACAGGTTTTTATATTCAGCACTGAAAAGTAGTGAAATTATGATGTATTCAAACTGTTTTCATTTTATTTTTAATGATTAAATGTTCACATATGATTTTTTTGAAAATTTCAGTCGAAAATATTTTTTGGGTTAGAAGTTGTGTTGATTTTAAGAATGTAATATATTTTTGCGCTAATCACTAAAAAACGCCCGCATATAAAGTGTTTATTATAATTTATTATATCATTGACAAAGTAATACAAATTAATGACAATTAAACTGCACTCGGGTAAAATGGAGAAGTATTCTTTTTCAATCCAACAGCCATGAGGATTCTGAAAAAGAATTTATCGATATATGGATCAATTCTTTCAAGAAAAAGAATAAAAATGAAAATTATTGTTTTTTGAAAGATGTTTCTGCTACACTTCTATTCCTCCATTCCTGTTTTAGCAACTATGAAAATTTAATCTCATAATTCTATATACAAAATGTTTTCATTTTATTTTTAATGATTAAATGTTCACATATGATTTTTTTGAAAATTTCAGTCGAAAATATTTTTTGGGTTAGAAGTTGTGTTGATTTTAAGAATGTAATATATTTTTGCGCTAATCACTAAAAAACGCCCGCATATAAAGTGTTTATAATTATTTTGATATCTCAGTATTATATATTGAACCCTCAGTAAGTAAATTGCACAAAATATTTTTCATATATTTTTTTTTTAATTAAGAAAAAATAGTACTATCCATTGCTACTTAATTTTGTACGGAGACTTTTATGAAGAACTGCACATAAATCTGACATATCTATTGTGTAAGGAATTAATGAAGACTTTTGTTTGTTACAAAAGCATGTCTTGTATTGTTGAATTAAGAAGAAGATGCTTGCGTCGGATAATGGGGCTGAAGTTTAGGGTTTCCAATTTACTGTCGAATTTCAATCACCGGTAAACGGTAAATAATTTCTTCCATTACTTGTTTACCGGTAACGGAAAGAAAATACTAGGTTTTACAAAAAACTGGGTTCTATATTGAAACGGGAAAAATAATTAAAAATATATTTTTTAATCTATTTTTAAAAATGCAACTAAACAAATAAGAATACACAAACAATAAAAAATATATTGTTACAAAAAACACAAGATCTTTTGAATTTATGATTTCGACTGAAGGTGTTTGGTGGAATTTCAATATTAAATTTTGATCGTTTAAATTATGTACGTAACTTAGTTGGTGACAAAACCTGTTTGAATGTAGGTACATAATTTTAACGATTTAAAGTTAACATATGATCTTACAAGATTCTTATAACATAAATCCCGAGTGTAATCGATTTGGTGGTGGAAGACAGATGACACCAGTATGGCCAGTAACAATTGCAATGCGTTTTTAAATATTACTTTAATTTAAAAACAAAACTCTGTATTCCGGATGCATATCTGCAATAACCTTTCGTTGTAATGTACCTTTTTTTTATTCGATAAACTTGTTTTCCTTTCTGCATCACACCGAAGACGATATCTCCTCAATGATACAATTAAGATACATGTTTTTAGGCACAAGTTGATAGGCAACAATAATAATAATTAAAAATATAAAGATATTAATAAAGGTTAATTAAATACATTGAATTGGTATAACTACACGTAAAAAAATAATTAAATAATAATAAGCAAGAATATTAATGGCACTAATAAGATAATAATAAGATATAAGATAGTTAATGGCACTAATTTAACAACTTTTAGTTTTGAAACAGATATGATTAAGGGTTGAATGGAAATTTAATGTACCTGTAACAATCCTTAATTCGCTATAAAATATTTTATCGGTAATTTCCGGTAAATTTTTCCGATTTACAGTTATTACCAATAAAGCAAGCCCTAGTTAAGGTAGTATAAAAATAAATGGAAATCCGCGTAAAAAAAACTTTGTGGCGGATTCGATAGTTTTAAAATAATTCTAAAGCTCTGCTTGTGTTATATAATAGCGAGTGTAGTTGCACAAGAAGCTTTTGTTTGAAATTAAAATGGGTATTCTGTTTATTTTTTATTTTACGTCAACATTTTATGTCATCAAAAGTCTGATTGGAACGCTTTGTATTTTAAAGAATAATTAACAAAGCATTTACATAAGATTTTTAATTTCTTTTTTCGTCACTTATTGCCAACGCCGTAATACCCATTTTTTATTTAAATATCAATTTAGTCACGGTTCCGTGATTCTTCGTCCGCTCCCAATGTGGAGCATACGGAATCCTAATAGAAGTACATATCTTATATATATAAAAAATCTACAATAACTGTTAATATATGTTACTCAGACGTTCAACCTCACTTTTCCAAAGAGAGTAGTAGGGATAGAAGAACAATGTTAGGACAGGACTAGTTATTTACTAATTTCTCTCGTTACGCACAGTTAAGGATCGGAAAAGTGGGAGGGAATACGTAGACATCATCAACACCTATGTCTACGAACAGAAATCGAACGAAAAAATGCTGTTCGTACTGAGACTCAAACCCGTAAGTATTCAGTACACGAATTATCCGCACAAGAAAGCTCCGTACATCGATTATTCCAAGCAAGACTCTTCCATACACGGAAACTTCTGGACTTGAAAACTTCGTTCACATAATTCAGTACAATTAATTTAATTTAATAATAGTGAAATTTTGAACATCGATTCTTTGTGATGTGATGCTTGGTTGAGAGTAGGACTTCCAAGCCGGTTTAAATCGAAACCGGTTAACCGGGTTTTCTGGTGTTTTAACACCATATGGCCTCCTTATGGAGGTATCTCAACAGATTTTTTATACAAGAACTGTTTGTTACTCAACCTATCTTATTCAAAGAGAGTAGTAAGGAAAAAGGGCTAATCGCTCTATTTGGAATTTTTCGGACATCACAAACACCCATGCCTTCGAACAGAAATCGATAAATCGATCGAATAAATACTGCACTGGTTTTTTTTTTGGATATCAAATTTATGGAGCTTTAAGTATCAGGACGCGCCAGCGTCAAGGTTTTTCCAGTCTCCTTCATCGATAAAGTTTTGAAAAAATGTAAATTGTATCCCCCTATCATCGTCTGTAGACGGAAGAGCGTGATCACTACAGAAATAATTGCACTGGTACTTTAGCTCACAACGCTAACCGCTCCGCCATAGTACCGATATTATCTTTTACCGAATGAAAAGTTTCAAAAGCAGGATTTACTCGGTTTATAAATTTGCTACACGACATTATTTATTTGTCAAAATAGCTTCATTATGCTGGGAAGCCATTTTCATTTCGCTTCGACTGTCAAAGAGGGCTGACGTCGAAAGGGTTTACTTTGTAAAAATCGCAACAATGCAAGGTGTACTTGTATGGTTTCTGACAAACAGTGAGTATCATTATCAACCCTTTGTCGGACAATACGTCAATTATTGTGGTATAATTCAATTTTAAATTTGTTATTATGACGATTGACGTCATTCATTTTCGTGTTGTCATATCACAAGTAAACAGTGAAACAAAGGGAATTTTTTTAATTAAATATACATTGTTAAAAAATGCATTACATGGCGAATTTTATACCTTGTCTTAAATGGAATTTTAAGCTTACAATTATTCTGTTTTTTTCAAAATCTTTTAACCTTACTTACCCTATTTGAAATTTTATTATTTTATAAGCACCAGCCAATCTCATTTGTTATTAATTAACGGTAAATTGAATACTCAACATTAAGATGTTGATGGTTTCAAAAAGCCAGTTTTTGAATTCACACAATTGTATTTCAGACATATTATAAATTTATAATATCGACTGTGGAAAGGATTTTTTTTTCAAAACAGCTTTTTTTCGATAATCACAATGTATGAAACTTGATACACGTTCTATCAAAAGGATGTAAGCTGTAAATGCTGAATTAGTATCTAAATTTAGCTTTTAAGTTTGAAAAAAGATGAGCTTGTGAAAATTTAAATCAAGAAAAAAGACTGAAAAAAGGTTTTTCCTTGACGATTTCTTTAATTAATATTAGATTATTTTAATTAAACACCAGTTTCAATATGCACTTAGAAACTCTGTGCACTTCAAGGTTGTGTATATTTCATAATTTGCATATGGCTCAAAATCATCAAAACACGTTTTTTGCGCCTCCTGTAAAATTTGCTATGTGTGGGCTACGTCCTTTTTCCTTTCCACAGTCCTTTTCAGTTCCACCTATGGCGCAGTGGTTATCGTTGTTGGCTTCCGTGCCAGATCTCACGGGATCCAGTCCCAGTACGAACACCATTTTTTCGGTCGATTTATCGATTTCCGTCGACAATGTCCTCCCTTCCCATCCTTCTGAACCCAGCGAGAGCAATTAGTTAACCACTATTCCTACGCCAGCCTTATCCTTCTTTCCCTGCTAAAACTTCGGTTGAGATACCTATATTAGGAAGCCATATGCTCGGCATTGGGAGCGGACATGGATTTAAAAAAAAAAAAAAAGTTTGCAATTATTCATTTTCAATTTTAATTCAATCCAAATCAGCGCAGCGCGACTTGAACATCGTACATGATCGCAAAATGTAATTCACATGTTGTCTCGAAATTGGATATAAATCCATCAAAAATGTACGTATTATAAGATGGGTATAAACTATCACACGCCAGTTAAAATATTTGCGTATAATCTCATTTCGTAATCCGACAGTCGAGTGAAGATCTTTCGTGTTTGCCTGTCACCTGTACTTCTTACTTGCACCACGTCTCACCTACTTTATTTTCAATGCCCAGTGACGTCGCTGGACGATATTTTCGAGAGGGATAAATGATAATTGACACACCGAATTATCTTGCAAAATACATTTACTCTCATCTTGTTAAAATGTTACTTACTACCAGGGCTGGCGCCACCATACAGGCGAAATAGGCAACCGCCTAGGGCGCACACCATTGGGGGCGCATAAATGGAGTAGTTAAATTATTTTTATATACTCTAATAATAATAATAAATAGTAGTACGTTTGATTTTGATGTTTGTATTTATTCGTTGTAATTGTGTGTCTTTTTCTATATGATTGGAAAAAAAGAGGTTGAGTGACTGAGTAACAAACAGTTCACGTAGAAAAACATCTGTTAAGATACCTCCATTAGGTGACCACATGTTTCAAATTGAGAGCGGTCATGTATATATTAAAAAAAAATATTTCTAATGATTCTCAATTGTTTTTTTTTTCATTATTTAGAAAAAATAATGGGACGTTTTGTTAAAAAGGGGACGCGTTAATAACCGTTGCCTAGGGCGCTAAAGAACCTCGCCCCGGCACTGCTTACTACACGATACTGTTCTAACACATTCTCTAGAGCATGGGTTCCCAACCTTTTCCGGGTGGCGACCCCTTTTTATAAATGCCATGAAAATGACATTAAAAATCCAATATCGAAAAAAGTTGGCGACCCATAGGTTGGGAGCCCGTGCTCTAGAGACATCATCTCGTACAGCTGCTATTCCTAATCACAGTCACATTGAGAACTATTGCCTTTGGAAATCACCGTCAGATAACTTGAAACTGAATCATACCTAAAACGACAACAATCAAGAGTCTTCATTTGTTGATTGAATTGTTATTCCATATATTAAGGTGAAAAAATGACAAAGTATTTTAATTTTACAAACATAATTTAATATATAGTTGAAAGTAGGGCTTTTCCCCATGTAAAGCGGTGGAACAGCGCTCCATCACCCCTTTTCTAGGCACTTTTATTGCTTCAAATCAATATTCGCAAAATTTTATTTTTATTTTGCTTTGAAAACTTTTGAGTTTATTTTTTGTAACCATTGGCAGTTTGTCCTTATCTAAGGTCAGGGGTGGGCTGGAGGGGGCTCGGAGGGGCTCGCGCGAGCCCTTTGTTAAATTTTACTGAGGCCGGCGAGCCCCTTGTTAATTTAAGATAAAACAATATTCTCAGATCAAATTAGTATATAACTGCAATTTCTGACTTGTATATTATCTACGACAGCTTCAGTATACAAAGTTGTACATTTTCAGCCAATTAGATTGATAATTTTACGGTAAATTGCATGTTCTTACATGTTATAAGTTTATTAAGTGACAATCGATCGCTTATTCTTGAGTACTGGATAAAAAATTCACTCCTTCCCCATAGCACCGGGAATTGCTTTGAGATTGAGCAAGCCCCTTGTTAACGTATTGGCAGCCCACCGCTGTCTAAGGTCCGATTGGAATGTAATGTACTGGGTACCGTAACACCAATAAATTAATATCATAATGCAAAACAATACCAGGTCCATAGACTTACACTGTGACTGGAACCAGGGATTTAATTTAGTGCGCTTTTTGTGTCACGTGGATTCCATCCGCAACTGTTTTGTCATTTTTGTTCATTAAGGTCGTCGGAGCACTTTTGAAACTTTTCTGTACTTTAAAATTCGTTGATCGGTGGTCGTTTGCAGTAAAAAAAGGCTTCCGTAAAGGATTTCACAGATTCGAGTCCCAATACAAGCAGCATTTTCTTCAATCGATTTATCGACTTCTTTTCAAAGCGTTTGTAATATTTTAACAGTTTCCTCCAACCATTCCAATCCTTAAATTAACGGGGCAAAGCGATAGCGATTAGCAAACCACTAGAATACATACTAGCTTAGAGGAGATACACAATACATTTTGTCATTTTGTTTTACTTGAAACCGTTTTATAATAACATAAATATAATAATTTCGACTGGTGTTATAGTCGATCTGTCAAACACTTCAGTGTTGTTGTCATAGAGTAGAGACTCCAATTCAAGTATCGAATACTCGATACTCAAGAATGTATTCATATTATTTTCAAAGTGAGTAGTCGGGAAAGAAGGATAAGGCTAAAACAGGACTAGTGGTTGGCTAATCGCTATTGCTACACCCAGTTATTAAATGATCAGAAGGATGGGAGGAGAGGAAATGATGTGAATTGACATCACAAACACCCAGTCTTCGATCACAACTTTGAATTGAATAATTCTCAAATTCACTGTGATCTGACCGGGAATCGAACCCAGACCTGCGTGATCGGTAGAGCAAGCTCTAACCAACTGGGCCACAGCAGACGACGTGGATTTTACTATCAGGTAATATGTATATATTTTTTAAATGGTTTCGCCCAATTTTGCCGTTGACTTTGCTATGCAAGAATTTACTTTATTACTTTTGCTTTGGGTCTTGTTGACTTTTCTTATCAATGACAAGGTTATGATGACAAGAGACAAAATAACTAGATGCACTATTTAATTAATTGTTAACTGAAAAACCGACATCCACAGCAACAGAGTTTTTTCTACTGCAGGAATTATAAAAACAAAACTTCGAATCAATTAAAAATTTTAGACGTTTAATTCTCTATTATTTTTGAAATATATGTTTTATAAATTAAGTCGCCCGCTTTGGTCTAGTTGGTAAGAGCTTGCTCTTCCGATCAGGTGGGTCCGGGTTCGATTCCCGGTAAGGTCAATGTCAAAATTGGATTTTTTCAATTTTAATTTGAAATCTAAGACATGGGTGTTTGTGAAGTCAATTCTCCTTGGGTTAATCTCATGTGACTTTCAAAAATTCTCATCGAGTATATCTCGTATGATCTTTCAACTTTACAAATATTTGACGCATTGGCGTAAGCTGTAATGTCATTTTTTTTTTTTAAATTAAAAAAATAAATAAATCGACTCGGAATCGGAAAAGTACTCGAGTATTTTAAAATTATACTACTCGATACTCGAGTAATTGAGATGTCTAGTAATTGGAGTCTCTATCATAGAGTAACATTGTTTTTTTAAAGTGAAGTTCGTCAAGTACCATGCCGTAATAAATATGTAATTATTACGTGTACGATATACTAACCGTAAAAACCAAACTCATTAGAAAATCCCTCCAGATTCAAATATATTTGAGAATATCCCCGCTGGTGGAGATAATTATTCATGCACGCCTCTGGTCGAGACCTAATGAGGATTTGTCAATTTGAAGACCTCTGGTTAAGTGAAGAATAACGTGAGATCCACAGTCACGTTTTCGAGACTCGAGTCTTTTTTGACGTGCATACGAGACAAAAATGATGGAGTGCGAATGTATCATTGCAAATGGCGTTTTATCATCTTTATTAAGAAGAATATCTTTGGTGTCAAGGAAAGTGAAGACGAATCGGCCAAGTTATATCTGTACGTACACCCTATCAAATAACTTTGATTTCAAAAATTAATATTTAATCATTTGTTTTTAATCCATGCTTGCTCCCAATGTAGAGCACACATGACGACCCAATGGAGAGATATTTCAACAGAAGCTTTTTGTTATGCGAGAACTGCTTTTTACATAGTTACTCAACCTCTCTTTTTTTCGAGACTAGGAATGGAACAAATAAAGCTGGAACCAGGGCCGGCGCTATCATACAGGCGAAATAGGCAATCGCCTAGGGCGCAAATCATTAAGGGGCGCATAAATTGAGTAATCAAATTATTGTTATATTCTAATAACAAATAATAGTTTATACTTGTATCTGTTCGTTATAATTATGTATCGTATTCTATATACTTTGAAAAGGGTAGGTTGAGCGTCTGACTAACAAACAGTTCTCGTAAAAAAACTTCTTTTGAGATACCTCCATTAGGATGCCATATGATTCACATTGAGAGCGGACATGCATATAAAAAAAATATTTCAAAGTTTGTTAAAAAAGGGGGCGCGCTAATAACCGTTGCCTAGGGCGCCAAATAACCTCATGCCGGTACTGGCTGGAACAAGACTAAACGGTGGTATTACATTGGTTAGCTACACAGTCTCGCTCAGTGACGTTCCTAGGTTGTGTGCCACCTTTAGGCATAATTAAAAATAGCGCCCTTACTATTGTTATATTTAATGAAGATTTTCGTGATAAAGATAAGTATTGTTTACCCATCGGTCCTTATATTACTACCATTGAAAATATATTTTTCAGCATTTTTGCGATCATTTGCCGCTCTCTAGGACTTGCCGCCCCTAGGCAACTGCCTATTCGCCAATGCTCACGAAACGTCCCTGGTCTCGCTACCCTCTTTTATTTTAGAAGTGAAAGGGTGGGACGGAATTTAAGCATTTCTTCCAAAAACTGTATATATCAGTCCAGATAGAGAATTGAGGTATAAATGCCACCTGTGACCTGTTAGTCAATTCAGTAAGTTACAGAACTATATACAGTACAACCCCCTATAATGACACACCGCACTATAAAACTCCCTACTATTTTGAGACACTTTTTTTACAGTGGCATTACCCCCTATAGTGACAAAAAATCAAAACCCTGATCGAAACTTTTTTAAAAATATATCGTAAGCATTCATGCTACAAATACGTTTGCGTATCGACGACTATTCAGTAGCTCTGCTTTCGTTGGTTTTGAAGGACGTATGTGACGTGTCATCCGGGAATTCATCGACGAGGGGTATGCAAACTATAAAGAAAGATTTAAAAAAATCATATCAAAGAAAAAATACAATTGAAAATCCTAACCCCCTATAATGACCCCCCCTTTCTCGTCACAGTAGGGGGTTCTGGTGTATTTTAAATTTATAATAAACTTAGCATGTTTCTTGTTATGGAAAACGTTAAAATAGTTCTAAAAACACGACAATGTCAGGTGTAGACCCAACTTTCATTGCTTCTGGTGGAATCATTGGTCCATATTTTATTTTTATTAATATGCCGGCCAGAACGTTACAGCCAACGTTACGTTCCCCAGTTGAATTGAATTGTGGAAGGCTGTGGTTTCAACAAGACCTCGCAACATGCCGCACAGAGCACGCCACGATTAATTTATTGAAGGAAACATTCGATGAGCCTGTGAATTGGCCTCCACGGTCGTATGATTAAACACCTTTAGATTTAAATTAGGTTTCTAGATTGCGCTTTTTTCTAGCCACCCGCAACGCCGCCTATATGAAATCATATTTAAGCAGTAATAGCATAGAATTATCATTCCAATACAGCCAATACCAATGTCAGTATATACGACGATTTTTGTGTGTTTTATTTAATTTTAAAGATCTATACGTCTAAAAAATCTTTTTCTGAAAATCTGACAATCCTGATTTAGAGAAATAATATCACTCTCAAAAGATAATGCTAAATGATATTTATCAACAAAACGTTATTTTTGTGTAAAAAATCATAAAATTGTTAAAACGTATTAAATGAATATTTTCCTTCAACCATTGAAATAGCTATTTATAAATATTCTTGATTTCTAATTTAAATAATATTATCTTGAATTCAATTTTTATAATAGGTAAGTGGATACTTAGGTACCTATAATACCCTCAACTGAATAGCTTCTCATATCTCTGTGAAGACGAAGTGGAAATAATATTCCAGTAGTCATTATTAAAATGATGATGATTGTTATCGTAATTATTATGATTATGTTTCTCACAACCTCTCCCGACATATGAAATGATGTCTGCTTTGAAAACAATCTATCTAATAAAAAATATCACATTAAAAAATATTTATAGAAAATAGTGGTAATAGGCAGGGATGGGCTGGAAGGGGCTCGGGGGGGCTCGCGCGAGCCCCTTGTTAAATTTCGGCGCGGCCGGCGAGCCCCTTGTTAAGATAAGAAAATCATTCGTCTTAGATCAAATCATCACACAACTGCATATTCTGTAGATGGTTAAATTTAAAAAATAGTTGTCCCTTAATTTTTTCATCCAGCGTTGTAGGCTTCCGTGTGGGACCTCACGGGATCGAGTCCCAACACGAAACAGCATTTTTTCGATCGATTTATCTATTTTCTGTTCGAAGGCACGGGTGTTTGTGATGTCTTAAGTTTGCCTCCCACTCTTCCGATCCTTCAATTCAACTGGGCGCTACTATTAGTAGTATTATCACTAGTCCTGTCTTATCCTTATCATTCTATCCCTACTACTATCTTTGAAAAAGAGAAGTTAAGCGACTAAGTAACAAGCAGTTCTCGTAGAAAAATAACTTTTTTTGAGATACCTTCATTATGAGGCCATATGCTCGACATTGGGAGCGGACATGGATAAAAAAATGAATAAAATTTACCGAGCCCCTTGTTAAGATATTGGCAGCCCACCGCTGGTAATAGGCAAGCTTTCGGTTACGTCCTCGCGAATCCCAGAATGGCGATTTTCAAAAATTTTGTTTTTTTTTTTTAAGGCATAATAGTAGCAGTTTCCGACATATATATTATCTATGAATGTTTCATTATACACAGTAGTACATTTTTAGTCATTTAGATTGATAAGTTTACGGTAAATTGTATATTTTAACGTATTGAAAGTGTATTCAGTAAAAAGCGATTGCTTATAATTGTATAGGAATGATAAAAAAAATCACTCATTTCCCAGAACACCAAGAATTACTTTGAGATTAAGCGAGCCGCTTGTTAATGTATTGGCAGCCCACCGCTGTCTTGAACTCATGAGATATGTTATTAACGTTAACCACTGCACCATGGCCTTAGCTTATTTATGACTCTATGACTTGTCTCAAATTTTGAAAAATGCCGTTTAATATCAGTTCTGATAGTCCATAGTAAAATCTATGAATGGAAATCACAATTCGTGTTCAAAAAAGGTTTTTTCCCACAAAAATTAAATCATAAAGTTGACAAATTCAAGCAAACTGTAATTTCTCCAACACTACAACGCTACATTCGTGCACTTCAAAAGCCTGAAAATGCCAAAACATAAAACTCGGGTCGTTAGCGACAAGACTCATGGAAGAGTACAGGATTCAGACAGTTCAAATTTGATATTAAAATTCCATCAACCACCTTCAGCCGAAATTCTAAAATAACTCAAATCATCATTTCCCAAGCTCTGTATTTGTGTGACAAATCACTTTTTGAATGTTTGCTCCTCATTATTAACAAACTAATTTACTTTCGATGGATTCGGCGGCAACTTTGTGGAAGTTCATTTTAATATAAAATAAAAATAACTTTGATTATTCCACGTATTGTGTTACAAAATGTGACACGTGTTTCGCCTCTTTCAGAGGCATCCTCAGACAACTACTTTCGCAAATGTTTGCTTAAGTACGAATTAAGCAAACATTTGCGAAAGTAGTTGTCTGATGATGCTTCTGAAAGAGGCGAAACACGTGTCACATTTTGTAACACAATATGTGGAATAATCAAAGTTATTTTTATTTTATATTAACAAACTAATTGTCTCGTTACGATTTACTAGGCTTTGAAAGCAGACTTCAAAAATGAAATAAATTTCCAGTATCATTCACAATCAGGTTTCATCGTCCGTCTTAATATCACGTAGAGAATAATTTACATCTACGCTCGTAGCGAAGGTTGCACTCTCAGGTATATATATACATAATATATATATACACAATGCAGTATTTTGTACATACCATTGGTGGCATGGCGGTAGCCGACGCTGTGAGGCCATAACAGCTTTTCGATTATGAAAGCTCGCAAGTTATGTATAATCATATATTATCTACGTAGACAATGAAGAAAATTTTCACGACAAATTTAATCATTTATATGAAAAGAAATTCGATTGACAAACGGAACATAATTATTGTACATGGCGAAAACACGATGGCGTCAATTAAGGCATCCAATCCCGGGGGATCCGACAGTTGTCGCCGAATCCCGACGGGATTTCGCCGCTTTGGTAGTTGGAAGAGCTTGCTTGAGCAAAGGGGTCCGGCGAATTCCGAGGACGCAAATTGATCAATAATTGAGACTAGAGATTTCAAATTCCTCGGCGAGCTAAAAAAAAAAACAAGGTTTGGAGATAATCTGAGAAAAAAATATAGGGAATCCCGATTGAAAATTTATCAATCCTGAAGTCCTAGGATTGGAAAAAGCCTCCGGGATTAGATACCTAGATTGATGGTAATTAATTGAATTGTCATTATAATGTAACAAATAGCATGTTTTCTGGAGTAGTCAATTTACACCTGGTCATAGTCACGCTTCCAAGCTCTTCCAGCTTGTCTGGTTAATAGATAGCCTTACATAAGGATGACCAACCTTGTGCCCGTTAACATTGGCCACAAAAAGTTCATTTATTTTAATAAATACAATAGAAATAGCTTAATGTATTGCCGATATTGTTCAAAAAATTCTAGAGATAAGATTGGAAAATTTGGCACATTTACATGCTCATTCAAAATTAGTAAGATATTTAACTGTGCCCTATTAATTTCTACAATTCCTGGAAAAATAACATATGCCCATCTGTGTTTGGGTGTCGCATTTTAATAACCCTTACATCCTCATTGAACACGTGATTGATCGTACACTTGAACGCCTGAAGATACAGAAAGGCGAAACCTGGGTCGTTAGAGCAGCAGTGGGCTGCCAATATCTTAGCAGGGGGCTTGGTAAATCTTATCCATTTATTTGTATCCATTTTAGTTCCCAATGTGGAGCATATGGCTTCCTAATGAAGGTATCTCAACAAAAGTCTTTTTTCTACGAGAACTGTCTGCTACTTAGTCGCTCAACCATTCTTTTCCAAAGAGAATAGTATGGATCGAATGATAAGGCTAAGACAGGACTAGTGATTAACTCAAACTCATGAGGGCCGCCACGAAAGCCCACAACGCTCAATGAAAAAATGAAAGGGCTACTTAGTCTTGTTTCATAATACAATTTAACCATCTACAGAAATTTCAGCTAGGTGCAGATTTGATCTAAGACGAATGATTTTCTTATCTTAACAAGGGGCTCACGCGAGCAGCCCCCCCGAGCCCACCCCTGCGTTAGACACAAAACTTGTGTGAATGTACATTATTTGAACGGTTCAAATTTAGTATTGTAATTCCACAAAGCACCTTCAGTTGAAATCATAAATTATGAAGAGTAGTTTATAAAAACCGCGATAACTTAATTTTTAAACTTATTTATGTCATGGATATGTTAGATATTTTGTCTTCTTTTCATTGTTAGAACTTTTATCAAGCACATAAAATAACATGACAGTCTCAAAAAACTTGCTTATAAATTTGTATCGGTTGGTTTGTAATACACATGAAAAGATATTTTTTTAAATGTTCTTTGATGATGGAATGATTTCACAATATAACACTTATAAAAGATATATGCGAACATAAAAATTAATAATGCTAATGATATTTTCAGATGATTTATTATTTATATATATGACAAACGATAACTCATGTGGCTGACTTAATACACAACAAGTAGCATTTAGGCATTTGAAAGGTCATAGAGATGTTTTAATATAATTTATTGTTTAAAAATATATAATTTATACAAAATATAAAATGAAAAATTGGCCAACTAATGAAATTTACAAGTCTTTGAAAAGATATAATAATGTTACGTCCTTTGTTGGGTCTTATGACGCAGTGGTTAGCGTTGTTGGCTTTTGTGCCGGATTTCACGGGCTCGAGTCCCAGTACGAACAGCATTTTTTTCGATCGATTTATCGACTTCTATTCGAAGGCATTGGTATTTTTGATGTCTAAAAATTCCCTTCCACACTTACGATACTTCAATAATTGGGCGCAGCGAGAGCGATTATCCAACCACTAATCCTGTCCTAGCCTTATCCTTCTATCCCTATTAATATTTTCTGAAAAGAAATATTGAATGACTGAGTAACGATTAGTTGTCGTAGAAAAAGTACTGTTGAGATACCTAGCCATATGCTCCTCATTTACATTTACATTTTTACGCTGTGCTTGTATCTTTCATTATTTTTCAATGTATCAGTATGCTTTTACTTAACATTTAAAACTGTTTATAATATAAGTTTGAAATTAAAAAAAATATACTTTCAAATTAACAAAAAGTTGAATACAGTATCCTAAATTTAACAAAAAACCATATTGACATGTCATTCATAACTACAATATATCGACTTTGGAAAGGAAAAAAGGACGTAAATTGCATGTAAAGAAAAATTCAGGAGACACAAAAAATGTTTGTTGAAGATTTTGCGCAAAAAGCAAATTATTATATATACACAACCTTACAGTGCATGGAGACTGATAAACTGGTTTGTAATTGGCTTAATTTAATAATTACTTAATAAATTGTTAAAAAAAACCTTTTTCCTGGTCACAATGTTTACAGGATCTTGGTTCGTAAAACTTAAAAGATAAATTTAGATACTAATTCGGCATTTTCAGATTACATCCTTTTGATGGAACGTGTATCAAGTTGTATACATTGTGATAATCGAAAAAAGCAAATGGTGTGGTGTCGGGTAAAAAAGACGACTCCAAAGATTTTTTTTCAATAATTTAATTTTAACTTATATTTATAAATTGTATGTATACCATCATATCATAAGATTTTTCCGAGTCTAATTCCAACTCCACAGCCCTGGAAAAACCCGGGGGTAACGTCTTTTTCTCTTTCCAAAGTCGAATCTTACTAGGAGAAATAAAATTATTTTTTACACAAATTCTCCCCACAAGAAACTTCCATAAGGACTCTATTCTCATTCATTCAATTATTTTGCAGTTTCTACAGTTACTTCTAAAATAATGACAATCGTCTAATAAGCTTTTGCCAGTGGAATTAAAATTGTCAAGTGCGTTTTTCAATACAAAAATCTAATCTTAAATTACGTCTAGCTTTCTAGGGATGGTATCCAGTTACGCATCCACAAATAATCTACACTCTTCAATTTGATCGTTCTGTGTTTTATAGCCATAACCTGGCATTCTGATACTCCTCTGTCATTTTGTTATTTTTTTTGGCGTTGTGCTAGTGAAAGCCAAATCGGTTGAGCGGCGCCCGCGGCCCACTGGGTACGGCTTGAGACTTATTCAATTATTTTAATGGGTTCGCATCCCGGCGGCGGCGAAGCTAAGGCGGCCACTGAATTATTGCCTCGGCTGCAACAAGGGCGCACTTCCTGATGCAAACGTTCACAGATATTTTAATACATGGCTTGAAGAAGCTCTCTTCAAGGTGTAAGCCGATGTGTATTGAACAGCTACGGTAAAACGTTCTGATTTTTTAAAATATAAAATGAATGTAGGGGCTGTGGTGGGCTGCCGGTACGTTAACAAGGGGCCCACTCTAAAAAAATTACGCCATCCCCAGAACACCGATAATTTCTCTGAGATTAAGCGAGCACCTTATTAACAGGGGTTGGTATTGGCAGCCCACTGCTGCATGTGACATATTAATTTCTGCCAACAGAAGTTTTTCTGCGAGCACTGTTTGTCACTCTCTTTTTTCGAAGACAGTAAGGGGTAGAAATAATACGGCTAGGACAGGACTAGCGGTTAGCTCTAAACCCCGTTATCTTAGAATTGATATGGTGGAGAGAGGGAAATTTTTTGACATCATAAACATACACGTCTTTGAACAGAAATCGATAAATTTATTGAAAAATACTGTTCGTACATAGAAAACTTTAAAATCTCTTACTTTTGTTTGAGCAGACTATTCAGTAGAAGAAAAAAACATAATTGAAAATGTAACATAGAAATTTTCCATTATAAATGAATCTACCAAAATTGGTTAGGATCTACTGGATTTTAATTAAACTAAAAATCTACGAGCTTATTGAATTATTTACTATATAGAGAGCAAAATAGTCCTGAAATGTACTGAGGTTTAAGTGCAATTCAAAATGATTTTTTATTTACATGTTCTATAGGAAACTTCGTTTTTACAAAAAATCAGGTTTACTAGGTTTTGATATTAAACTGAAAATATATGTAATTTTGTAATTGCATAAATGCAGTTGTAAAATAAAAATGCAGTTAAGAAATATTATTTCAAGTTTTCAAAAATAATTGTCTCGAATAACGTGCCTGCCCTGTAAAGATGGATAGCGATTTTTAAATATATTTTTATTGCACGTTGTACGTTGATACAAGATAGCTTAGGAAACAATCAGAAGCCCAGACCGGAAATCGAACCCGAGACCTTCTTTCCGATCGCTTACCGACTGTCTCCCCAACTGCCAATTCAATTTCTCATTAAGTACGATATTGATCTCAAATTGGAACTATTATAAAAATAGCTCTCGGTCATATTGTTTAATGGTACGATTACGTCGTAATATTACTGTAACCGAGTGGTAACGGTGTTGTCATTTGTCTTATTCGGTTGCGGCTAGACCTTATACAAAAACCGGTATTTAAATTCCAATACAGCGATGATCCCCAATTACGCGAAACTCGAGACCGCGTTATTGGGATTCGCGTAATTGGATAAATGTAATATTCAAATGATATAAAATACCATATGGATATTCCTGCCTGTGATAGACCATATCACTTGTTTACAACTGCGACACGGAAATATTATTAATCCTTTTTAAGATACGGTAAATCCATTCTTTTTATCCATGTCCGCTTCCAATGTGGAGCATATGACCTTCTTATCTCAACAGATTTTTTATACGAGAACTGTTTTTTACTCAGTTGCTCAACCTCTCTTATTCAAAGAGAGTAGTAGGTATAGAAGTTTAAGGCTAGACAGGAATAGTGGTTTACTAATCGTTCTCTACAGTTATTAAAGGATCTGAAATAGTGGAGTGAATTTTCCGACATCACAAACAGCCATGCCTTCAAACTGAAATCGACAAACCCATGAAGTCTGACACGGAAGCCAACGACGTTAAAGCGAGTTTGTATTCAAGGCTTTGAAAGTGCATGTTTTAAAATATCCAAAATCTTAATTTAGTCTTCGATAAAAGCCATGCTCGTTACCCATTGTATAAATCCGACATTAGAAGAAAAAACACATTGATTCACGCATCGAACATGTGATATAAAATAAAATGTGTACCAACCCACTAAGCAATTCTCAAAACGTTTCAGCTTTAAGTCAGTACTAAAAACCGGTCATACGTAACCAAAGCAACTGAAAATATTACATTAAAACACAATACAGGAAAGATGAACGATAATCTGCTTATTTTTATTTTTCTAATAAAATTTTGTACAGAATAAAAAGTTACAATTTGACTGCAGATATTCACTTTTCCTGTGTTTTTTTTCTTGAACCATGTCCGATCTTAATGTGGAGCTTATGGACAATTTTTTTAGACGGCTTAATCATACACTCTATCTCTCACTTTCGAAAGAGAATTACAGATATAATCAGTGGTGTAGTGGCAAATAAATAGGTACCAGGTCGGTCATTAGTTTTTTCCCTATTTTTATTTCCTAGTTTTTTTTTTATATCCGTCTGAAGTTAAGAAACCACAAGTTTTAAAAATTAAGTACCTGGCGGTGGAACGCAACACCCAGCCAAAAATTCTAAAAATTCGTCACAAATTTAGTCATACATATTTTAATAAAAAAATGCAAATACAGTTAAAAACCTCGAAAGGTCCACACATAAGCTTTAATAGGGCCACCTGTGACCAAGGTTTAAGCATGCCTGACCTAAAGTATGACAAAAGAAAGCAATCAGGGAACTTTTTTAACCATTACCCCAAAATATTTTTGCGTAAGTCGATATTACCCCCTCATTTTAAAAAGGAGCCAGTCAATGTAAATTTAAATTAAACATTTTTATAGATTAAAATTCTCATATTGGAACAAACAAAATTTAATTGAAAAATTTCCCCCTTCAGGTTTTTAAAAATTTCCTTATTACCCCATTTGGGGTAATTTACCTCGGTTCCCCGACCGCTGATGTATACGAAACAATTTCTAATTTAATTCAAATCTGTATTTTAATCATTCACCTTTTTTGGGTATGCCTTTAAATTTGCGCTTATATTGGTCCATCTCGGCCGCTAATGAAAAAAAGGGCGTCGACAGTCACGAAGCGGCATACCCTGGTTTGTCGGTCGCTACCAGCTCCACGCAGCGGCACCGCGACGCTCGACTACTGTTTCCCTCGAATGAGATAACTATCGCAAAAATGCGACCGCATTCCAGCAGCGGAACAACGTAACGCTTCTAACAAATCATATTGGGTTACAGAACATGCACATATCAGAGACATATTAATATTATTGATGAATATATTTCATCAGTTAAATCAGCGGTTGAATAAATAAATGTATTCAAATAATTTTCTATTTTTTAGCTGTGTCTGCTTCTATTTTTTTTTATTGAGAACTTTAAATTTAATGTTTTTTTTTAAATATATATTTGGCATTACTCCCAATACCCATCGTCAAATATTTTCAAATCGGACAATTCTATAGAATAAGTTTGATGAGAAAATACCACTCGAGATCAACCCAAGGCGACAAAACGTAAGGTCACCCGCAGTGGTTTAGTTGGTTAAATTTCCAGGAAGTTCATTGACCAATGTAGGTTTTTTCGATCCAACGAATAGTTGAAACTGATTTTTTAAAATACGTAAATGTAAAATATTTCAAATTTGAATCGTCTAAACTATGTACATTCTCACAGATTTTGTTACTAACGACCCGGGTTTCGCCTTTCGGCATCTTCAGGTGTTCAAGTGCACGGATGAACTTGAACTGACGCTTAGTAAATGAATGTTTCGTGTTTATATAATAAATAAATGTATCACTGAGTCTAAAGCCATTGCTGGCGAAAAGGATAAGCTCATGGGAATGCCCAAAGATTTGAGCAGTGAGTGGTTTTAAGAATTATATTTATTTGTTTGTTTGTCGGCAAAGGTTTTCTTATGAATATAATTCTTAAAACCACTCACTACTCAAATCTTTGGGCATTTCCATGAAATATGTGAGAATGTACATAGTCTGAACGATTCAAATTTAATATTGAAATTCCACCAAGCACCTTCAGTCGAAATCTTAAATTGTAAAATATTTTATTTTTAAATGTAATATCTATTTGATACGATCCGAAAACATCACCATATATTTTTTTTTATTAAAAAATAATACTTCCATCTTCGTTCGTATTTATTATTTTGTATTTAAAATACTTGTACGTCTGGAGTGCATTTATTAGACATAGTAACTCTCGGTGGTAAAATCTATGAACGGAAAAACGTGCTATTCAACGAATTTAATAAATGCATTGTATTTAAACAATATTTATTGTAAAAAAAAAACAGTAAATTAGCAATGACAAGGTTTTTTTGAATATTATTGTCTTTCGAGCTGGCGAGACCGTCGGACGGTAGATAGCGATTAATGTGACGTCACGCCCTTACACCCCGTGACGTCATACGCATGCCCCATCCGAAGACTCTGGCCCCCGGGCACACGGGCGTAAAGTGTACACGGCCAGGGGAATGTAACCAACGGCTTTATCACAAAGAAAAGAGCATTGAAAACTCTCACAATAGTCGTCATATCAGATTAGTATTGAAATTAATTTTAAGCAACTTTAATATATCGTCGATGCACATCAAATATGGCCAATGTGACTATGGGTACACATAGTCACATAGACCATATTTGATGTGCATCGACGATGTGATAGATATTAGACTTGGTGAACTAATGTGACTATTTTTTTTATTTATATTAACGATACAGTCTGCTCGTAATGAGCGAAACCGGGCCTGACATATTAAATAAAGTGGAATGAAGTACAAAGGAATATTGTGTTTTTACTAATATAATGCCTTTCCACCAAGTATTGACAGTGAACACAGTGGCGGATTATCCTATAAGCAAATGAGGCGCGCGCTTGGGGCCTCAAAAATAACGTATATAATATAACCCATATACTTTTGGTTCAGATTTTTATATATTTTTACAATTTTAGTTGAAATTTTCTAACGTTTTTATGTTATCCGTAAAACGGGGCCTCCAAATTGTATTGCGCCTGGGGCCTCCCATGTGCATAATCCGCCACTGAGTGAACACCCTAAAAGTGATAAAAAGAGATTCGTTATATTGTGTTCTTTTGCCTTTTGACTTCCTTCTACTTGCAAATTTGTTATAATTAAACTTGTTTGTTATGTTATGTAAACAAATTTGTTATGTTAAATATTAAACTAAAACGAAATAGATGATATGCTTTTTAACCGAAATCACCAAAACATTAAATTCTAAAAAAATGACTTACGTGATATTACAGTTAAACTGATGATTTTCAATTATATGACGCATATATGAACTGAAGTGAAATATTTGCAATTGATTTGCCTTTTAAAATGAATAAACATAAAAATAGTCTGAAAAAAAAATGAACCAAGAAGCCGCGAAGATTCGTGTAAATTATATGGTTTGAAAAAACCACCATACAATTATTTACTGAAAAAGTTTCTAATACCTGGATAAAAGTATACGTACTGACAACCTGGTGGGGCTAGGGGAAGAAAGGGGTGCGAATCCCGCCCATCTCATGCATTTAAATTGCTTCATTACGAAACTGAGCACAGGGGCGGCGTAAAAACATCTCCGTTATATTCATATTTGATATTTTGTATATACATATCGCTAATTTCATTACAAATATATACGCACCTGGGAGTCGAACGAATTTACTCCAATAATATTGAAATCATTACATTTAATTCCAAATTTGTAAATAAATATTCCTTGGATAGTTTTTGATTCACATTTAATATTGTGAAAAAGAATTATTTGAATACATTATTTAACGATGATTTCTTCAAATGTAGAACACGTGGAATTAACCCTCCAGAGACGAGAGCTTTTTTCGATTTTTTTTTAACCATATTGAAGTCACGAATAACTTTTATTCCTAATAAAAATTTAAAAAAAAAACACAAAGTCGTTATATAGAAACCCCGCATGACTATATGGTCATGCTCATCCTTTTATTACCGTGTAATATTGTGTACGGACAGTAGTAAGGACAAAAGTGACCGTATGGCCTCGCAAACATTCGGGGTTGAAATATAGCTAAACGTGAATTTTTTTGAAATATTTAAAATTTGACCTCTTTAGATCAACATAATTTCAATACAAATATATTAGCAAAATAACTGTAAATAATTTGATGTTTTTATAAAAAATAACTAACAGTTTCAAAAAGTAAATTAAAAAAACGGAAATTCAAAAAATCGCATGTGCTATTGGTGGCCGTTTCTGTCCCCATGGCTGATGACTAACGGTAGTCTGTGTATATGAGCAAAAGCAATGATATTCAGGTAGAAAAAGGATGAATAGTGGGTTCAATAGACAACGGTGTTTACTGTGACCATATGGTCACGCTCGTCCTTGGAGGGTTAAAATGGAAAACCTTAACAAAAGTTGTACTACCGAAACTGGTTGTTAATCAGTCACTGAGTAAGAGCTTAGAGATAGAAAGTAGCGGTTAGTTAGGTTAGATTAAGTTTCTATTTATTGGCTAAACCAGCCAGTAAATATAAAAATATAGGATCAGGAAATGACTGTAATTTTTAGCTAATCATTTTTGACAAATAAGTTGGATTGAAGTTTAGACATACATGCTTTTATAAACAAATCTATAAAGCGATTGAGATCGATCAATTTATAAGACTCTCTGTACTGGAATTCGAGCCAACGACTGAAGCCAACAACGTTGACCATTTGGCAACAGATCTAGATTAACATTTTAAAGTATTGTTTTACAATTATTTTCTCCATGGGCTTACATTAAATTAAGTATTAAAACATATAATACTAAAAAGACTTATCGGTGGCTATTTCCGTTGCTTATTTCTTTTAAGAAAATGTCGACAATATAATTATAAAGTATTTTTTTTTATTATAGACTTGCCAACAGAAAATTCTAGTCTTAACAATGGGATTAGTGTATTTTATCAAAGACTTGTGGATTATAAAAACAGTACTATTTACACAATAGCTCAAAAAAATGATTTTATGTTTAATTTATTTGTATTTAAGTTGTGTAAAAGATATATTTTAAAAATCAAAAAAAAAAAACACCGTCCATTGAAATTGAAACGGTTCAATAAAAATATGTCCTATAAGCAGGGTTGCCAGGCGTCCCTATTTGAGCGGGACTGTCCCGAGTTCAATCGACACATCCCGAGTCCCGCATTGCAAGTCCCTTTATAATCCCGACGTGTACGTTTATCAAAGCCTTCGAAATAGTAAATGTCCCGATCTGTGATTTTGGAAATCTGGCAACCCTGCCTATAAGCAAGGTCCCCTCTAAACTGCGCGCGCGCGGCCGCACACTCATTCAGGGTTGGCGCACACTACAAGACAGTTATTCAATTAATATTTGATCGATCCACGCAGCCTTTGAAATTTCCGCGCAGCTAACCTCTTTTCTTAGAGGGAAGGGAGCATTGCCTATAAGTTTATCATATTTTTTGTTTTTAAAAAACATTTATCATTAGATTAGTAACAGCCACGGGACGAGGCACCAGATATTTTTTACATGAGATAAACTCGATGAGAAACTCGACTCTCCGGTCTTTGAGTCCAGACCCATCCGATTGCTATGCAACTTATTATGTACTTACGGGTCTTTTGCGCCAATAACCGCATATTATATATAATACACATTTACAATAAATACGTTAAAAATTACGCGATTGCTACAGCGCTCACTAGTGTATGTGTTAAAGCGAAAAGATATTTCAGTGAAACTATATTTTCACTTGCGTAACATTCAATACCAGTCGATCCCTGCGTTCAGGCATATACCTCTACTACTGTGTTAGGTTAGGTTACATCAATATCAGGGTGTATAACTGTGTCCATATACCTGCCAAATATATAAATTATAGATCCCTTGTATGATACATTTTCACTGACTGGGTTAGCAAAAATATATTGACACGGCTGAAAATGTAGTTTCACTTTAAATACACTGTCGCTATAATATTATATTTTGACACTGTACGTCTGGTCACCCGTGGAAACACATTCCACGCCACTGCGGTTTCTCCCTTACAGGCCGGTCCTCTTTGGACGAGTTTATCTGTACGTATCGATGATAGAGCGGCAGATGGGACTAAGCGACACGGTATCTCTCTCTCCTATCCCGGCACCTCTGATAGGTATTTTTTTTTATTTTTTGTTTCAAGAAGTTTTTTTCATTTTTGTTTTTCCAACCATTAAACAAAGCGGTTCGTATCACTTAACTTCACTAAGCTGCAAGAAAACAGATAAAGGATTTTTTTCAAACATACTCAACCAAATCTAGACACCTAGGCAGAGAGAGCTTGTAGCAAAAAATGTGAACAGAGGACCAAATTCGTTGCCATCACGAACTAACTTCGTTTTTACGTTTCTAAATTCAAAAAATACAGTTTTTATATATCCTTTATAAAATACATTCAACTATTTAACTCTCGCGGCTCGGAGACTAGAAAAATACTTCTCGGCCGATGGGGGTCTTTTAGGGACCCCAGTGGTTTCCTCATTGTTGGCCTTATTCTTATGAATTTCAACAAAAAAATAGTCTAAGGGCTTTAAAATATCTCTCTGCATCATTTCTCATACATTTTTTTTTATAAAAATCCGTGGTTTTTTAATAAATAATCATATTTTAAGTTGCGCGTAAAATATACGTCGTTCCAGTGCAAATATCAATGTGCTACTGGCGCGCTTTGCTTAGCGGCGTTCAGCCTATTATCTTACGAACGATCGCTGATAAGCGGGCGCTTATCTCTTATCTTATCGTATTTATATAAACTACAAAAGGTCCAAAAACCTATGATATAAGAATACCTTAATTATAAACATTGTATCACCCATATTAAAATAGATATTTAAGAAAATGTGGGTATTGGGTCGCATTTCTTGAGCTTAGAACCGGAAAAGTTAAAATGAGAACATATAACTGACTGTACGGTGACGTGCTTGCACGAACGCAATGCGTCTCGCTTACTTTGACTTAACTTAGAAAGAAATATTTGAATTCTTTACGAGAATGCATGGCGTATTTGATTTGACTAGCTTTAAACAGTAACCAAGTATTGCAGTACTGAAAGAATATATCAACACCGGTTTTTTAGTGTTTTGCATTTTTTTTTTACCATGTTCGCTCCCAATATGAAGAATATGGACTCCTAATGGAGTTTATCTCAACAGAAGTGTTTCTACGAGAACTGCTTGTTACTCAGTTGCTCAACCTCTCTTTTTCCAAAGAGGGTGGGAATAGAAGGAAAGGGCTAGGACAGGACTAGTGGTTAGCTAATCGCTCTCGATACACCCCGTTCGTAGAATAGGATGGGTAGGAGGGGGGAATTCAAGACATCACATACATCCATGCCTTTGAATAGAAATTCATAAATCGATTAAAAATCAATTCATAAAACTGCCCGTACTGGGATTCGAACCCGTGCCCTCCGTAGCGGTAGCCAGCGACGTTGACCACTCGACCACACAGGCGGCGAACACTTTCATTAAGCACCAATAATACAAATTAACAGAAATACTGGTATTACAAAAACGTGGTAAACGCGAGCCCCTTGTTAAATTTAAAAAAACAAGATTCGCAGATAATATTCAACTACGTATAATAATTCACTTAAAAAACGAATCGATGTACATTGAGTGTTTCTGGCATATATAAAACTGGAGCGAAAATAATATAACCTATTTATGTGTCAATCTCGGAACATTTGACTCTTGCAACCTAGTGTAGGTTAATAATTTTTTCAGCTTTTGGTATTAATTAAATATGATTATTACATTCGATAGCTTTAATAATTATTGCGTATACTTGTATAAGAGTAATAAAAAATCACCCCTTTTCCGGAACAACACGAATTGCTTTGAGATTCAACAAGCCACTTGCTTAACCATTTGAATACCGTGAGAATAAATCATTAATATGTCCCAGAGATACTGCGTGTTTTTGAGAAAAATATTTTTGCCTAATATACACTCGAATTCGATATTTTAAAAACTTACATTGACTCAGTATAGATAGTACTACACATATTCATAAAAACATTGCTTATATTCTATTAGAATACCAAGTATTTGATTTTTTAAATGTCTTTGACATACGTGTTCGGTTGCATATGTTCAGGACACTGTGTCCGCTTGGTATTCAAGTGGTTAAATTAAGAAAAACAAGATTCTCAGATAGATACGTTGTATAATATTTAACTATGTATGTATGTTAACTTAAATAACGAATCAATGTACATTTAGTGTTTCTGACATAATATAAAACATGAAATTGGAGCAAAAATAATAGAACCTATTTCGGTGTCAATCTCGGAACTTTTCACTCTTGCAATCTAGTGTAGGTTAATAAATTTTTCAGCTTTTGATATTAATTAAACATGACTGTTACATAATATCAGTATATGAAGTAGCATTCGATAGCTTTTATAATTATAGCGTATACAAAAATCACCCCTTTTCCGGAACACCCCTTTTCCACAAATAGCTATGAGATTCAGTGAACCACTTGTTTAAGTATTGGCAGCCCACCGATGGATGTTGGAATAGTCACCTTTCGGGCTTGTTAACAACCTTAAGCTGTGTAAATGACATCTCATCGGTAAATATTTTTTAATTAAAAATAATATCTGACTTCTTCCAGTTTCTCGTTTCTAGTTGTATCTTCATCAACTCATATCTCAGCAACAGAAAGATGTAACAAGCGATAATTGTTAGTCAATAAAAAGAAACTGTGGAAATTGCATGATACTAGAGCTCACTGTTAAACTGTTTGACGTGACGGCTATATATCACTATTTAGTGTTTAATAAAATGAACTATTTTATTACCTGATTGTAACTGCCTCGTTTGAGAACGGAATAATAAAGAGAGCTGATAATTGTCACTTTATCCTGATTCGTCAAGCACTATAAACTGTGAAATCGATTTTATACTACCAGGGTATACAGTGAGAGTTTCTATGGTGGATATAACATAATTTACCAATATTTAAATAATAATTTAAAATCCACACTATTTTTAATACCCTACTTTATTTTCATTTTTATTTCATTTTAATACGCGGATAGTTCGGGAAATAAGGGATACGGCGAGCTAATAATTGTTGAAATAAGCTATAGTTGTTTTTGACAACAGAGTTTAATATTTTAGAGGATTCTTTTTATATAAACAACAAATACAAGTATTTCATATTTTATTTTATATTTACGATAAAAATTACTGCAATTTTTAATTCATATTACCATTGACTTATCGACTGTGGAAAGGAAAAAGGACGTAACCTACAGTTTTTTCAAAACAGTTATTTTGCTAATCACAACGTATACAACTTGATACATGTTCTATCAAAACGATGTAAGCTGAAAATACTGAATTAGTATCAAAATTTATTAAAAATATATTAAATTAATATCAGAAAAAGTCAATTAAAAACCTATTTATCAATATCCATCCACTTCAAGATTGTGTATTTTTCATCATTTGCCTTTGGCCCAAAATCATAAAAAAACTCTTTTTTTTTCTGTCTTCTGTATTGTTATGTGTGGGTGGCGTCCTTTTTTCTTTCCAAAGTCGATTTTATACATTTTGTAATATATCCAGCAATAGGACAGGACTAGCGATTAGCTCATCACTCTCGCTGCACCCAGTTATTGAAGGATCGGAAGGGTGAGAGGGAATATTTAGAAATCACAAACATCTATGCTTTCGAACAGAAGTCGATAAATCGATCTAAAAAATACTGTTCGTACTAGGACTCGGACCCGTTCAGACCCGACACCACGGAATACATCTATAAAAATAATGAGGAATATTTGATAATTTGCAAAGAAGTCGTTATGAGTAATGGATGTAAATTATTACGTCTTTATATCAACTGCTAAATCGATGAGTGTCCTACCTTAATTTTATTAGTTTGAAAAATTGATACAAAATGACTATCGGTTGAACAAAAAAAAAACATTTAAATCTTTTCGCTGTTGACACCTTTGAATTACACGCATTGTCTGAAATTGGGGGTAAATTTAACCCTTTCCGCGCGAGGATTTAAAAAATTCCCTACTCACACAATCGACGCCAACCCGCAGCACAATGAATGTATGGCAAAATACAGAAATAATGCGGTTTCGTTTTTTGTTTTGTTTTCAAAGAAAGAAAAAATTAAATGCTTCCATGCGTATGTTCGTTCTTACGACGCGGAATGCAAACAATTCGTCTCTTACGTTACGTTTTTCAAGTTTTATTATTATTAGGATTCAAAAAAACTGTTCATTTATTTGTTCTGTATTTTCATACGCTCGACTTGTATTTTACACGGTAGACATATTCCACAAAAATCTATGTATAAAAGTGATTATTCGTATAAAAATTTAAGATTGGTTTCTTGAGTTGAAAAAAAAAACAATAATGTGGTATAGAAAATCGTGTAAAAAACGTAACAATGAAGATATGAATTTTTATTGCAAAAAAATAATAAAATTCATTGCTACTTGATCCGGAGACTTTCATGAGGGACTTGGTATAAATTACTTTCATCGTTAGAAATGTTTGACACGTTTAATGTGTTAGGATTTTGTTTGTTACTTTTTTTTAATCCATGTCCGATCCCAATGTAGAGCATATGGCCTTCAAATGGAGGTATCTTAACAGAAGTTTTTTTACGAAAACTGTTTGTTACTTGGTCACAAACACCCATGAACAGAAATCAAAAACCGATAAAAAAAAAGGTGTTCTTACTAGGACTCGATCCCGTGAGATCCTGCACGGAAGCCCACAACGCTAACCGCTGCGCCATTGGACCCAACATTTTTTGTTAAATCTGTGTTGTTTTGTTGAATTTCTCGTTATTAGAAAATCCGTCATCCGTTTTATTGTGAAACTTAGAAAATCATAATGGAGTTTTACTAAGTTAATCTCAGTTCAATCGATAACACAAAAAATGTTTTATTTTTTCAAACTATTAGGTATATGATGTAATATTTTTATCATGTCGCGTCATAAAGATTCTGAATTTAATTTTTATGAGTATTTTTTAAAATCTACTAAAAAACATAACTTGATGTATCAACTCCGTCGCCTTGATCATACCACACATTTTTTTTTTTTATTATTCCATGTCCGCTCCCAATATGGAGCATATGGACTCCTAATGGAGTTTATCTCAACAGAATTTTTTCTACGAGAACTGCTTGTTACTCAGTTGCTCAACCTCTCTTTTTCCAAAGAGAGTAGGAATAGAAGGAAAGGGCAAGGACAGGACTAGTGGTTAGCTAATCGCTCTCTATACGCCCCGTTCATAGGATAGGATGGGTAGGAGGGGGGAATTCAAGACATCACATACATCCATGCCTTTGAACAGAAATTCATAAATCAATTGAAAAATCAATTTATAAAACTGCCCGTACCGGGATTCGAACCCGTGCCCTCCGTAGCGGTAGCCAACGATGTTGACCACTCGACCACACAGGCGGCAATAATATAATACCACACATACGTTTTAGTTACTAAAAGAAAATCCGACGACGAATTGCGGCCGAGCCGTTAAGCCCCGCAGACCACACGCGTGAATTTCGCGTTTAATCCTCTTTGTAGAAGTCCTAAGCCGCCTTTGGATTATCCTGTTGGCTTATATCAGGTAACGTACACTTCGTACTTATGCGATGTAAAAAAATGGCGAATTGTTTACAATAACATTCAATTGTTATGCGAAAAGACTATCAGACCTTCCCGGGATAACGATCAACAGGAGATATCGCTTACGAATGGGCTTGCGCGCCAATGGTTGACCAGCGATGTGTTAAATCAAGATCTGTTACAACAACAATAATACAGCACTCTTATTACACCCATTTCGACCCAGCGATATAAAGAGGCAGAGCACCGGGCTAGTGCACCAACGTAACTTTACAAATCGACTTTGGAAAGGAAAAATGACGTAACACACAGATTTTTTCAATAATCACAAAGTATTCAACTTGATACACGTTATATCAAAAGGATGAAAGCTTTTAATGTCAATTAGTATCTAAATTTAACTTATAAGTTTGAAAAAATAAGGGCCTGTGAAAATTGGGATCATAAAATTAAATAAAAGGTTTTTTTTTATATTTTAAATTAATATTAGATAAAGTCAATTAAAAACCAGTTTATTAGTCTCCGTGCTCTTAAATGTTGTCAATGGCTTCAAGGCTAGCTGAAATGAGCCAGCGGGCTAAAAAAAAAGATTTTCAGGATTGTTTCAAATAATTGTAATAATTTATCTCTAAATAATTGTAAATCTCGAAATTCACCAAGAATCTCACTCAAAAAAATCTGACACGATTTTACGGTGATGAATGGTGAGAGATTCTGGAATCCTTTCCGGGATTTGATCCCCTAACAGGGAATGCTTTTGATTCTGCATTAAAATAATGACTGATAATAAATACTGTTTTTGTCAAACTTGTACACCAACTCAGCTAGCTATTCTAGACAAATAAATGATATCCAAGCATTTCATAGTGTACTTGCAATCTTCTGCCAGTGCGTTGAAGAAATACTATGATTAGAAAACGGTTTGAAATAGAAAGAGATAATACAGATAGTGCCTTTACCTTAAATAGATCTTCAATGAGATAACTCAACTGTATATTTATAGTATTTATTTTCTATATTATTATATATTTAAGTAAGTCTTGATAAATATTTTTAATAACAACATTTTGCTACGCCGACAAAGTGCGCGGCAAAACGACATTGTTTTCTTTGGAAATGTCAAAATTTTGACAGGTGACATTTTCACCTTTACAATTTTACAATAGTGGTGGGCCAGGTATCACTAGTATTGTCATTTTTAACACTTCGCGACCAAAACGCGTATATTTGAATTACACATTTCAATGTGACAGGCACGAATCCGTATTAATGTAAGTAAATGTGATTAAATTTAGCGGATACAGAAGTTGATCTACATGAACTATTTGTCATACCGTATCAGTGTTTTTAAAATGATACAAAGATGATGTTAGGACAGGACTTGTTAATAGCTTATCTTCCTTGCTATTCAAATGTCTATGCCTTCGAAACCAAATCCATAAACTGATTGTAAAATCAGAGTCCGTAATGACACTGCAAGAGAATAGTTATGGTGCTGATCATTAATTGTTCCTACGTAAAAAAGGAGTTGGATTTACAATCAGAACTCGTTAGACAACTTTTATGAAGCTTTTTTATTTAACCAACATACATAATATGTAAAACAAGCTTAAAAACATACATTTATATATTTACCTGAGTTTTTTCAAATATACATATATATTAAATATTTTATAATTAGATATATGTATAATAGAAAAAGCAAGCTGATATGCTCAATTAAAATTATAACTCAAAAAAATATATTTTTCAATATCTAAGATCGTGTTATTTTAAACCGTGTAAAACACGTCAAAAGGAGACTCAGACTTTGTTAAATAAACAGCGAAATACAACTTAATACAAAAAAACATCGAAAAATATTTGATTGAATTGGCATTCACTTGGTAGAACTCCATTGTAATGTAATAAGGTGAAAAAAGCAACGTATTTAGTTTTACAGTTTTTATAATCTTACTTAGTATCTATTTTGGCGACAGCCATCGTTAGAACTACAGAACTGTAGATAGTTCTGACGACGAAATAGCTGTAAACTAAGATTATAAAAACTCTACAACTATTTAAATAGGTTGCTATTTTCACTATATTCGGAAAGTAATATTCAAAATTCTGTAATAGACTTACACAGTAATCTTAAAACCATCTTTGTATTAAATAATATTAAAATATTACTCCCTAGATATCCATCCAACGTTTGACGAGTATTGTCATCAAATACGGAACCGTTCTTTTGATAAACATGGTACAATATTATTATAATTTAGGCTTACCGATTTGACAAATAATTTTATTATAATATAAAATGTGATCTTATTTACAAAACCGTATTGTGAAGGGGACCGCTGGAATAATAATGTGACAAAATATCAATCTGGAAAATAATACAAGTCAAAATTGGGTATTGGGTATGTAAGTTTTTTCCTGGTTATAAAGCAATAATATATAGGGTGATGCAGGATAATTTATTGCAAAATACGAATCATTTCACCTGCCCATTGATATACAGGGTAAATTTCGGGTCATTAGTCGAGTGGTCAACGTCGTTGGCTACGGTTACGTTACTTACAGGATTGAATCTATTTACACAAATTGATTTTTCAATATATTTATAAATTTCTGTATGAAAGCATGGGTGAGCAACTAAGTAACACGCAGTTCTCATAGAAAACTTCTGTTGAAATATTCTCCATTAAGAGTCAATATGCTTCACATTAGAAAGTGGACATGGTTGAAAATACATACTCAAAAAACATTGTGTAATTCAAAATATAGTTTTATTTTTTTATTTTTAATGATAATTTTATAATACATAAATTTTTGGTTTGCTGAGTGATAAAAGAAACATACATATCGACTGTGGAAAGGAAAAAAGGACGTACCCCACAGTTTTTCCAAAACGGCTTTTTTTCGATAATCATAATGTTCTTGATACACGTTCTTTAAAAACGATGTAGGTTGCAAATGCTGAATTAGTATTTAAATTTAGCTTTTAAGTTTGAAAAAAGATGAACTTGTGAAAATTTAAACAAAGAAAAAAGACTGAAAAAAGGTGTTTACTCGACAATTTATATTAATTAATATTAGATTATGTCAATAAAACACCAGTTTAGAAGTTTTCGTGCACTTCAAGGTTGTGTTTATTTCATAATTTGCATATGTCCGAAAATCATCAAAACACGTTTTTTGTGCCTCCTGTAAAATTTGCTATGTGTGGGTTACGTCCTTTTTCCTTTCCAAAGTAAAACTGACTTACTCAAAATAGTATTTTTTTTAAAACAGAAAAAAAAACTTTAATAAAATATTATATTAATAACTAATTTCATTCGTGAGTGAAATTGATATTTTTAAATTGTTAATTTCTTTTTGTGTCCAGAAAAGTTTGCTTAAGCTTAAACCAGTTTGCAAATTTAACAGTCAGTATTCAAAACACAACACGTAGACTATTAGTACGAAAGAATTCGACATTTTCAAAATTGGCTAACCTTTAACAAATTGAAACAACTATTTTTTTTTGAACAATCTAAATAGTAAATGTGGAAAATTCAGTTTTTTTTTTTTTTTAGTGTGTAAAGAAAGCACTCTGTTTTATAACAATCACACCGAATTGGTCACCAAGTACCCACGGTGTCGATTTCACTTCACACAAAAAGTATGTATGTATAAATTTGATTTTTTTTTTCGCCTATACTACATTACAATGACGAATTTTGGGAATATAAAACATTTGGAAATGATTACTTTTTTTCAAAATTTAGAGATAAGGGAGCGTATAAGACAGCGTCCCGTCACGTCAGTGTTTATGGAGAGCCGTTGGAACTGGCTGGGTTACGTGCTGCGGATGCCTCCGGAAAGCCTCAATCCTGCCTGCCTTTTCTTTCGACCGATTGGATTCCGGCGTCCCAGGCGTCCGTCGCGTACTATCTATAGGATGTACTCGGCGGAACTGAGGAATGCTGGCATGTCATGGAAGGAAGCAAAGCAATTGGCGGGAGACAGGGAAACATGGAAGTGCCGTGTGGCGGCCATATGCTCCAAATAGGGAGCGAACATGGCCAAAGAAGAAGAAGAAGACTTTTTCAGAACAAAAAATTGTAGAGGCCGGTATCAAATTTAAATTGTGTAAAGACTCATTATTTTAACTAAATTCTACACCATAATATGTTAAAAATAAAATTAAAATATATCAACTTTTGAATGTATTTTAAATGAAACGTAACGCGTCGAATGAAGAAAATTTATAATTTTTATAAACATTGATTGTTGATTAAAATTAATATGTCATGGAAGTATAAAAATCATATTTTTTTTTGTTTTCTTCAAATTTTTGATGGAAAGGTAATGTGTAATTTTATTTCATTATCTAAACCGGTTTGGCTCATTGCGAACATTTTCAACAATAATTTACAGAAACCTACTGTTAACGACTGTCATCATTTATTGCCATTTTTTTCATTAAAAAATATATTTGGCATTACAGCTAATGCCAATGTGCCGAATGTTTTGAATTTGAAAAATCATATGAGACAAACTCGATGATAAATTTTTGTAATCACTCAAAATCAACTCAATGAGAATTGACATCACAAACACCCATGCCGTAGGTATCAAATTTAAAATTTAATAAAATCTCAATTTTACATTGAAATTAAAATTAGAATTACATTGAATTAAGCATGCTCTAACCCAAACTATGTTTCGCGGAACACTGGTGTTCCGTGGGACACCTCAATAGGTGTTCCGCGAAAATTGAGAATGGTAATATACGCTAGAAGACACTTAAACATCTTCTACTTCAGTGTTTATCAACCTATGGTTCGTGGACCAGCACCGGTCCGCAAAAAGTCGTAAGTTGAGAACTAACGGTACGTAAATATGTGTATCTGGTTGAAGCCGGTCCGCGAAATATTTTTCCAATCTTTACTAGTCCGCGGATATAAAAATGTTGAAAACCACTGTTCTACTTCATATTCGAAATCGAGTGATGGTTAATCTCCACTGATATTTAAAACGTCAAATATATAGGTGCAGGTGAAGATTTAGAATCACTAACAGCTTTGTTTACTCATATTTTTATGTAACATGTTTTAAAAACAAATAATTAATACATTATAAGTGATTTATTGACATTTATTTTTTTCAATATTTTTACTATGTATCATGAATTACCCTAACTAAAAAAAATCTGTGTTCCGGTAACATTTCCAGATTTGCGAAGTGTTCCATTCTACAATAAGTTTGGGAAACCCTGCTCTAACCAACCAGTTACTAGACTGTAGCATATTGATGATTTATCAAAAATAAAATACTCATCGACAGTTTCCTTCCCCTGAATTCCAGGGGCGTGGGTAAGCAGGAGGGTCAATGCGAAGCGAATAATCAATGTTTTTTCAACAACCGTTTCGCCAATCGCGTACGAACAATCGCAGGAACGCGCCCACCCGAAAAAACTTTTCAAAATAAGAACCGCTAAACCCAGACAGTTTGGTTTTCTTTTTCCTTTTTTTTTTTTACTTCATTCTTAAAACGACAATTATCATTGGCCATACTCGCATATTGTAAAACAGATTCGGATTATTATTTATTAAAAAAAAAATGAAATTAGTACAATAAGTTGTATTTTATTTTTTAAATTAATGTCTTGAAAAGTACGTCTTTAGAGGTGAAATACTTTGATTTCTTAATTGAATAGAACAAATGACCATTGAGAATTACAATCCGGCTCTGTAGTCGTTACATATTTTAAATTCCTTTAACATACATAACATGATTTTTTTTATTGTAATATAATATTTGAAAAAATATTTTCCGGCTTTGTGGTCAAGTGGTCAACGTCGTTGATTTAGTACATGAAGGTAACGGGCTCGAATCCCAGTAAAAAAAGGTTATTATAGATTGATCTTTAAATCAATTTTTGGATGTGTATAATATCTTGGCATGGCGAGAGCGATTAGCTTATCGCTAGTTCTGTCTTAGCCGTATTCTTCTATCGTTACCCTCTTTGAAAAGTTTGAAGTTGAGCAACAGAATTACAAACAGTTCACTTGTTTTTATTTAATTTTTACTAATCATTCTGCACATTGTAGTACATGCAACCAAGTCTTGAGAAATTTCTTTTCATGACATCCCTGGTAAAACTTTGAACATGACTAACGTTGTTACGCTACGGAATACACCCTGTAAAAGAGTGTGAAGTTGCAGCGGGTGGTAGTGGGCACAAAGTAGAGTACCATAGGGAATTTAAAAAAAATAGTACTCGTAAAAACTTTTCTGTTGAATTAAACTCCATTAAAAGTCTATATGCTCCACATTGGGATCGGACATGGGCTTAATAAAAGAACGTGGCTCATTCAAATATGTAAATATTTAAAACTAAGAACACTTTAAAATCGACATTATTAAAATATTACACCCACTGAAACAGAACTGTTGAAAAACTCCATGTTGACCAAGGATGGACCACATATGACAAAAATCACTGAATAATAACAATGACGAATAATGAATGCAAATCGGTGGTAATCTCCGGCCTGCGTGACGTCCATGGTAAGGCGGGATTCGAACCCAACCGCTTCCGCATCCCAGATCTTATCGTCAACCATTCGACTACACAACTTTACATTAAGAGCGTCAAACTGTCATAAAAGCGATTTGTTTAATAAATTTCGGAAAGCGATGTGAAATATGTCCACTTTATATTATTTGGTAAAATAATTTCGGAACAAACACAAAAGGATGATTTATGTACTTTATATAAATAACAAATTAGATTTACATTATTTTTATCAATGTTTTGTTTGTCACTGTCAATATTTGGTTAAATACTATTTTCAAATAATTTAAATTACAGTCAAAATATGTCATGCAATTTCGATTAAAATAAGAGAAATATTGTTTTTTTGTGATAATTCTTTCATATTTTTCATGTAGATATTTCTAATAATAAACCAGTGTTTTTTTCGAAGTCGGAGTCCAAAAAATCAATAATGGTTGTTCAATTATTAGAAGTTTCATATTGATTAGCGAAATGATGACTATGTACACAAATTAGAATCATCTGATGCTATACATATGTTAGGAAAAACACAATATACCTTTTGTATTTATTTCCACTTTTATTTATCAAGATTAGGACAGGTTTCGCTCATGACGAGCATTATTAACTGATTATTGGTTGATAATGCTCGCCATGAGCGAAACCGGTCCTGATCTTGATAAATATAATTGCAAATAAGTACAAAAGAATATTGTGTGTTTTCTCAATAAAATGCTTTTTCACCAAGTATTGACAGTAAGCACTCTAAAAGTTTTGATAATACGTACACACTGTGTATAATATGTAAGTTAAACGGAAGTGATTGAAAGAATTAATTCGAAGTCGGGGTCATTTGTTTTTTACCCGACTCCACACCCTCGGAATAAATACAATTTTAATAGTGATTTCGCAATTTTATCAAAAAATCAGAATTTGAATCGTTCAAATTATGTACACAGATTTTGTCACTAACGACCCGGGTTTTCGCCTTTCGGCATCTTCAGGCATTCAGTGACAAAATCTGTGTGAATGTACATAATTTGAACGATTTAAATTTAATATTGAAATTCCACCAAGCACCTTCAGTTGAAATCTCAAATTAAAAATAAAAATCAGAACCATTTTCGGTCGCCGTTTTTACCTGGCATAGTTTTTGAAACTAGTATAAAATACGATCTAATAAATCAATTCTAGCTTAAATTCCATATCGTCTCCAAATAATTGATCCATATAAAAAAAAAACCAAAGAAACGTATAGAATGCGAAACACATATTTGTCCGTATTTATATATTTTTTTACTATACAAAATTGACAGTTGGGCATCTGGTGTCTGGGCGTTGGTCATAATCGTATTCACCTTTGTGAATACAGCTAGGCTTAGTCGACTTAATCAGGTAGCGGGTGGGTTGAGTTGACACCTCGCTCATATCTGCATTCGATGTCACTTGTCATATCGTGAAACATTCCGTCAAGTGACCCGAATATCTATCTAAACATAAAATGGTACTAGATAACTTTTTTGAATAAAGTTTTTTTATACATATTTACAAGTCACTCTAGATTAACACGAAGAGAAGAAACATTAAAGATGTCCCATGTCCAAGATCTTAAACCTTGATTGTTTTTTTTTAAATTTAATATTGATCTGACTGAGGTTTGAGCTCAGACCTGACTAGTTTCCAAAGCAAACCTCTTAAGAACCAATTAAACCACAGAGCGCGATATTCTACTGCCAGAAGAATCCAGGGGTGGGCTAGAGGGGGCTCGGGGGGGGGGCTCTGGCGAGCCCCTTGTTAAATTTCAGCGCGGCTGGCGAGCCCCTTGTTAAGATAAGAAAATCATTTGTCTTAGATCAAAACAGCATCTAACTGCAATTTCTGTAGATGGTTAAATTTAATATTGAAACAAGATTTTGTTGCCCCTTCAGTTTTTCATTCAGCCTTGTGGACTTCCGTGCCGGACCTCATGGGTTTGAGTTAATCACTAGTCCTGTCTTAGCCTTATCATTCTATCCCTACTACTCTCTTTAGAAAAGAATGGTTGAGCGACTAAGTAGCAAACAGTTCTCGTAGAAAAAAGACTGAGATACTTTCATAAGGAAGCCATATGCTCCACATTGGGAGCGAAAATGGATACAAATAAATAGATAAGATTTACCGAGCCCCTTGTTAAGATATTGGCAGCCCACCGCTGGAAGAATCGTTTTATAAATCATTCTCTTGTCAACTGAAATGAGAAACATTATAATTAGCTAGAGTTTTTCAAATGCGTGCTTTTAAAAAAATATCGAACAATTTTTCTCAAACAAATTTGTTGTGTTTAAATGTAATGGTGTCCCCCTCTTACCCACACGACCTTTAAGTAAGCCGGGCATAGAAAGAGCGATTACATATCTACATGTCATGTCCTCTTTACATCCTATTCTTCTGAAAGTACACTTTCCAAAAAAGAAAGATTGAGTCCGAGTTTTCGTTAAACAACTTCTGCTAAGATGCCTTAAAGGCACTTCTTGGCTTGGAAAAAGTCTATTTGTCTCAGAATCTAAGAGTTTTACTCACACTATCTATGTCTTTTGATATGCTGGATTTCAGGTAGATAACGTAATTATTTAAAATCCTCAGATGCCATTTCCTGAACGCATTTAGATGCGTCTAAGATTTCACAGGTGGGCGTTCAAATGCTGACTGACTGTCTGCTACCTTAACTGATTACTGCATTTCATTTCAACTCCTGACTCCGACTACACTCCGAACGGATCCGTTTACAGTCAACTTCACACAATAGTATCGGGTCGAGATCAAACACACAAGGTCCGAAATAGGTAGAGAGATTATCAATATTATATTTCAATAATATCATATACTTCATTTTGGGAATGGGGATTTAACTGAAAAATCTTGAAAAAGAATAATAATTAAATTCAGAAAAAATATTTAGTTTCTCAAGAATTAGTGTAAAACATACTAATGAGGAGCAAACATTGAAAAAGTGATTAGTCACAAATTTTGAAAAATACCGTCTTATATCAGTTCTGATAGTCCATAATAAAATCTATGAATGGAAATCACAATTAGTGTCCAAAGAAGGGTTTTTCTTATAAAAAATAAATCATTAATGTTGACACATTCAAGCAAACAGTGATTTCTCCAACGCTCAAATCATCATTTCCCAAGCTCTGTAAATGTGTGACTAATCACTTTTGTAATGTTTGCTCCTCGTGTTATCTACCACTTCTCCACCAGAACAAGTTGATTTTTTTTTATTCATGTTCGCTCCCAATATGGAGCATATGGCCTCCTAATGAAAGTATTTAACAGAAGTTTTTCTACAAGACCGTTTGTTACTTACTACACGCCTATTTTAACCACTCTAAAGCTGACGACCCACCGGTGTGTCGCATACCTACAAACTACACACGCTACCCACCAGTGTGTTGTCATTATTACGACGTCAATAAATATTTTTTAGAGTTTGCATCATTGAAAAAGGGTCCGATATCTCTTAAGGACTCACAAAATGAATATTAAATTTTCCTTTATTAGTTTTTAGAAAATTGCTAGCTTACAGGACAAAAAACGTTATTTTATTCTAGCTGTTAATGGGTTAAAATATAGAGGAACAGCGATTGACTTACAAATAATTTTCATTAATATTTTTTTCTTCTCATACACTTTACAAAGATACCATTTCTGGCAGAAGTTTATAAGCAATAACACTGACAAAAATGAGTTAAGTTTACAAAGAGTATCTTCGATATCAATTCATTGATATCTTCCTTATGCGTCTGATATAATATTATATCAGACGCATAAGAAACGATCATAGCTAAAAATCAAACATAGATGTTAATCCTAGAATGTAGGCTATGTTTAATGACTCATTTGAATATGTCAAATATTATCGAAAAAATCTTTGGTAGGAGGAATATCAAAAATCGTGTGACATATTATATAGCTTTCATCCCAGTCCCACCCTGTACGCACATCCGCCAAATAAGTACATAGTGTGAAGATTAAAATCATTTTTTTTTCAGTTGTTGCCCTGTCAACAAAGGTGTGGACTTATTGTTAGGAAAAGGTGTGCTGGTAAGAGTCTCTTTTTGTCACATTATACTTTTCTTTTATTATTTGTATATTGTTATTTTATATTTGTGTTATATTTGCATTAATACAATTTTGAATTGAAAAAAAGACTTATTTACTAGATGTATTTTGAATGACTTTGTTGGAAATTGTTATTGAGTTATTGAATTTAGTTGTTTCAGTGTGTAACATCACTCTTTTTAGCAGTTATTTTGAATTAATTAGGTATGATCGATTATCACGAGTACTAACTATTAACTGATTTATGCAGGAATATACATATATATATATTTTTTTACCATGTCCGCTCCCAGTATGGAGCATATGGAATTCTAATGGAGTTTATCTCAACAGAAATGTTTCTACGATAACTACTTGTTACTCAGTTACTCAACCTCTCATTTTCCAAAGAGAGTAGGAATAGAAGTAAAGGGCTAGGACAGGACTAGTGGTTAGCTAGTTGCTCTCCATACGCCCCGTTCATAGGATAGGATGGGAGGGGGGAATTCAAGACATCACATACATCCAAGCCTTCGAACAGAAATTCATAAATCGATTGAAAAATCAATTTATAAAACTGCCCGTACTGGGATTCGAACCCGTGCCCTCCGTAGCGGTAGCCAACGATCTTGACAAATCGACCACACAGGCGACAAACATATATACAAAACTATATAAATAACTTTTTAAAATTCTGCCGCCTCTGTGGTTTATATTGTTGGCATCGATTAAAAAGGTCACGGGTTTGAATCCCAGTACGGATAGTTTTATAAAATATTTTTTAATGGATTTATGACTTTCTGTTCGAAGGCATGGATAAATGTAAATTCTTGAATTCCTACCTGCCACCCATCCTATCCTTAAAACGGGGTGTGGCGAGAGCTGACCTAACCTAATCACTAGTCGTGTCCTAAGCCTATCTTTCTATTCTTACTCTCTTTGGAAAAAAGAGAAGTTGAGCAACTGAGTAACAGCAGCTCTTGTAGATAAATTGTTGAGATATGTAAACTCATCATAATATTACTTAAAATAAATTATAGCGTCAGATTTTCTAATAAAACATTAATTATTTATTTATAAACAAAAAAAGTAAAAATAACGAGTAAAAATAATTAGTGAAAAGAATGGCATTCACTTTCCTCCACAATTTATTCAATTCTCGGTGAGTACATTGTCACTTCCATCCAAATGCAATTATCAAGATGTACATCTGTGAATCTGTATCTATATTTACTCTTAACCACTTTCATAGTAGAAAACTTTGATTCACATACGTAGGTAGAACAAAACAATGCCTTAATTCGATTTTTTATTTTATTTTTGGAGTTAAATAATAAAATTTTATAGGCAAATTTATAAATATGATAAAAATATCCTACACGAGCTACCGGTAGCTCGCCAGCGACCGTTTGGCGATCACTGTCTTAGACTAATAATATAATATCTGACACCATTTTATCTTATAAGGGTTAAAAAAATCTTTCTTTTGAATAAATTAGATAAAAAACTCTAAATATACTTCATACTTTTAGCAAACTGACTTACCGCTTTTTGACTATGATACGACAGCTATAAAAAACATTTACACAAAAAAACGGCTTAAATTTCTCACATCTCGCACATGGGCCCTGTTTGGTATAAAGACTTTGCCCTTAATTTACCATGTAGGTATAGTTTGAAATAAATTCGCAACCGATGGTCCAAGCACAATTGTTATCTCTTGGGATTCAAACCCAGTGCAGGGAGAGACGCAGTGCGCCATATGAGTAGTGGTAAAGTGTTTTTTTTTGTTGTATACATCAAAACGAAACGATTAATCAAACAGAACCGGCTGGTATCAATAAAGAGAACGTACTTAAAAAAATGGGGTGAATAAATCTATCGGCGATTATATAATAATTTAGTTCGACTGTGCTAAGCTTGTTGTTTTTCATATTTTCTTTTGGAATAATATGTTATCAATATATTTGAATAAAATGTATATTTAAGGTCACTTAGGATGGGTGTCACGGTGTACAGTGACACCTATAATTAAGACAAATCATTAAATGGCTTATTCACAAACATTCGTTTATTTAACGGAATCTAGCTTAATAAGAATTTTTAAACATCCCAGTTGAGTAAAGTATCCATTATTATTATATTGTAATAAAAGTTACGTGTAAAAAATAGACAGGGAGACAGTGACGTGCTTAAGCAGTGACCTCTTATTTTTTTTTAACGAAAAATCTCATCTCAACTAAAACGCACTATTTATTTTTAAAATGAAATATGTCAATTCACTCAATTAATACATTCACTTTTTTTAATTCTCCGTTTGACAGATACTATTTCAACATTTAATTAGGTATGAATGTCAAATAAAAGCTGTAAAAATATAAAAACTTAACTTTATTATTGATTATTTGTTTTTTTACGTTTATTCAATTTTCTAAAAAGGTATGGTACATTTTGGTGGAAGTGCAATTTTTTATCGAAAGAAAATGAGCGGTCACTATTTTATAGTTCAATTTTCTGCCTATTAAGGCTCGATATGCTCTATATCAGGAGAAGACATGAATACTCAAAAACGAAAAATATATCCGTGGTTCAGATCCACAATAGTTCATACTATAGAGTCTATAGTATAGAGCAGGGGTCACCAAAACTTTTTGAGAAGCGGGCCGGATTAAACTTTAAAAAAACTAAGGGGGCCGGACGATAAATAAATTCTTATTGTAACTCAATCAGAATATTATTTAAATTTATGTGGTTACATAATAATTAGAATGGAAACAAATGTTTGCCCTTCTTAGAGTTTCAATAAATGAGAATATTCGAGAAATTTTTGAGTAAACGAACGTCTGGTCGTCTCGCTTTCAATTTATATCCAACTTCCTTCACTTTGAGTCCCCTACCAGGTGGTTGTATGACATATGATGATTTGAAATAAATAGTTGTCGTGAATTCACAACTAAATCATGAAAATTTATATTTCTTATATGAATAATTTCTATGCAAAAATCCAGAACTTTTCGCGGGCCGGATCCGGCCCGCGGGCCGTAGTTTGGTGACCGCTGGTGTAGAGTATAGTGAAACGAGACGAATACAAAGAAAAACATTTATTCAAACCACTTATTTATTGCTCAAGTGTCCCCTCTTAGTTAGCAAAGGGGTTTGTTGAACATTTTGTGTCTGTCTTTTGTCTGCAGCCAATAATGTGACGCGCTTGTTACAATTATTGTCCCTACATCTGTTGCAGCGAAGACACCCGCTGGGCATCCGCACCCCCTCGTATTTAACGGGACATTATGGTCGATTTTTGTAATATTGTATTTAATATTTACCTTTTTAGGGGTGTTGATGGCTATTGTTGACAAATTGTATAAGAATCTTAAAATATAACATTTTTTATTTGATCTATTGCAAATTTCCTCGAAGAATCAATTTCAAACCAATCTGTAACTAACCCACTTCTGTCAGTACAGGGACAAAGCATAGTTTTTAAACGAATGAAATCAAATGTTTTTTTATTATACATATCCGTATTAAACAAAAGTCAATCGTCCACTTCTATGTATATTGGATGTATCAGAATAAGTTTAATATAATTGCAGTTATATAGACAACAATTTCGTCGTTCAAACCAATCATTTTTTCGTGCAAACAATCCACTTCAAAGTGCGAAAATTTTATCGTCAGTGAAGTTTTTTTGTTCAAAGTTTAAATATATTTTTCAATGTGAGATAATTTTATATATACAATGTGAAATAATTTGTTTTTCTGTGCGATATATTTGTAATTAGTGAAAATTGCTTTTTTTTAATGTGAAAATGATCTTAGCAAAGGTTAATTTAATTACAAGCCTTTCAGAGTCAACATGAAAGACTTGCTTTCCAACATTGAAACAGCCTTGTTTAATAATATTCAGGGTGAGACAACAAATGACTTTAAGAGAATCAAATTAGAATTTAATCATAATTATTTTTTCATGCTCAAATATTTCTTCGTCAAAAGCACACAGAGTAAGAAATAATGATTCACGAAGAATCTTAAGTAATTTATATTTTTTACGCAGAAATATGACAATACATAATGTTTTGTAGAATGAAATTATGTATTTAAATAGTTTTTATGATTTAAATACTAAGTTATTACTAGTAGTATTTTTTTTAATTTTACAATCCCAACTTTAAACACTTGTACTTTTAATGGGATTTTATATTTTGGTATATCTGATAGTTAGTCAATCATTTAACGCCTTACTTCGGATGAAAAAAATGAGTGGATGTAGAAAACGTATAAGAGCACCCTTTAGAAAAGTGAAGGGCGAAGGGCCTTCTATGATGAATATAAACGTTTTCAATTTAAATGCTTCAAAGTATTGAAAATTAATTTAAGAAATGATTCCATTTGGGGACTCAATCCCTGAACCGCGCGATGGAGAGGAGAGAAGTTCATAAGTATCAACCTCTCGGCTACAAAATCGGTAATAATTTCCTGTCAAGCAAAACTCAGCTCAAAATTCATTGTTTTTTAGATGTTATTATAGTTTACAAGCAATAAGGATAAAAGATAAAAAGTTAGCTGCGCGGAAATTTCAAAGGCTTCGCGGGCCAATCAAATATTAATTGAATAGTTGTCTTGGAGTGCGCGCAGCTTAGAGAGAACGTTGTTTACAAGTGACGTGCATTATTTTAAATATGTCCAAAACTAATTGGAAGGTATTGTCAAAAGGTGAATTTAGTGTGGCGGATTCACCCCGAACCCGGACATGTGTGCTGAAAGGATGCCACCGCTGAGCACAGTCAGTGGTTGGTTAACTCCTTCTTCTACAACTAACAGATCACTCTAGTTTTAAACGTACATTGCAGACTAAAGTCTCACCCACAATAGTTGAGCAATACACACTCTAATTCACAAGTACCAACTAGGTGGATTTAGAGTTTTTTTTTTTTAAATAAATTCAGTTTTTTTCCTTGAAAATAAATATAGGTAAACCTAGAGGTCAAAAAAATACAAACCTTTTTTCAAAAGGTTTCATCTCAACATAAGTTTTTTTACGACAACCATTTGTTATTCAGTCCCACAATCTCTCTTTTTTAAAGAGAGTAGTAGTGATAGAAAAAAACAGGGCTAGGACAGAATAGTGGTTAGCTAATCGATCTCGCTACGCCCAGTTATTAAAGGATTGAGAAGAGTGAGAAGGGATTTTTAGACATTACAAACATCCATGCTTTCGATCAAAAATTGCTGTTCGTACTGGGACTCGAACCCGTGAAATTTGGCACCGTAGCCCATAACGCTAACCACTGTGCCATAGGACCCTGCAATTATAAATCAAAATATAGCAATAATATATCACAACATTTTTTTTAACCATGTCCGCTCCCAATGGGGAGCATTTGGACTCCTAGTGGAGTTTATCTCAACAAAAGAGTTTCTACGAGAACTGCTTGTTACTCAGTTGCTCAACCTCTCTTTTTCCAAAGAGAGTAGGGATAGAAGGATAGGGCTAGGAAAGGATTAGTGGTAATCTAATCGCTCTCGATACGCCCCCGTTCATAGGATAGGATGGGTGAGAGGGGGGAATTCAAGACATCACAAACATCCATGCCTTTGAACAGAAATTCATAAATCGATTGAAAAATCAATTTATAAAACTGCCCGTACTGGGATTCGAACCCGTGCCCTCCGTAGCGGAAGCCAACAATCTTGACCACTTGACCACAACGGCGGTTATATTAACATATTATTATGTGAATTTAATTATTTTATAATATAGGTATAACTTTTTTGTTAATTTTGACTGTCTTTTTATTTTAAAACGCCTCAATTCTTGTAGAAATAAATACGTTGATACTATTTATTTTGATACAATGGAGTTCTAAAAAATTAAGTGCTAAGTCGAACAATATAAATTAAGTACTATGATTTAATAATATTATAAGAAGAAGTCATCGTTATACTCTCGCGGACTAAATCACTATACACTGATCCAAAAAGCGATTAAACGAGCGATCTACTTTCCAAAAATGTTCACAGATGTTGCAACAGTCGCGAATAACGCATACACGCACATTTAGAATATATAATAATAATATATGAAGAGGGGAATTACCGTCAATTCGTTTTTGGCCAAATGCCTTTGTAATCTGTTTGCAATTGAGAGGGTACACAAAACAAAACAAGTGTGTACGCCACTGAGCATATGGACGATACCAGTTTACCGATGTCGTTGTCTTCTTTCCTGATTCCAGGTTTAGAAAAAAATACAGTAAAAAAGATTATTTGATGTAAGAACAATCTTAATTTAAAAAAGATAACAATATAAAAGTTAATTAAAAAATAAAACACTTTTTTTAACTCGTTCCACACTATTCATCAATATCGGGGACCTGTTTTACCATCGCGAGCATTATTAACTGACATAATATAAACATATACATATATATATATATATATTTATATCGACTGTGGAAAGGAAAAAGGACGTAACCCAAACATATCAAATTTTACAAGAGGTGCAAAAAACGTGTTTTGATGATTTTGGGCCATATGAAAATTATGAATTATGCACAACTTCGAAGTGCACGGAGACTTCTGAACTGGTGGTTAATTGACATAATCTAATATTAATTAAAGAAATTATCTAGGAAAAACTTATATTTCAATCTTTTTTCTTAGATTTAATTTTTTACAATGTCATCTTTTCAAACTTAAAAGCTAAATTTAGATACTAATTCGGCATTTGCAGCTTGCATCCTTTTGGCAGAACGTGTATCAAGTTTGATACATTATATTTATTGAAAAAAACGTGTTTTGAAAAAACTGTGGGTTACGTCTTTTTTTCCTTTCCACAGTCGATATATTGATACACGTTTGTTTTTAATCGATTTCCTCTTCCTATGTGGAGTATATGGCTTCTTAATGGGGGTATCAAAACTGTGTGAATAATTTTAGATTGCCCTGAGTAAGTTTTGTTATACCTTCTGTCCCTACTCTATTTGAAAAAAAGAGAGATTGAGTAACAAGCATTTCTCGTATATAAACTTATGTAGACCTTCTAGACCTGTACCTTCATTAGAAGACCATATGCTCCAAACTGGGAGTAGACAGCCGAAGCCGAGACAGTGGAGTAGAGATAATAGAAACCGAGAAGAAATAAACTCAAATCGACTTATGGAGAAAAAACATTACCAACACCCATGTCCACGTTTTCAAATTTTAATTTGATATTATCCTTGCCGTGACTAGAACCTAGAACAGGGATTGCAAACCTATGACACGCGTGTCCGAGGTGGCACGTTTGAGAATTTGGATGGCACGCGAACGATTTACAAGTTCAAAAAATTTAACTTTTAAGTTTGATTAAATAATCATTGAATTATTAATTTATTCCTTTTTAATACATTTCAAATGTTGTTGTTGTAATTGTAATTTTTAAGTTTGTGAATAAAATTCAGAAATAAAAATCATTTTTTACTACTCGAGGACGCCACTCAATCGAGAAATAATATTGTAAGGATTTTTGGCACGCGGACCCAAAAAGGTTCGCCATCCCTGACCTAGACCCTTCTTATCGGTAGGATACAACTCTTAACACTAAACCACATATGCGTAGATATGACGATATGAACTGACTTATTTTTCAAAAGCTTGATTTCCGTTTCCTTAAAAAAAACATAGATCAAACAAAATTTTAAAAAGCAAATAGAGTTTATAAAAATAGTTCACATATCAAAAAAGTGAAGTGTCCTAAAAAACATACTGCCCCATAGAACCAAAACAATTTTGTCTCCATAGGAAGCATTATCAACGAGATTGCAACCCTTGTAATATTGTCGTCTGAATTGCAAAACAGTGTGAACCTAATATTCCATTCTGAAGAGGTCATTAGATTCACAGGGGTCCAAAAATGTTTTCTATTATAACTGCACTTATTTTGTCTCAAAAGTGTCCTCTAGAAAAAGCACCATATTGAATATGAATATTTTATAATCATGTTACATAAACTTTTCATAGTTCTTTTAACAATTAAGTGCTTTTGTATATTATTACTGTCATCGTCCTGGCAAACAACGTTATGTTATGATTAAATTATTCTTCAATATATCTTTTTTTCCATCGTTATCAGTAATACAATGATTTTTTGATTACCGTAAACATTAAAACTTTGAACAATTAATCGATATCAACTTGAGTTAATATATGTATCATTCTTAATAATAGGATAAAAATATCTACGTATTTTATTACTACAGTTTTTTATATTTATGAGTTGATAGCTATTTCGGCTTTCGCCATCGTCAGAACTATGCTTAAACTTACATTTTGCTCAGCTATATACACTGGCTCCGAAGAGATACACAATGCATCATATTATTCACTCTAACATCCTAATTCAAATTATAATTACAATATTACACTTATTAAATGTGATTCTAGTGTTTCAGAGAATGATTAGCAGTCTGGGGTTTTTAAAATATTTTAAAGTAAATGTCAAATCAATAAATGTACCATTCTTATTAGAAATTTAAAAAAACAAATTATACGTAGTTAATTCAATATGTCTAAATTTATAAAACTCTGCAGTTTTTAGCATGTAAGTATATTTTATTTTTACTTTGAGATTAATATATAACTTTTTAAGAATGTATACGATATTAATTAAAGATTTTTTCCCTTTAACTTATAATTAGTTACTAAATATGTATTATTTTTTTTATGAACGAATCCAAACAGCATAATTATTAATGTGAAATATTAGCATTGTCACGAGTCTCTTTCTATCCCACTCTTACGTTGTTTATTGATTGATGGTAGAGTGAGGAAATAAATGACTCACGGAGAGTCTAATAACAATTGAACCACAAATATTTTGCTTACCCGTCCTGTCCGTAACATTGTTTTGCCGACAACGTAGAGTAAGAATTACAAATAAAAAATAATAATTGTGCAGAAATATGAATAAATTCAACAACATTTATATTTGCTGGCGGCACCACTATAACAGTAAGTGGGAAATAATCATACCATAGAGTAAAAGTAGATGAACGGGGATGTCCCTTTTGAATAATCGAAACAAGCAGTGTCAGTCAACCTAGCGGTAAGTTCCAGAATGTCAATCAACGCTTCCTAATCGCTTTCAAATAAAAACACGAACCCGCTGTGGCTTCCACGACATGGGAGGTTCAATTTTACACACACAGAACAAGTATTGATGAAATTTTAGTTGTTTTTCGGTGAAGCTTAATTTTTAAAAAGTACAGATACACATCGATTGAATTGGCCAACGGGAAATGGAAAAATGTATAAAATTAACATGATTAAAAAACAAATACAATCAACTCTTTTTACACGGTAGAAGCGTTCCACTAAGCATTTGTTGTTATGAAACTTTTCTTTTTATATATAAATATATTGTATTTGTTACTTTTAGTGGACTGCAGGGGTGGGCTGGAGGGGGCTCGGAGGGGCTCGCGCGAGCCCCTTGTTAAAATTTGGCGCGACCGGCGAGCCCCTTGTTAAGTTAAAAAATAGTTCGTCTCAGATCAAATCAGCACCTTACTGCAATTTCTGTTTTAATACAAATATGTATTATCTATAGTGTATAGTCATTATGACTGAGATTTACCGAGCCCCTTGTTAAGGTATTAGCAGCCCACCGCTGGTGGACTGTGCTATTTCAAACCCGTGTAAAAATATCATGTGATCTTTTTTTGCTTGTATAAGCTTCTAGTCATCTGATAGTTATCTCAAAGTCAAGTTTCTATCTTGGCAATCATTATCAATGATATGTAAAAAATGCGCGTGAAAAATTCTCACAATACTGTAGTACTTACTGGGTAGCTTGTATCCACTTTTTAGTTTCTTACACAGAAATAATACGAGAAAAAGATATTCTTTTATATTTCTAGAATCTATTATACCGTGAATCATGGAGTGTTTCGTGAAAACTAATAATACGGCAAGCTTTTGTGTCTTTGAACTTCCCTCGGAGTAAAAACAATGCATGTCCTAGCCCTCGCTAAAAGGTTAACCCCACGATATCTGTCAGCGCAGGACTTGCATGTTTTTAACATGACGATTAAAAGACAGCTTAGAAAGCTGAAACACCCCTTTCCAACTTACTGCCCACTAAATAAGGGTTATACAGATATTACTTATGCATCCATTGGACGATGCATAATATTAAAGTCGAATGAAATAACTCAGCAGTGCTTGTAACATGTTTACAAAATATTTCAAACCATCATTATTTCAGTGTAAAGATATTGAAAAATTGTGTAAGACATACATTGAATTTGATGAGTTTGTTATTCGACTTTTGTGTTGCAAAATGTGACACATATTTCGCTTCTTTGAGAAACATCATTAGACAAATCATCGCAAGTTGGACGAATAAACTAAAATTCTAATTCGTAAGCTATACCTTACAAAATAAAAGTATGGGTTTTGTACTTTTCTACCGGATGCAGGGAGGAACATAAATACTTTGTAATAATAATTATTTGTTACTTTTGCCAAAGATACGTTTAAATTTACAGTTTTATCTTTATTTTTATTGTATATTCTTGCTTATCAGAGTGGAGCTGACATTCTAAACATAAAAAATCTCTCCCCTGGTATCGAACCTGCAAGCCATCGATCAAAAGATTTAGCTATCGGATCACTGGCAGTCGCTGGGGAAGCAGCTGATCTCCAGATATAACAACCCTCGACAGAATTATACTTGTTAGGGCAAAATTAATAGTTTAATCCGTGAAAAGTGACTGAAGTAAAACATAAATGTATTTTATCAATTTGATTAATTTTACGACTGATTGACAATGTTAGTTAAAAGTTTTGTGACATACGTGGAGGTTATGCGTTTCTTCTTTGACGACTTTTTTCCGTATTTATTAAGAAATTCGTTTTTCATCTCAAATGATTGCTTTTACAAAAGGTTTTGTTTGAAAACTTGTTAAACTTTGTTTCGCAAAAGAATTACGCGTTAAAAATATTTATACATAGTTGCATGTAAATATTTTTTTTTGACATATTTTTTAAAACAAGAATGACGACCGATACATACAGTCGATAGGTGGTCAAGTGGAATATGTCGTTAGCTTCAGTGTCACTGACACGAAACCCCTTACGGACAGTTTTATAAAAATATTTTTCAATCGACTTTTGAAATTTTGATCTAAGGCAGGGGTCACCAAACTTTTCGAGAAATTTAAAAAAACATTTCACATATTATATAAGAATTTAAAAAAAATCTTATATAATATGTGAAATATGTATATATTAAAAATTAGGTTCGAATTGAAATCTTTGGATGGCCGTAGTTTGGTGACCGCTGATCTAAGGCATTGTTTTCTGTGTTTAATATCTAAAAATCTATCTCACTCACACTGTCTTGAAAATAGGGTATAGTGAGAATGATTAATTCTTTAGTATGCTTTACCAACCCTACAATTTTATCCTTATTCTCTCGAAAAAAAAAAGTTGAGCAACTGAGTAACAATCAGTTATCGTACTGATAAAAAGTACTCACTGGAGTTAAATGATTTTAAATACAAGGCATTGGTATTGTTTAAATGGTATAATAAATGTCCACAGTTCGATAGAGCAACTTAGGATGCTAATTTGATTTAGTTGTTTGATTATCTTTTTATATTTGTAGTTGCTTATTATTTGTCGATGACAAATGTTCCTAGTTCATAGCTCAAATTTTGTGAACGTGACTACAAAATATAATATTAAACGCAGTGTATGAACATGCGATATTGCAGTTTTATGCACGTGCAATATTTTTATTCAGAACCAAGTGATGCAAATGCATTCGCAATAATCGTTGCAGTAAAGCGATAAGAAAAATTACTGCATAACAATAAATAAGCAAGATTTCAACACCCCTTACTTTGTATGAAAACAAAGCTAAATAATTTTATATTTACATATGATAAACGCATTAATTTAAAAAATATTAAACGCTCTTTTTTTTCATAAATTATCCATGAGAATGAAACCGTTGATGAATTCAAAACGTTGGGCAATTAGCACTAATTATACCCACAGTTCCTTCGTAGTTGTGATTCACACGCAGATTAATATTTTATTAATACCTCCATGCCCATGAAGCAATCGTAAATAATTGAGCCATTAAATCATTCAATATTTCTCTTAATATTGTCAATAAGTATTTATCATTTTAGGTATTCTAGCATATATACATTTTAAAAATTATTTTTTTGCTTCTAACTTAAGTTTAAATACTGTCAATAAACAGTGAAACTGAGATGCCATCATGGCAGGGAACGTGATTTTTTAGGATGGCATGTTACGGGTTAATATAAAAGCTAAGAATTTAATTCTGATTGAATTGTCTAAGTATTCAATTTATATTTTTTTCTGTCAGTTAGGGTTATTTCAATTTAGAAAAATATCATTTGAATGTATTGGAGTGCGCGCCAACCTGGAATGAGTGCGCGGAGGTTTTCAAACGCCTGCGCGACCGTGCCCGCGCGCAGCTTAGAGAAAACGTTGCCCATGAGTGCTCTACGCTAATTTTTTTGAATGGATATTTTTTTGAAAATATTGTAATAATTAATAATTCGAAGTAGCTAGGGGTCTCAATATCCAAACAAAGGCATCGCGCAACACCATTGTGGTGAAAATGCGGTTGATCAAAAAATGTTTTGATTTACGAGACCACTTGAAATCCACAGCAAAACAATAGCCACTGATAGCCTGCGCCGCAAACTGAAGAAGGGAGATTGGCCGAAAGAGGGAGATAGCGGGTACAGAAAAACCAGTAGCGCAGCGTTAGAAGGGATATTTTGTAAACACATATATAAAACATATCGATCGCCCAATTCATTAATCAGACAGCTCTAAAACCCTGTTTTAATATAGAGAGAAAAGCATTTTTTAAATAAATTACGTATTTATCATATCTTGCCAAAAATTCAAACATTTTATCAACATGTGTTTATAGATTAGGTACTACAGTCGGGTTCGGTGGTAGGACAATAATAAATATTCGTGTAATGACCCAGAACAATGGCAACGTTTTGTTGAATTCTTTTTAAGTTTATCCGCGATAATTTTTTAATTTTTTTATCTGATTACTGAAACTAATAGAGCGCAAAACATACACATAACTGCATATTTAACTTTTATTTGATTTTGCTAATTAACCATATCAAATGCTTAATATCACAATGACGTATTTGTAACGCTGGAGGGGACACCCGGGTGTCCCTTCCATGTAACGCTCGTCGTTCTAACTCAGGTTCAATAAAACGTTCTTGTTGGGTTGACTTCTGACTCTGAAGTAGTAGTCACAGTAACATTCTTTATTGATTTTCCCAATTATTTATACTAATTTCTTAAATGCTACGTTAACAAAATTCTATATTTTAATTCTATTGTGCTTTCATAATTCGAGGTGTCGTCATTAACAATAGTTCTTATGTTGCATCTATCGATATTCAATATTGTCCACACAGCATAATTTCTACTTTACAGGTTACTCGTGCAGTCATGCTGACTGTGCGTTTTGCAAAATATTGCATAGTGATAGCTGACATACATTCTTTATATTTATTTATATTGTCCACACAGCATAACTTGTACACCTCATCGTCACATATTGGATTTTGACTGTTTTACTGAAATGTATTGTATGTCATTGGGGACTATAATTGTTGAAATTAAAGTAAAAATGTCCAAGATTATTTTGTTTGCAATAACCCTTGTCTCTAAAAATGTAAATTTCAACAAAACTGTCATATCTCATAAATCCGAAAATCTAGATACGTCTATATGTTATTTATATTTAGCATGCGATATATAAAACAAAATATTATCATACCTGTCTGACTAATAAAATGGACGATCGCAACTTTGATTTCTTTAAATACAGTCATTCCTCGTATAACAAATAAATATATCTTCTTCTTATTAGATTTATCTTTTGATGCAGCTTAAAATTAATTCAACAGTAGCCTTAGCTTTTTACTAGTACGAATAGTGTTCATAAATTGATTTATTAATTTCTGTACTTCCTTCTGATTCATACTATCCTAAAAATGGGTGACGCGAGAGCAATAAGCTAACCGCTAATCATGTCCTAGTCATATCCTTATATACCCACTACATACAAAAGAAAGGTTGAGCAACCGAATAACAAGCTGTTCTCGTAGACACACTTATGTTGAGATAAACTCCATTAAGATTCAATATGCTTCATATTGGTAGAAGACATTCTTGTAAAAAAATAAAAAAAATAGATGAAAGTTTATAATCAGTTCTCTAAACAAAGTCTGTTGAAATGCTTCACGAGGTCTTAGGTATATCCTACGTGTATTTGAAATAATTGCTATTACAGCATATTACTGTGAGTGAGCAAAATATTTTGATTGTTTTAAATCACACGAACATCTATCTATCTATGCCCAAAATCTGAAATTCTAAGTTGAGAAAGAATACTTATATGGTATTGATCAAGCCGGGATTTGAGCCCGACACTGCCTGATCGCTACAGTTAAGCTCTTTCCGATAGAAAACAGAGGCAAACACATTACAAGCGATCGTATTTTAGAAAAAAAAAACATCTATAAAGAATTGGTCGAACAATTTGCTCGTATCATTAAATTTTCCTGTGTTTTTTTTCAATGATTAACATTCTCCATCGCGTATGTCAACACTGCACTGAATTATGAGCTGAGAGTAGATTTTGTGATAAAGGTATGAAGTAAAGGCAAAGTAGCTTTCACGAGCACCCCTGAACCACTTTTGTGAAGAGTATGAGAACTAAGAATCCTCTTGTTTGTTAAGTTAACTTAAATTTACTTAATAACATCCTATTTTTATTATTTTTCGACATCTGAATCAATTTTTAGACAAGTAAACCTATTCACTATTATTTGTATATTTTAGTATGCTTTTTACACGCTATTGCATGGAACGTATGAACCGAGTAAAAACCAGGACTGTGTAGTCGGCTAAAAGAAAAACGACTTCGACTCTGAATTGATGTTTTCAATTATTTCCGATTAACTTACATTGCACCCGTTAGAGGTGAAGTTAGCCAAATGATATTTTAGAAAAAAAAAAGTTGAATGCGTTGTAATATTTTACACCTTTTAAAGTATCGTAAAAGTGAAGTAACCTCAGTTAATACACATTGCAATAGTGTTATATTCGTAAAATAAAAATATTCAATCCACCAAAACACCAAGCAAAGACGTGTTGTACTTAAAAGTCGAAGAAATTGTTTTGCCATTTTATTTTTATATTTGGCTCAATTCACCTCTATAGGGCTTATAGATGTATACCACCAGATCATTCTAGTTACTAGAATAATTCCTTGTACACAGTCATAATTTCAACAATCAATATGATGAATAGGCTAATATTTTTTCAAAAATGGGTTGAAGTCGTAGTTTTTTTTCCTACTCCCGGATTCCGGAAAAAAAACGCGACTCCTTAATCCGACTCCACAGCCTTAATAAAAAGGGAGTCTGGTGTATCTTCTGTTTTGAATAACTCTATTTTCGATACAAAACCTGCGCCTTTGATGGCGTAGAAATTTAATTACATGCGTCAGATAATCGGATGAGCTTTGAAACGTTTGAGGACCCTACCCTTCAACGAGCAATCGGCAGGGGATCCCAGCTATCAAATATCCATTTATAAAGTCGACCAGTGTTTCACAACATGTCGATTTTTTTTAGCACGCATAAATAGATAAACATCTGATGGGGCGAGCGCAGGGGTCGCGAGTGGGGCGCTGGGACCACACAACGAAAGAATATTTAAATTCATTCATAACTTTGATTCCGTCTTCTTACACTTAATATCACTAATTATTACATTATTTACAAAGTGTCAATGAGTATCGATCAAAAAATCGCCGGGATCTATGGCGCAGCGGTTAGCGTGTTTGGCTACCGTGCCGGATCTCACGAGTTCGAGTCCCAGTTCCGATCTTTCAATAACTGGGCGTAGCGAGAGCGATTAGTTGGCCAGTAGTCCTGTCCTAGCATTATCCTTCTATCCTTATGCCATATGGTCCACATTGGGAGCGGAAATTGAAATGATTTCTTTCTGCTTCTTAATTTGAAGGAATACACAGGAATACACCCTCATAACAATGGCTTAAACATTTAGACATAATCAATACATACCTGTTGTTATTTTCAACAGCAAGAATTTCAAAGAGAGTTTGATTGTGAGTTGGTTCTATCTCAGAATGATCAGATTCATCATCTGACACTCAAGACCAGCGCCTTGATAAATAATGCAGTTTTTGTTATATATGCAAAAGTAGTAGTATTTCGGAACTGTGGTCGAATGGTTAACGTCGTTGACTTTCGTCTCAGTGCTTATGGGTTCGTATCCCAGAACGAATAGCTTCAATGAATAATTTATTTTTGTTTAAAGTCATAAATGCTATTATCTAACCACTAGTCTTGTCCAAGCCCTATAATTGTATCACTTCCCTTCGAAAATGAGATGTTAAGCAATGTATAAAAAACCTTTGCTAAGATAAACTCCATTAGGAGTCCATATACTTAGTAAAAAGAATGTATATATACTAGTTAAAAAAAAGAACTTTTTCATTCGAGAAAGCATTTATTTAATTCTATATCTGCTCTTAATGTGAAACAAATAACCTCGTCATGGAATCTCAACAGAAGATTTCTTACGAAAACTGCTTGTTACTCAGTCACTGAACTATTTTTTAAGAAAGATGTATATATATATATAAAGATAGAGCAGGAAGGACTAGTGGTTTAATAATCGCTACGTTCGTCTCGAACTTAGAGCATCACAAACACCCATGCCTTCAAACAGAAATAAAAAAAAAACGATTGAAAAAATGTTACCCGTGCTGGGACAAGAACCTATAAGATCCATTACGGAAACCAATGACATTAACCCCTCCACCTCGGACCCGTATTTATTATAATTAAATATATTTTGAGCGATGAATCGGGACCTTTATTATGACCACTAAAAAATCTGGTATTATATGGTTGCTTATTTAGGGGAAAGGCTACATTTCAGGACCCCGAGGGCCTGTCCCGCGGGTACCATAACACAGAAGAGTAAATTTTTCCGAACATGTGCGACCCCAGTTGCTATGTTAAATACTTTTTCGAATCGATTTAACGACGTTGGGGAGGGTTTTATCGGGACGTTAATCGGTTATCGAGCATCTCGAAGTCCTGCTTCGATATTTTTGTGACAACTAGTAACAAACTGTATTTCTATGATTATTAGTTATTGTTTTATTTTCCCGGCCTGAAGTCGAGTGATCAACACACATGACAGACAGATTCTTCGATTGATTAACCAATATGTGGTCGGAGACTGTCTGTGATGTCGAATTTCCACCTACCTAGGGATTACTTTGTTTTTCTTTATAAAGAAATACTATAATTCTGGTGTTGTGGTAATTATCAGGGCTGTGAAGTCGGAGTCGTAAAAATTGAGCGACTCGAAATATTTAAATAATAACATAATGATGTGTATTCAAACCACAATAGTCCATAATGTTGACATTGCGTGGTTGGCTGACTAAAGATGATCTGATGGAATACATATACTTAAGTTAAAATGAAATTATTGAAAAGTTTCTTCGGAGCCGGAGTCGATTTTTTTTCACGACTCCACACTCCAGTTATTTATTGACAGTTATTGACAATGCTTTTTTTGAAAAAAAAGGTGCCGAAACTAGCTTCTTGTTTATATATTTTTTTTATAATCCATTCCCGATCTTTATGTGAATTATATGGCTTCCTAATGAAGGCATTGCAATAGTGTTTTTTACGAGAACTGTTTGTTACTCAAACTATCTTTTTGTCTCCTGAATGGTAACTCCACAACGACGCAGATCGCTTTCAACAGTTGCAGCACTTTTCTAAAAGGGTTCAAATTATGTTTCCTCTCTTCAAAAACACGCATTGGTGCTATTATTTTTTGATTTTTAATATAAAGGTTCACGCTGAAATCGCAATTAAGATTTTTTATGTCTAAACTTACTTCAAACAATTAAACGCGTAACACAACAATACAAGATTCGAAAATCAAAAGCTTTTAAAGCAGAGTAAAAATATTTGTTTGCGAATATTAATTTGAAACATTAAATATGCCAAGAGAAGAGGTGCTGGAACGCCGTTCCACCGCGTTACATGGGGAAAAAAGCACTGTATTGAAATGAATTGAATGAATTAAAATATTAAAAACCTGTTTTCCTATACTCTAAGTTGTATTAATATTGACACGTTCCAGAATTGATAATTCTTTCAATTACTTTAATAAATTATAATAATATTACATGATACCGTTTTTTTATTTTTTCATCAGAAAATGCGATCTCAATTGAGCATATTTTTTTTGTATTATTTAAAAAAAATGTATTATTGGTTTTTAGCATGATATACCGAAATACCGATATTTATTTAGGCTCGTATTTTTCTGGTCAGAATTTATATTAAATAGTCATAATATATCGGCCAGAATAAATAGTCATAATTTAAATGAAATTTAAAAAAAACATAACCTAACCTAACTTTACCAAAATTGTTACAAAATATTCTGACCATATATATTTTTATTCTGACCAAAAATTGATTTCAATCTGACCATTTAATTTGTTTCCATTTATATATTTAAGGTATTACAGTTTCTACTCTTTGCAATACAATCCTTAATTAAAACGGGGTGTAGCAATAACGTTGGCCATACCACTAGCCCTGTCTTACCCCTTATGCTTATATGTCGAAGAACTAAATAACAAGCATTTTTCGTAGAATTAATTCTGTTTATGTAAGTAAGCTTCATTGAAAGTTCATATACTTGATATCGGGAGCAGACATGCACCAAAAAAATGGTATTTTTTATATTTTAAAATATTAACTGAATTTAAATCGTTCAAATTATGTACATTCACACAAGTTTTGCCACTATCAACCCGGGTTTCGCTCTTCTGCATCTTCAGGCGTCCATGTGCACGGATGAAGTTAAAATGACTTGATTTTCGTATGAAACAGAATTGTCTTGGATTTGTAAAATAAAACGCAGCCAATATAATCTTATCTTCAAATATAATAAACAATGGTCTAGTGTCCATTGTTTCACAAAGCACAATTAAGATATCATATTCCAAAATAAATTCTGCAGATGAAATCAATAAAATGAAATACTAGAAGTCACTTATGGTAATAAATAAAGTTTGAATGAATCTCAAAAATATTAAATTCTCAAGCATATTATAGATTACTGTAATAGGACACTTTTGGCGATAAGATAATTTTTAGTATGAAATGTTTCTTGTTTCTTGATCATGCATTGTGCATACATATTACATTGTTAATTGACTTTGTATTTATTTTTATGCCATTTCGGCTTTACTCTATGAAGAAACTGTATGCGTTGTTTGTTATCTTTAATTTATATTAAATTATATAATTATATAATTATATTATTCTGTCAAATCTGGTGTGACGATAACTAAAGTTATTTTTCTATTGTTCTAAATATGTGTATGACTTTATTAAAAATAAAATTTGAAAAGACGTGATAAAACAATAACATTATAACTCTTTAAAATTAGACTCAACAAAACAATATTATTTATTTTATTTAAAAATATGTCTTAGATTGTATGTACATAGTACAAAATAAATGCTTTATATAATATAGAATAAGTTTTATGACTAATTTTTGACATATCATTTTTAAAAATAAAATGTGTAAATATAAAAAAAAAACACTAATTTCGGGACTTAAAATTGTAATCCCGAAATCCTGGGATCAGCATTTTGGCTCGGGATTGGATTCCCTAGTACTGAGGTAAATTGTGTTTCAATATTAATACTCTATTTAAACTAACGCGGAATCTTTGTTTAAAGAAAAATGTAAAAACTTAATCAAAAAGTGGTGAATTTCAAGATCCAACCTAGGTACCCCATTTGGGGACATTTCATTGTAAACACGTAATCTAAATTCAGGGGTCCTGACCTCTGGGAGCTGAGAGGTGTCATGTTATGACACCCCGAAAAACGAGAAAACTTTTTTGAAAAAAGATTCAAATTTCACAACCCTTGTGAATGAATATATACATTCATAGTACAGCATACATAAAATTTAGCACTGTTTTTAACGATGAATCTGTTTTGAAAATATTTTGTTTAATCAATAGAAAACATCTCGTTGATGAAATTTTAATATTGTAACAATCTGCTTATATCGCTGTGTCTTATATGTTCGTTTTTATTCAATACACTTACTTTACTCTATTTTACACGATCTTGAAAGTACACGGTCCACTAAAAATAACGAATACTATATTTGTACGAAAAAAATGATTTTTTCGATTTTAAAAGTGTGCTTAACTTTAAACACATATTTGAATGAGCTACATTTTTTTATGAAATACATTTCCGCTCCCAATGTGGAGCATATATTAAATAAAAAAACATAATATTCCTTTGAACTTTATTTGTTGAACTTTGTATATGTAGACTTTAAATGGAGTTTAATTCAAAATAAGAGTTTTTAGGACAACTGTTTGTTATCCAGTTGCTCAACTCAACCTTTTCAGAGAGAGTAGGGATATAATAGAGTCGGGTCCTATAGCGCAATGGTTAGCGTTGTGGGCTTCTGTGCCGAACTTCACGGGTTTGAGTCCCAGTACGAGCAGCATTTTTTAGATCAATTTATCGATTTATATTCAAAGACATGGTTGTTTGTGACATCTGAAAACTCCCTCCCACCCTTCCAATCTTTCAATAACTGAGCGTAGCGAGAGCGATTCGTTAATCGCTAGTCTTGTCCTAGCCATGTCCTTCTGCCCCTACTACTCTCTTACAAACAGTTCTCGTAGAAAAACTTCTGTTAAGATACTTCCATTAGGAGGCCATATGCTCCACATTCAAAGACAAAAAAACACAATAAGTTATGAGCGGAATTCTTAATAACAATTAATTCAACAAAGCGAGTCAATAATAACAAAACAAAAGGCTTCATTAGATCCTTCAACACAATAGAAATGTAAGAAACTTCAATCGATAAAATCGATGTTTGTCCAGTCCCTCGTAAAGGACCCCGTATATATATAATGAAGGGCTAAGAATGAAATTAACTTTCAATTAGATGATTTGCACTTATAGTTTTGCTCGCAATAGAACTCTGTTTGGCTACAATACTTTATTTTTTAATTAAATTGAAATATTATATGCACGGATGGTTGTGATTTAAAATATAAAAAATATACATTAAATATGTATTTTGTTATATTGTCATCAAATTAAAAAATCAAGTTCACTTGTACCAGTGGAAACCGTAAAATTCACAAGTGCAATTATTTTAACCCTTAATGAAGTAGCGATGAGAAGTAGACAGTCCCACTAATCGACTAAATTCGCGGGCCGAGTACTACAAGGTTCTATGTGGACAGCTGCACCAAAAAAGATATGCGCATTTGAAATTTTGAATGCTTGTATTTTGAAAATTGAAAATGTTTCCAAGTTGCTTTTTGATTGTACATATCTATGATGGTACTGGCATGATATAACAATTAATAAAATATTTTTAAAAATAGTTCTTTATAGTTAATAAGAAATACCTAAACTTCTATTAGAACCTTGTCCACATGAAGTTCAAACAAACTGCCATTGCTACAAGGTTCTAACTGAAATTTGTATGAAAGCGCAGGTAATTAAAAAAACAGACTTACGCTTTTTATATTAAAATAAAAAGAATTATATGGAAGATATCTAATGTGATCATTATTATAGGAAAAAATATATTTTAAAAAATGGAGGATAAATAGGAAAAGAAGGTTTTCTTTTCGTAATTTGTGTTTGATATCATTAATGTACTAAGTAAATATTGTAAAATATAATAATACTACACTGCAAGAATACAAAACATCATAATGGTAAAAATAACACTATTGTGTTAAAGAATTAAAATAATTGATCAAAATCAAATAATTGATGAAAAAAAAGGGATAAAATTATCAAAATATAAATGATATTATTCAACCTATGTATATTCACACAAGTTTTGTCACTAACGGGTTTTGCCTTTCGGCATCTTCAGTATTTCACGTTAAAACCACAGATATCTTGCGACGCGCACATAAAACTACGGCTTAATAATGCTTCGCTTAAGACTGCCTCATTATTACTTTAGTTTGGCCAAAAGTCGACACTGAAAACCTTGTAGCTCGCGTAGTGAGGAAACAAAGTTTGAATCGGAATTTATTATTACATATTCATATTTTACAGTTTCGCGTACTTAAGGTTGATAATTTCTGTTTTATATGTTAGTAGATGAGGTTATGTTATGTTATTATAAATGTAGATAGATGTACCTGTATACATATATTTTGTGTTGGTATATATAATACATGTCGGCAGCTATATATATATATATAAAGCTATTGAACGAGCAAAAGCTACTTATACTGATTCGTTGTAGAGCACACGCTGAGAAATGATAACATCGAGTTCTCGAATCGGATAACACTAGAGATTGTAATACCATGCGAGTAACCAATACCGGTATTTTTGCATTGTATTTAAAATAAATAAAGTATACTTGATGAGAATTTTCTTTTGTAATCCACTTGATTTTTAATCAAATCGAGGAAAAGGTACATCAGAAAACTCCACATCTAAGATGTCAAATTCAAATAATGAAATCTTAATTTAGTTTGATTTATAGGATAAAGCTTTTACTAACTAGACCACAGAAGGCGACATGTGACGATGGCCATATATATATATCATGTATATAAATAACTTATATATATAAAGAATGTATGTCAACTATCAATATGCAATATTTGGCAAAACACACAGTCAGCATGACTGCACGGGTAACATGTAAAGTAAAAGTTATGCTGTGTGGACAATATTGAGTATCGATAGATGCAATATGAGAACTATTGTTAATGACGAAACTATCAATATGCAATAATTGGCAAAACACACAGTCAGCATGACTGCACGGGTAACATGTAAAGTAAAAGTTATGCTGTGTGGACAATATTGAGTATCGATAGATGCAACATGAGAACTATTGTTAATGACGAAACCTCGAATTATGAAAACAAAATAGAATTAAAATATAGAATTTTGTTAACGTAGCATTTAAGAAATTAGTATAAATAATTGGGAAAATCAATAAAGAAAGTTACTTCAGAGTCAGAAGTCAACCCAACAAGAACGTTTTATTTCTTATAAGAAAATGAAGCTTGAACCCGAGTTAGAACGGCGAGCGTTACAAAACTTTTCATTAAGGCTATTTTTATAATAAATATATATTAGATAAAGTTTATCCAAAAGAGTATCCATAAGTATGTATATCCAATTTCCAATTGATTTATAAATTTGTGTTAAAAAAAAAATGTATATAATTACTAAACACCCCCCTCCCTATCCTTCCCTTCACAGATATAGTTTTAAAACAAGACTTTATGAAGTTAATAAGACATCTATTCGTTTTCTTTTTGTCTCATCCTTCTATTCTTATTATAACTAAAAGTTTAATAATTTTATTACAATCTGTTCTCGTATAACCACTTATTTTGATCTGTTTGTTTAAGCTGTTCATGTGCTCTACACTTAGACCCGACACGTAAAAAAACACACTACAAAAGTTTATACAATCAAATTCCTAAACTTTAATATTTTTTGAAACATAGCAAGTTTTTATCTCCTAATCTAAATATAAAAACAAAGCAAAATAAGTTTAATAAATAAACATTTTTTAACAATTTTAGAACAATACTATTTGTTGACAATTATTTCCATAGAGTGCTTTTCCTTTTAGTCGTCATCTCTATTTTGGCGGTCTATAGCATATAACCGCACAAAAGCTCCTCGTTGAACACCCAACCAAGCGACTTTTCACAAACTCCATAATATTATGATTTTGTATAAAGTAGTTTTATAATAAACATGTTACTATTTTCGTGGCAGAGATTTATGGTGGCACTTTTAATTTAAGTTATGGTAAATAGCATTATCGATATTATGATTAGGTCGTAGGAAATATAGTGGTATATTTCATATGTAATTATTATTATTTATGTCGGAAAAAGAGAATGTATAATGGACTATTGTAACATAGTTCCTAATTTTAAACATTTTGTTTCGAGAACGGGCTAGAAGATTCTAGTCTACCTTTGGCACGCGTAAAATCCTCAGTTAGTTTGGAATTTCACTTACCCAGATAATGCTTTCCGAATTATTCAGCGATTGTCGAAAACCGCGTAAGTTGAATAACTTTTCATTAAAATTCATTAAAAAATGTAAACCACTGTAATCTAGTAAAGTTTTTTTTAAAATTTTAAATCTTGCATTAGATTATTTTCAATGTCCCCTTTCCTAAGTTGATCTTGAGTGAATTTAAAACTGTGACGATGAGGTGTACAAGTTATGCTGTGTGGACAATATAAATAAATATAAAGAATGTATGTCAGCTATCACTATGCAATATTTTGCAAAACGCACAGTCAGCATGACTGCACGAGTAACCTGTAAAGTAGAAATTATGCTGTGTGGACAATATTGAATATCGATGGATGCAACATAAGAACTATTGTTAATGACGACACCTCGAATTATGAAAGCACAATAGAATTAAAATATAGAATTTTGTTAACGTAGCATTTAAGAAATTAGTATAAATAATTGGGAAAATCAATAAAGAAAGTTACTGTCACTACTACTTCAGAGTCAGAAGTCAACCCAACAAGAACGTTTTATTGAACCTGAGTTAGAACGGCGAGCGTTACAAAACGATTCTCATTTTGATTTATTTCATGGGATTTAAAAAAATCAAATTATCTGGTACCTTGGTCAATATATATATATATATATCATATCAGAATTTTATATTTATAGAAAAATTATATTAGAGCAAAAATTTTACTAGCCATATCAAAAGAAATAACCAATTTTTGGAGTCATGTTTGGAGAATATTATCGATATTTTGATTCTTTTTTAATGGGTCATGGAAAATGTACGCGCTCATTTATTTGTGAACAGACAAACGATTGAATATAATATGATTATCTGTAATACGTCTTGTCATATTTTGCATATTCATTATGTTGTGTATTCGAAAACAAGTAATATCGACCGTTGCAATACAAATAGTGCTGAGAGAGTTTCCGTGAGATAAATTGTGTTTTGAATAATATTGTATCAGCGTTGATAATATTCATTTATTTAAAGAAGTACAGTAAAAGTTAATTTTATCTAAAATATTAGTTGAAAACTATTTTTAGCGAAGACTCAAACCGTTTTCTATGATTTTCGTTTTGAATTTTGCCAGTGTACGTGAAAATTCTATCTCCGTGGCCATCTAGTAGTGGCGTTTTGTACCAAGTATCGACACCCCGACCGCAAAGCTTTATTTAAAAAAATTACAATATCATCTCCAGTTCAATTATATTTCAGAAGAAGAAGCAATAGCAATAAGCGACGTTATTTATTTTTTCTTAACTATCCTGTTTTAAAATTATTTTCGCTCCCAATGTGGAGCATATGAACTCCTAATTTACTGGGAACTGGTTGTTACTCAGTTGCTCAACTTGTCATTTTTTTAAAAGAGAGTAGATATACAAATATAAGGTTAAAACAGGCCTGATGATTAGTTAATTTCTCTCGCTATGGCCAACTTTTAACATCAAGTAAGTGAGGAGAAGGAATTTTAGACTCACATATATCCATGATTTCTATTTGATTAACACCTTACTAAATGCTGAGTCATTTTTTTAAAAATCAATAGATAGATCCAATGCAGTTCTATATGGAGCCAAGAGTATGAAGAATAAATGTGTTCCTTTTCTTAATCGTATTACGTAATGGAAGGCGGCCGTAAAACAGCGTCTGCACACACATAACGGGTAGTGATGTTATAGTCAACAACCAACTTCTATACTCGGATGCTTTATAAAATTTACGCTAAATATGTCATACACAAATGCCTCTTATACTTTGCAGTCTCCCTGTAGCAAAAATACATTCCCAACAGTTCGTTTGGCTTTATTGTAGACGCCTCACTACCGGTAGATATACATAACTACCTTTCTATCTTTCCCTACGTATAGCTACAGCTCTGGGCGAGTTGGTAGTCGCAATTGCCACTACCTAGTACCTACCATGACACTAGTGTTGGTACACCCGGTACTTGTATTCAAAATAGTGTGCGCATTGTTCAAATGTTAATTAAACATAAAAATGTATATCTAAATATACTTTTTGTTTAAATAATGTTTGATTCCAATTGGATTGAATCATAGGAAGCTAATGAAAACTGTAGAACTGAAATACTTCGATATTTTTACCGTACTAATTAATTGTATTTCATTCTTCTTTTTTTCTACGGTATTGTTTGACAAATTAAAAATTCAACCCAGCCACTTACTAACCTTAATAAATAAAAACGCAAAATAAAATTGAAATTATTATCTGTATTTGTTTTTTACTGTTGAAGTTATCGAATTATACGTGTCATCGAGGAACCATTAATATGTACGTATTTTTTTTATTCGACTTGGACAAAATAAACTCACGTTAAATTGGTCAGTATATATATTGTTTTTAAAGGTCAATATTTATTATATTGTATTAAATTTCAAATCAAAAACTTTTTATTACAATTTAGTATTAACCAGCCGGTTCCTGGCAAGCGTTGCAATGCCACTCGAAGAAAGAAAGTGTATACGTTTTAATTGTGTTTATTGAAGTGCATGCTTTCTTTTTCTGTCTGTCTGACGTTTGCTGCCAAATGTCTATGATACAACACACGCGCCACCTACTGTAATTTAATTGTACTATAACCTTCGCGTAAGTGCAAGCATACGTTGTCAAAATGAACTGTATGACAAACATACAAACATTGATTTATATATATATATAAGATGTAGTGAATAGTCTTGTTTACAAAAGTGTGGTCAGGTTAGGTTAGGTTAAATTTTTGAAGGCTTCATTGTCAACATAAAACAATATATTATATGAACCCTCAAGAGGTAAAATGAGCCAAGAACTTTTAAATACAATCACGTCTTTACTTGGTTTTTTGGTGGACTTAATATTTTTATTTAAAGGAGATTACACTTTTGTAGTGTCTATTAAATGAGTTTAATACGTTTTTATGATACTTTAAGTTAAGACGTGTAAAATATGAAAACAGATACAACTCTTTTTTTCTTAAAAAAAACACTTGTCTTTCCTAACCTCGCATGGGCGTATATAATAAATACTGTAAATTCTTTATAAATACTGACTATTTAGCATAAATACTTTTATCACTCAAACACTGACCCGACAAATTAAGATAATTACATGAAACAGAAATGTAAATTGACGACAATCCTTTTATATTAAACCAGAGAATTATAGCCAGCGAACATTCTAATATCATATCTTTTAACCATATTATTTCTATATAAGATATGCTACGTCTGTAACCGTGTTGTCAACGTCGTTGACTTCGATAGCGGAGCTCGAAGGTTCGATTGCAAAAGCTTTCATAAATAGATTGTTGATAGATTTTTTTAGAAGGTATGGATGTCCGCGATTCTAAAATTTTGGCCGTACCGTCGAATCCAAAAATCGACGTACAGCAAAAGCAATTTGCTTTCCACCAATTATTTCCTAGTCTCATCGTTACTAGAGGTTGATTGACTGAGTAACGTTATTGTAAAAAAACCTCTGTTGAAACAAACTCCGTCAGCAGTAAATATCGGGGGTGGGGAACCTTTTAATTCCTAAAACAAAATTCATTTATTTGATTCATTATAAGACCGCAGTAAAGAAAACGTTGACACTCCGTTCCCCTTTTTTTCGACTGTCGAACATATATTGGGTTAATTACGCTCTTTTTCCAAACGCTTGCGTATAATTTGTTGATCAAAGTGAACATTTTGATGAAGTCAAAAGGCCGCACCGGAGAAGCCAAAAGGCCGCAGCATCCCCTCCTCTATATTATTCAGATTTGGAGTGGGATATTTACAACAATCAGTGGCAATTAGTGATGTGTTTTCTTGATAAAAAAATTCAAGAGATTTTTAATAACCACCCATACGTTTCTTTTCTTGATTATTTGTTGCACAACTTTTTATATTATTATCAACCGCCAACGAACATGAAAATAGTATGGTTATGCCTATAATTTAAGATTTCGACTGAAGGTGCTTGGTGGAATTTCAATATTAAATTTGAATCGTTCAAATTTTTTTTTTTTCTTAAATTAAAAAAAATATATATTTGACATTACAGCTTACGCCAATGCGTCAAATATTTTTAAGTTGAAAGATCATACGAGATATACTCGATGAGAATTTTTGAAAGTCACATGAGATCAACTCAAGGAGAATAGACTTCACAAACACCCATGTCTTAGATCTCAAATTAAAATTGAAAAAATCCAATTTGACATTGACCTTACCGGGAATCGAACCCGGACCCACCTGATCGGTAGAGCAAGCTCTTACCAACTAGACCAAAGCGGGTGATTATGTACACTCCCACAGATTTTGTCACTAACGTCCCGGGTTTTGCTTTTCGGCATCTTCAGGCGTTCAAGTACACGGATAAAATACGGACGGTGATAAGCTCTTTTACCAGAAAATTTTGGAAATAAACAGGCCACAGTTGTATCGCCTTCCGATTTTAAATGAAATATTGCATATGCTGGGGTCGCCACTTCTGTATCCTATATAAATATAGTCATAAAACCTTTTCCGAAAAACAAATAAATATAATTCTTAAAACCACTCACTACTCAAATTTTTGGGCATTCCCATGAGCTTAACTTTTTCGTCAGCAATGGCTTTAGGCTCAATGATACATTTATTTATTATATAAGCACGAACCATTCATTTACTGAGCGTCAGTTCAAGTTCATCCGTGCACTTGAACGCCTGAAGATGCCGAAAGGCGAAACCCGGGTCGTTAGTGACAACATCTGTGGGAGTGTACATAATTTGAACGATTCAAATTTAATGGTTATGCCTCTCGTCAACAAAAATACTTTGCTCTACTTTTATATCATTTAACAATTTCGTACAATTTGTAATGAATCAAATTAAGGACAGCGTCCTGCAGTCCCGAATTATTTCTTCGGCGTAATGGTGCGACTACACGTTAACGCGGGGCGCCAGACAGTGAGGAAGCCGAAACTCCACTCGGGCGAGATCGTGTAGAGCCGTCGAACAACACAACGTCTCGATAAGGCATCGTCTTAAAATAAATAATAAGTCGTACAACTTTCGAAATAAATTAAAATTACCAACTGGCGGTGCGTTTTTTTCCACCTCTGGCTTAGGACATAAAAAATCCATTCTTCTCGGCACTTACGTCATCGGGATGATGCATCAATATACAGCCTAAAGATATTCTACCGTTACGATAGATTTTTTCTAGCAGCGTTCGGATGCTAAGAACTGGACTATAAAACATGCGGCAACGGCTAGAAATTTAAAAAAATGCTTTATCGATCGCCGTAACCGAGTCGTACGTATCTTAGAGTTCCGTCAAAATTTTAAACATATTTATTGATTTGGCATTTACTTGGTAGCACTTCATTTTAATAGGGTAAAAATAACAAGGTATTTCAGTTCTACAGTTATTTATATGTTATACGTTGATAGCTATTTCGGCTTTCGCCATCGTCAGAACTATCTTTCAAAGAAATTTCTTGTGTGATCTTTCAATGCAGAGCAAGATATATTACGGTTTTCCCAGTGGGGGACTTAAAATGGGGCACAATAAAATTTGAGGCTCCATTTTTCAGATAACGGCAGAAAATTACATGTAAAGTAATAAAAATCTTGTGTTTATTACACCTTTTTATTTCATTTTTTTGTATAAATAATACTGTTAAATTCTATTTCTTATCAGTTGATAATGCGCCCCATAAGCGAAACCGGTCGTGATATTGGTAAATAAAAGTGGAAATAAGTTGAAAGAAATATTGTGTTTTTCTTAATATAATGCCTTTTCACCAAGTATTGACAGTGAACACCCTAATATGTTATGTATTAATAAAGCAGTTATTATTTCTTTACATCTCTCAATAATTAATCTCCCAGTTCAAAAATTATGTCCGCTTATGTTCCACTAAAACGTATAACTACATTTACCAATTCAGCGGTAATTTCCCTAACATTTTCCGGCTACCGAAGCAGGGTCGGGTGTGTGTGCACGTGCCGCTGCGCATGGACACGTGTCGGCGTGCCCTGAAGCTGCGCTGCGCCAACGGACCGAAACGTCTGCAAAATCTGCAACGGACATGCGTGATTTTGATATCTGAACTTTCACATTACAGATAAGGCATCAAATCAATCGAAGAATGTTCATTCTGTGAAGCTAACAACCAGTCTTCATATTATATATATTTTAACTGTGGAAAGGCAGCATTTTTAGATAATCACAATTTATATTACTTAATTTACATTCTATCAAATTAAGCTGAAAATGACAGATTAGTCTCTAAATAAGCTTTTAATTTTGATAAAAGGACATGTGGAAATTGCGACCAGGAAAAAGGACATACAAAAAGGTTTTTTTTCAACGATTTATTAAATTAATTTCCAGTAAAAAAATACTAGTTTATTAGTCATCGTGTAATTCAAGATTGTGTATATTTCATATTTTAACTTTGGCTCAAAATCATCAACAAATCTTTTTCCTTTCCACAGTCGATATGAAACACTTTCAATTTACCAGTAAAAGATAACCCTTAATTATTATTTATGTTAATTATATAATAATATTGAATCACAACGCAGTAGTATTAAACAGTTTCATCTTTAAAACCCGTAACATGCCATCCCAGAAAATCACGTTCCCTGCCAAGATGGCATCTCAGTTTCACTGTTTATTGACAGTATTTAAACCTAAGTTAGAAGCTAAAAAATAATTTTAAAAATGTATATATGCTAGAATACCTAAAATGATAAATACTTATTGATAATATTAGGAGAAATATTGAATGATTCAATGGCTCACCTATTTACGATTGCATCATGGGCATGGTGGTGTTAAGCTTCGTCAACGCATCTCCGGTACTAACGATCAGTATATTAATGTATGAGAAAATGAGAAGAGAATGAGAAGAAAACTTCTAAAATTTTACCGAATAAAATCCAGGAATCGAATATCAGCTGGTTGTCTCCTAAGCTGAAAGTTCCATCGTATCTAATTTTATAGTTCTTTATCAATATTTTCCAATTTTGAAAACAACTTTCTGTATGATTCGTGCTTATATTTATTAAGGCATCTAATTCAGAACCTTTTTTGTGATACCAGGATTTCGGAATTCACACTTTCTCAATCCTGGGAACCCGGGATTCCGGGATTTATCATTCCCCATAATATCATGCCAATACAATTGCCGTTGATAAACGTGGATTATTAATTATTAAGACATTCCAGATTTTTTTTTAACTCGAAGAAACAATTTGATCAATTAAAGTTACAAATTAACGAATTCTACGAGTATTCAAAAGTGTGAGACCTTTTTTTAGCTACATCCTTTAAAAAGTAACGTCTGCCAGTGGATTCCAGCTCTATTCAAGAATTTTCACGTGCAGTAGTGAATCCTGAAATTCCAGGATTAGTTCTTAGACGATCTCGGGGATCGCAAAATTAGTTGGGATCCCTAGCCCTGAAGGCCCTACTTATATTCGATTTAAATATAACATAAAAAAAAAAAAAGATTTTTAGTACTTTTTCCACTTAAAATTTATTTGATTAGGACCAGTTTCGCTCCTCGCGAGCATTATCAACTGATAAGAAAAATAAATTAAACAGTGCTATTATACAAGTTAAATTGAAATAAAAAGGTGTCAGCATCTACTAACAATGAAAAATAATTTACAAATTACATTATAATTACACAATTAAAATGCTTAACACCTATAACATACAATTATACACCTATAACATATAGGTATTAAGCATAACGTTTAACATGCATGTAGTATTGAGCACGATACAAATTGTTGAATTTATATTGGATGCATATTTATTTGGCTTGAAACAGTATCCAAATTGACATACGGCTTGATTACTGAGTAGTACCTTCGGATGGGCGTCGCGACGCTCCCTGGAGACGCCGGCGCTGCAGCGGACGTCTGTCGAGAGGGCGGACATGTGTTCGAGTCCCCCCCAGCTTCTGTTTTTTCTGTCAACATCAAATTACTTCGTCAGATATCCAAATAGACATGATCTATAATTGAGAGCATATTTTGAAGCAATATAATATCTTTTTTCATGAAATTCGCAATTAATTTATGCTCGATAAAATAACTCATTTTTTTACATGTAATACTTTTTATTCGGTCATTTATTTTTGAATAGTTTTTAACATTTTATTTTTTATTAACCGTTGAATTCCTGGCGGGGTTATTTACATTGTGAAATTCTTCTTATTTCAACCATTCGCTTAATACTAATAATATCTAGCACATATTTATTGTAATCTTCAATGATACCTCCATAAATGCAATGCACACAGTGGCGGCTGGTCAATGTGGCATTGGATCAATGCATCCCTTGTATATGCAGAGGCGGTTACATTTCATGAAATAATGTTCAAACATAACATTTATATCATTCACTCATTATAAATTCTTCATGCATTTATTGTCTATGATAAATATTTCAGAACATTTTATTTTAGACAATAAATACATGAAGAATTTAAAATGGGTGAATGTTAAATTTGAATATTATTTCATGAAATATAACCGCCCCTGCATATACACGGGGTGCATTGCTCCAATGCCACATTGACCGGCCGCCACTGAATGCACATATTACGCGAATTTGTATTGGGTCACTTTGTACACCGTCGCTCCTCAGTTATATTTTGGACATTTTGGCATTCAATTGTTAATTTATTTATTTTTGGTTTTGTATTTTTTAATTAGCTGTAAACTGATAAATATATAAATTAAAATTCTTAAATTGGTACAAAAAGTGTTTTATTTCTTTAAAATATAATGACAGTGAACACCTTAAAAGTAAGAAACTTCATTTGTATACAGACCGTGCAGCTGTTTTCTCATTATCAGTGTAATACAAAAGAACACGTAAATTGTAAAGGCCTTTTCTTTTTCAGTAAATAATCGAAGAACTTTTGACGTGTCCCTCTAATCACCTACCGCAAATCTGATTTTATTACAATGGCTATCCATTCAAAGAGTAAATTTTGCGAGGGGCGTTTGATTAGTTTCGAGAAGCTCATCCCGGACGATCTACGGAGGTCCTTTATCAAGTTAGGGATGAAGATAAATAGAATCGATTTACTTAAGGCTCCCTCAGCGCCCGCCTGCCTACCCCGCTGAGACAACGAAATTAATACAAAAAAAAACCCACCCTATTTATAACAAGTCTTGTCGAAGTTTATCTATTCATTCTAAGAAGAGATTAAACGTTTTGTTTAAGTTAAATCGACATATATTTAAATATTTATTTGGATAAAAATACCTTCATTTTTTTTCTCTCTCAGTTCTTACATAAAACTATGCATGTAAGTACTTCTTATATAGTGCATTTTAAATTTCACTTTACGCGGTAAATAGGTTCCGTGAAATCGACTTAAATCGACACATAAAATACATACAAAAATGGAAGATATTTAAAAAAAATAAAAAATCGACTTAATCAATTCATACTACTCATACAAACTTGTAAGAAAGGTTTAAAAAAAATAGCGTAATGTGAACTCATACAATTTCATATAAATTGAAGGTATGTACATATCGATAGCTTAGTTCCATAGAAAGTTAAGTCAAAATTTGATGTTTTAAGTTATATTACTCATTATATTTGATCAGCTTTTTTTATAGCTACACAAAGGTACAATTAGAAAAAAAATATTAGTTTTTCTCTCGGTAGGAAGATGTTTGCATGTGGAAATAATGAAATATATATACAATGTTTTCTCAGTTTCATATAAATACAACTCGAAATATCAGTTTATGGTTGTATTATCTACAGGGCCGGCGCCACCATACAGGCGAAATAGGCAGCCGCCTAGGGCGCAAAACATTAGGGGGCGCATAAATGGAGTATTAAAATTATTTTAATTTTATTTTGACGTTTGTATTTATTCGTTGTAATTATGCATCGTATTCTTATGATTCGAAAAATAGAGGTTGAGCGACCGAGTAGCAGTTCACGTAGAAAAACTTCTGTTGAGATACCTCTATCAAAAGGCCATATGCTCCACGTTGGTAGCGGGTATGGATATAAAAAAATCTTTTGATCCTGAATTGTTTATTTTTTACTATTTCGAAAATAAGTAGGAAGATTTGTCAAAAAGGGCGCGCGCCAATAACTGTTGCCTAGGGCGCCATATAACCTCGCGCCAGCACTGATTATGTATTTTTCTTTTCGCTGCTTAAGTGAAACCGCGTAAAGAAAGTCCCGCGATTGGGAAAATGTTTAATCAAACAATCGTTCTATATATTTTTCTCCACTTTTTTTTGAACCGTGAACGTTTAAAAGCAAATAATATAACTTCTATTATATAAAAAGCTTTATTTTTTCAACACAACCGTCACGATAAAATTCCTCATTCTCTGATCCTGATTACAACCAAGTCTCAAAACATCAATTCTTACCAAAGAAATAAATACGTGAAAACCCTCAAACAAAGTGGAAAGTAGTTTTCTTATATCGATGCTAACGAAAATCACGCAGAACTTATTCAGTAACCGTAATTATTTGCACGAAGGTATGAGCGGGACACGAACCCCGGTTCTTGCGCCTGGCACGACCTTCCCTTAACAAGACGGAGTGATTCCACTAAGAGATTTCAAAAAGGAAATTTTCATATCAAACGGTTTTATCAAAGTCGAAGAAGTTTTCTATTGCACGATATTGAAGAAGCAAAGGCGATACTAGACTGTGTACTACTTTAGTAAATGTTGGTAACCTGTGGCCTTTTAAATTCTCAAATGCGACCGTTTGAACAGAATAAAAAGAATATTAATTCTCTTTTTTTCAGTTGCTTATCTTGATTTGGCAGATGTGGGTGGAATTTTGTAGACGCAACAAACATCCAAACTTTTGAAAAGACACCGATAGATTGATAGAACAAAAATACTGTTCGTACTGGAACTCGAACCCGTGAGATCTGTCACGGAAGCCTATGACGATGACCACTGAGTCACGGACACGATATATATTATTAACAAACATATAATATTTATTTTGTTGTATTTTTAATCCATGTCCGCTCCCAATGCAGAGCATATGGCCTCTTAATGAAGGTATCTCGACAGATTTTTTTTCTATAAAAACCTTTTGTTACTCAGTCAACCTCTCTTTTTCCAAACGGAGTAATAGGAATATAAGCAGGGGTGGGCTGGTGGGGTTTGCGCGAGCCACTTGTTAAATTTTATTAAGGCCGTCGAGCCCTTAATTATTTTAGTAGAAAATAATATTCTCATACCAAATTAGTATATAACTGCAATTTCTGACTTATATGTTATTTACAAAAGCTTCAGTATACACAGTTGTACATTTTTAGCCATTTAGATTGGTAAGTTTACGGTAAATGTCATATTCACTCTTTTACCAGAACACCGATAACTGATTTGAAATTAAGCGAGCTATTATGCTAACGTATTGGCAGCCCACTGCTGGATAGAAGCATACGGCTAGGGTAGGAATAGTGGTTAACTAATCGCTCTTGCTACGCCCAGTTATTAAATGATCGGAATAGTGAGATGGAATTTTGAGACATCACAAACACCAATGTCTTCGAACAGAAATTGATTAATCGTTCGTTCTGGGACTCGAACCCTTGATATCCAAAGACAGCCAGCTTTTTGAGTTGTTACACTTTTGGAACCGAGGTACCGATATATTTCTAAATTCTTCATATCACCCACTTACATGATATAAACTTAGATCAAATTGTCAAATCCCATCACTTTGACAATAAACAAATCCAGAGTGACGTGTACAGAGTGTCTGGGGTTATTTAGGGTTTGCAGAGAGGTTGATCGTAATCAGGTCGGGTTCCTCGGGGACCGGGTCCGACGCCTCGTGGGAATTTGCGGAGATTTTGTCCACCCCAATATTTTAATAATGCATGTCCCCGAATAATACTTTGCATTGTACTGGGATATAAAATTACGTGTACTAGTTTTCGAAACTACAAGTATCACAGTGTAGGAAATGATTTGATACTGCATTAGATATTTGTCATTGATTTGATTGATAGAACTATATTAAAATATGTATGTTAAAAATATTAACATTTTTTTTACACGGAAAATAAATTTCACAAAAAACCGTGTATAAAAAAGTGATAGAAATGATAGATAGTATTGGTATCATGAATTTAAAGAATGTATTATTTGAAAAAACAACAACATTTTGGTACATCAAATCGTGTAAAAAAGGGTTATAAAGAAGACCTCATAATTAAATAACACAAATCATTGTTAAAAAAATGTATTTAAAAAAAAAATGGTTTTCATCGCTACTTTATTATATACGGGGACTGGGCATGAATCAATAGAAACATCTGACGCGTTTAATGTGTTAGGAGCTAATGAAGCCTTTTGTTTGTCATTACTGTCTTGTATTTTTGAATTTCTTGTTATTAAAAAATCTTAAAGGTATAGTAGGTACTTGTTCTTTATAATGCACCGTGCTATTTACTTGTTGGGTATTCTTTATTACCCTTTTTACACGATTTGACATACCAAAATGTTGTTCTTTTGCCGAGAAATTGGTTGGCAACTTTTTTTATTTCACGCATGTCCGCTACAATGTAGAGCATATGGCCTCCTAATGAATAATTTCAACAGAATTTTTTCTACGAAAACTGTTTGTCACTCAGTTGTTTAATCATTTTTTTTCCGAAGAGAGGTAGAGGTAGAAGGATAGAGCTAGGACAGGACTAATGGTAAGCTAATCTTAATCGATGTAGCGATTATTTTATGATTGGAAAGTGATTTTTAAGACATCACAAACGTCATACTTTTAAACAGAAATCGATACCCCATTTTAAAAAATACAACAGATTAATAGTATGTGAAAAACATTATGTTATATTTCTGAATTGGTTTTAACTATCCTAAGGTTCACCATCCCTGGCATAGGGGTCATAGCAAGAGCAAGTTGTCACTCGTGTTTTGTCACTATAAATAATGCTTAATAAACAGACATGCCAAGAGACTGAAAAACTGCCAGTTCTCGTAGATTAACTTTTGTTGAGATACTTCGTTAAGAGTATCTCAATAGAATCTTTTTTACGAGAACTTCATGTCTCGATTCAGAAGACATCACAGATATCAACGCCTTATAACAGAATTCTACAAATCGATCAAAAAACCAATGTATGCAAATGTTCTCACTGGGGTTCAATTCAGTAAACCACTCGTCCACGGAGCCGAATGCCTTGAGATAATAGTACCTACATTATTAGAGAAACAAAGCCTTTAGTATATTATCAATACGAAATCTATTTATTAAGATGTAGGTACTCATTAATAAGCGTGTAAAATTTTAGCTACCAGTGAATTTTCCATATATTTTATTGGCGTTGCTAAATCTTTCACGAGGCATGCGATATGAGCCGCCAAACTCTGTGACGAATCTGCCAGTGGCGTGCGAAAATTTCCGATTCGCTTAGCGGGGTGATTATCATAAAATCAGTATTTATTGTATACTTACAATCAGCATAACATTCTTATTTTGCTAATAGTATTAGATCTCCTAACTATCCGGAAATCAATTGGGTGTTGGTCGTATTCGATTGCAATTGCCTGTTATTCGAGTTCCCGTATGGACAGGTTAGTAAAAAAGACTGAATTAAGAAAAACCGAAAACCGGCTTATTTTGCACGGATAACCGGGGTTTATTGAAAACCTATTTTTTCTTCAATGTAGAATGGATTTTTATACAACTATTTTTATGTTGGGTCCGTGGAGCAGTGGTCAACGTCGTTAACTTACGTGACTGATCTCACAGATTCAATTGCCAGTACGAACAGCATTTTTTTATTCAAAGACATGGGTGTTTGTAATTTAAATATTCCCTCTTTCTATTCCAATCCAAAAAAAGCTTAGCAAAAGCGATTTGTTAACTATTTGTTGTTTCCTAGCCCTTTTCTCATAACCCCACTCTCTTCGAAAAGAGATACTAATCAATTTAGTAACAAGTAATTCTCGTAGATAAAAACCTTTGTTTAGATAAACTTCACTAGTAGTCCATATACTTCACATTAGGATCAAACATGGCACTACTCTTTTATGTATAGATGTACCAGCGTAACTTGACTGCCCGCGAGGCGCCACCATCGCATCATTAACGTTGCCATAGTCAACACGTCCTAGGGCGACAATTTTAGTTCTGAGTTCTGCCACAGTCAAGTTAAAATGGTACATCTCTACCTCATTAGTTTATATTTAAGTAAGCAACATGCTCTATATATTTTAATGTTTTGAAATATTGGTTTGTGTGGTAGATTACCTTTTCCGGTTCTAAGCTCAAGAAATGCGACCCCAATACCCACATTTTCTTAAATATCTATTTTAATATGGGTGATACAATGTTTATAATTAAGGTATTCTTATATCATAGTTTTTTTCTACCTTTTGTAGTTTATATAAATACACTATAACGCGATGCGATAACGAGATAAGCGCCCGCTTATCAGCGATCGTTCGTAAGATAACTAGGTCAGTTGAACGCGTCAGTATCAAATACACATTTGTACTGAAATGACATCTTTTTTACGCGGTACTTAAAATATGATTATTTATTAAAAAAACACGATTTTTTATAAAAAAAATGTATGAGGAATGATGCAGAGAGATATTTTAAAGGCCTTAGACTATTTTTTTTTTTGAAATTCATAAGAATAAGGCCAATAATGAGGAAACCACTAGGATCCCTAAACGACCCCCATCGGCAGAGAAGTAAATATTTTTCTAGTCTCCGAGTCGCGAGAGTTAAATTGTTTTTTTTTTTTAAATAGTTCCAGTTTAAACCGTTTAGCTGGTATATTTATTTGAAAAAAAACCGAGTACCGGTTAGTTTCTTTGGTCAGTTAATTGGATGCCCTACTTGTTCGTAATAAAGTATTCTTAAGAAAATTAGTTAGTTTTCAATGAAAATCTTCTTTAAATTGATACTTAACCTACAGGTCCGATTTACAATTATGTGGGTCCAAATCACTTGCATAATTCTTTTTCTTGTCTTTTTTACTAACCTGTCCATACGGGAACTCGAATAACAGGCAATTGCAATGGAATACGACCAACGCCCAATTCAGTCGAAATGATAACCTAAAAACTTTTAATATAACTTGTTAGTTCAAATTCATCCGTGTACTTCAGCGATTTCCAACCTAGGAGGTGTGGACTATTGCAAAGGGAGCCGCGAACAGTCAACAACGTTTATTTACTATTTAAAACGTCTCTTTATTACTATTTGAAATAAAGGATGGGGAGGCGTGAAGATATTTTTTCTTCAAATGGAGGCGCAGTAACATAAAAGTTGGAAACCACTGATGTACTTGAATATCTATAGATATCGCGAAATGAAGTCCGAGTTGACAAAACGTATGGAAATGTACAAAATTTTCACAATTCAAATTTATTTCGAGTTATAAAAATATCATTTCTCCCTTAACAATCATAATTAGTACGTCTATGATTCACTGTCACCCCCTCCCTCCATATCTAATCGCGTTTAATATCAGCCCTTTTCTTCCCTTAGCGAATAAAGTAGCTCAGTGGCTGGCTAAATCGGCAAAACAAGATAACTGCGGGTTCGTATCCGGCATGAGCGTGAAGCATCAGTAACTGGCAGCATGTCAGTCGCATGCAACGTGCGACGGGACGCGTGCAGTCGCGAGATACGACGGTGAGAGCGAAGCCTTATAAAAAAAAATAGAATCATATCTCGGTTACAAGTATATGCATAATAGGGTGTTTGTAATGCATTACACCCTCACCGAACCTTCAAAAATAATGCGTACGGATAATATGACAGTCTTCATACCTTTGTATTGCTTTTATATAATATAATAATAATCTTAGAGTTAAAATATTGTATCTCCGATTTTGGTCGAAAATTATTTAATTCAAAAATAGTCTATATTTGTATGTGTTAAAATATAGCATATACAAACCTACTATTTCAAAGATTGTATACATATTCCAACATTTTTTTTTGAGCGAAAATATTGAATTTCACTTGTATCTCATTTGGTGAAATTTGAATCGTTTAAATTATGTACATTCACACAAATTTCATCACCAACGGCCCGGGTTTCGCCTTTCGGCATCTTCAGACGTTCAAGAGTACGGATGAACTTGAACTGACACTTAGTAAACGAATGTTTCGTGTTTATATAAGAAACAAATGCATCACCGAGTCCAAAGCCATTGCTGGCGAAAAAGATTAGTCCATGGGAATGCTTACAGACCTGCCACATTCTGTGCGAATGTACATAATTTGAACGATTCAAATTTAAAAACATACAAAAAACTCTTTGTGAATCACTGAATCTACATAAATAGATATCTACGAAACTTTGGATGTCTCTGCTCTAATACCAAACACCAATCACTGAGGCGGAAGCGTGTTCTGATTAAAAGCGTTGTTGTTTTTTTATTGTATCAGCAGCGCGGTCACATGTCCGGGATTAGGACCCGTTGGGTCGTGATTATGCACGCGCGTGGCGTCGATCAAGGGCGCCCACGTCACTCCCCCTCCACCACTGGGCGTCAATTTTAAAAACCGATCCGTACTGCAGAACAACTAAATCTTGTTAGCTATACTAACAATGGCACTTTGGTGATATTTTTTACGACAGCTGTTTTGCTCAGCGAAGCATAGTTATAGTTTTGTCACTTTGCTTGCATGAATTGTCCATCGCCGATATGAAAACTCATTACACTTGAATGAGTATTTTAATCATTAAATATGACAACTTCTTGCTACCCAGTCACTTAATGTTTCATTTTTTTAAACGGGTAGGACATGTTTTTTTAGTGGTTTCAAACATTATTATACTACGCTTCTAGTGATGGGCTGCCAGTATGCTAAAAATGAGCTCGCTTGATCTTGAGTCGCCGGTTTCAACGGCTGTACGACTGATCAACTAACTCATTGCCTAGAGCAGGGTTTACCAAACTATGCTCCACGGAACCCTAATAGGTGTTCCAAGAAAATTTGGAATGGTTTTATACGCTGTATATAACACATTTTAAAATCTTAAACTTCACATTGAAAGGCGAGTGATTTCACACTGATTTTTATGACATCAAATATCTAGGTACGCTAAAAATTTTACGTGATATAAATAAATATACGTCTTAAAAAAAATAATTACGTAAATAATAAATGTATTATAATATATATTTTACTGTTATGAATTACCCAACCGAAGTGTTCCGTTAATACTTCTGAATTAGCGAAGTGTTCCGTTGCAGAAAAGGTTTGGGAAACCCTGGCCTAGAGAAGTGCACATTTACAGTAACAATATTTGTAAACTGCTATTTTTTATTTATTCATTGATTTTTTATGTCCAAAATATTTGTCTATATTGATTATTGTTATGTACAGTTTTTTTTTAATTTTAATTATATTATATTTGTCAAGTGCATGGTGAACTGGCGTCAGCTGTAATGCCATGTACTGTACCTTTGATTTTAAGCAATAAACAAATGACTATTAGCGGAGTTTCTGGAAAGAGTAGATTTATGCATCTAATTAACATATAACTTCGTCACTATTTTTGTCCGTACAAACGCAAAAATCTGGTAATACTTTCAACCACGTCCACTCATAATTAGTGTTGCTATAACATGAAAAAGGAAAACATGATTGTAGAAAAATGTAACATTTTTTGCCACTTTCATTACCATTTTCAATGTATTCATAGAGTGAATTGATAAGTATTATTTGATGTTTGCGATATGTATTGCAAATCCTGTTGATCCTTTAATCCTGCCGTGTGTCCTCATATCTGGGACGCAGGATCTTCCCCGTTTCCTCCAACTAGGTGCATGGTACACACAGTACACTTTATAGGCATGCCAGGACTGTATTCAGGATATTAAGTGTCCAACATCGACAATATTATATACATACAAGTACAACTCCATATTTTTCGGAAGAGTCCATATCTTTCACACTGCGAGCGGACGTGATTTTAATAAAAGTCTTCATATTAGAAACATTTTGCAATTATTCGTAAAATCTTATTTAAAACATTCGGAAAATGTGTCTTTATAATGAACCGGAATATCTTTAAAAAAAATGAAAATAGCACCAAAATATCAAGAAAGTTACTGACAATTCAATGACACCGATTCTGTTTTTATGTCTTTTCATTAACACCTCCATGCCCATGATGCAATCGTAAATAATTGAGCCATTAAGTCATTCAATATTTCTCTTAATATTGTCAATAAGTATTTATCATTTTAGGTATTCTAGCATATATACATTTTTAAAATTATTTTTTAGCTGCTAACTGAGTGAAGCTGAGATGCCATTATGGCATGGAACGTGATTTTTTAGGATGGCATGTTACGGGTTGAAGAAATAACGACCCAGGTTTCACCATTCGGCATCTACAGGCATTAAATTGCACGGATTAACTTGAAGTGAATAAACTTGGTTAATATAACTATATCATTCAGAGCTTAGACCAGTGGAGGGGAACCTGCGGTCTTTTGGCTACTCTGATGCGGCCTTTTGACTTGATCAAAATATTCACTTTGATCAACAAATTATACGCAAGCGTTTGGAAAAAGAGCGTAATCAACCCATTATATGTTTGACAGTGGGGAGGCGGTGTCAACGTTTTATTTACTGCGGCCCTATGTTGAATCAGATTAATGAATTTGGTCTTTTGAAATGAAAAGGTTCACCACCCTTTGCTTAGACAAAATCTATTGATGGATACCTGAATTCATTTTAATAATTGTTTGATTTAAATGTCGTTTAATCTACTGGAAAAGTAATCACATAGACCGGTGGTCTCCAACCTTTATGTTACTGCGCCTCCCTTTGAAGAAAAAAATATCTCTGCGCCACCCCATCCTTTATTTCATATAGTAATAAAGACACGTTTTATAGAGTAAATAAATATTTTAGAGTCTTCGCGCCTCCTTTTGCAATAGTCCACACCTCCTAGGTTGATAGTCACTGACATAGACTATTAACATTTTCTGTAGGACTTTGAAATAACAAATATGAAAATGTTGAACAATTCAAATTTAATATTAAAACCTTATTAAGCACCATCAGTGTTCAAAATTATAACATTCTATTACAAATTATATTCTGATAAATCTAAATATTTTTGGTTTGTTAATAGTAAATTAATTAAAAGGTCTAAAGTTTTTTTATAAAAAAATAATAATTTTTCAAATCTTATTTACTGAAACTCTCTTCGCGAATGCGCCCCTGTATACAAAAGCAGTGCACGGCTGCATTGTGAGGGGGCATCTTATCTGGCACGCGCTCGCCGTTCGCATCCCGGCGGACGTGCGAGTCCTGCGTGGTCCTGATAAGGAAACGTAATGCAGGCAGAGTGACGTTATTCATTGTGGCTGCAGATTTTGCACATTGGGACAACACTGCAACAAAAAGTTTAAAAAATAACTATTGGCCAAAATCGTGTTTGGAAAAGTAATGAATAAATTCAACAATGAGTTGGGTGCGTGATAATTATGGGTAATTTTCTTTGCGATCGATTAGTCGTGAACGTGAGAATTTTTATGTTTCATTTTTCCGTGAACCAATAGACATATCATCACTATGATATCCAATTCCGGGATCCCGGATCTCTAAATCCCGGAATTGTGACAATTCTAATACCGGTATTTCGAGATTGAGAAAATAAAACACGAAAGAGTTTAAAAAAATATATGTCGCGCTAAATTCGTAAATTCCTGGAATTTTGGATTCGACAATTCTTGGACGAGTTAAAAAACAAAAAAAAGTCCCACGCTGATTATTTTGAGATATCCGCAAATTTCTGGGTTTTTAAAATTGTTTTAAAAATCCCATGATTTCAAAATACCTAAACAAAAATTTTCTCAATTCCGAATCCCAATATATACAAGATTTTATGTTGAGTGTTCAATCCCAAAATTCCGGGATCACATAAAGGGTCCGAGTCCCGGGATTGGATACCTGCAGCTCTGCTTGGCCCATGAATGTGAGGGTAAGACTCCATTTTTTTTTGTCGATAGCGTTGTGGAAGACAGCCATAAAATGTTATACATAACTGTCTTAAAACAACTTATATTTTAACTTCATTAGAAGTAGATATAGTTCTTTTTAAATTCGGGTATTGTTAAAGTATACTATTTTCATAATGTTATGCACACCACTGTTTTAACAAAAAAAAGATGTCACGATACGAAAGTGATTCTAAACCCCATCACGCTCCTCCTCGGATATCTCAAATCCGCACACTTTTTATTTTTTCTTTTACCTCAACAATGCCTCCCTCCATCTTCCCTAAATCCCTTCGCCACTGCTCTGTTATATTGAAAATATCGAGAGTATATTATATTACGCAAACAAAATGGAGCAAGTCACATTTCCAGCTAGGCATAACGAAACATCTTCGTTATGTCAGAAATCATTTTATTAAGTTAATCTATAATTTAAAATTTCTACTGAAGGTGCTTTGTGGAATTTCAATATTAAATTTTAATCGTTCAAATTATGTACATTCACACAAATTTTGTTGTTCGCCTTTCGGCATTTACTAAGCGTCAGTTCAAGTTCATCCGTGCACTTGAACGCCTGAAGATATCGAAAGGCGAAACCCGGGACGTTAGTGACAAAATTTGTGTGAATGTACATAATTTGAACGATTCAAATTTAAGTAAATCTATGTTGAATATTTGTATATAAATCAATTCAATTCAATACCGTATTTTTATAACTTTATTTAAAAATTTATTCTTGGGACTTAAATTTTTGTTACTTGTTTTATTAAGTTCAATTGTAAATCTATAATTTTGTATTTTTTATTTTCACAGAAAGTTTTGATTTAAAAAAAAAACAATATATATTGTAGAAAAATGTATGCTGTTAATAATAAATAATAATATTTTTCAGTTAATTATGCTCGCTATGAGCGAAACCAGTCCTGATCTACGGCCTATAATTTGGAATTAGTACAAAAGAGTATTTTTACAATACAATATATGTAATTATTTTGCAACAAGAAATGACAGTGAACACTTTCTGAATCATAACTTTTACTGCAGAACAACATAGATATGATATTTATATTTGAAATGTATTGAACGTTACCAAATAAACGGAAGCTTTCACAATAGTTGACAAAACTTGGTTGATATAAAATGGCGTAAGAAGAGCTTTTTTTGCAAAAAAAAGATGCCAGAACTCATCTCTTATCAAGCTTTTTACTAAAAAAAAATGTAATTTTGAAACCACCTTAAATTTTTTTTATCCACCGACTTTTAACTATCAAATGTTGTTTTAGCCAGGTTTGAAAATGCCATTACTTTCCCTCTAACTTTGCAACCTAATTCTAATGCGGAAATAGAAAACCTGACAAGAATAAAAATTCAATAATTCAAGAAATCGATTCAGAGGGTTGACTTTTTAGATTTTAAGCAAACTTTTGTTTTCTTCTTCTTCTTCGTCTAGTTCCCTCGTCAAGAGTAGTCAATGGCTAATAATGTTTAGAATATTAAATTAAATCAACCCATTCCTCAATACAATATTTTAGCACCGCGTCCGTGGTACTCTAGATCAGTGCTTCTCAACCTTTTTCATGCCACGGACCTCTAAATTTGAAAACAATAATCTGCGGATCCCCAAAAAAAATTTCATACTTTATCACAAATAATGTTGAAAAAATGAAAATTTTCGCGGACTCCAGGTTGGGAAGCACTGCTTTAGATGAGTATTCACATTACTAAAATAAAATTTAAAAAAATCGCGCTTATCAACAACTCATTTTGGGGCCTTGCATAGCAGTCGATATGCACCGGTTAGTAACTCCGCTGACGGTTGATCCATTTTTGTGGTTTTAAAAATAGTTAATTCAAAACAGCGCCAGCCCGGCAATGACTTCGCGGATTATTAGTTTTTTTTTTAACGCTGGCCACACTGCGCGAAACAAAACAACACGGATGATAGGCAAGGCAAAGGTGGGTGATAAGTAAAATAAAAAGGCCACGATGAAAAAGGAGCATGGAAGACTAATGGTAACGCAAAAAGGGCGGCACAATAATGGACAGCCATCAAGTTTACTGGCAGCCCCGAGAGAAGGCCAATTTCATTGCAAAGAAGTTGATATCCTAACCTCAAAATGATTAATTATCGCTAGACATTTTCTGTGTTAACACATTACCAGCGGGGACAGAATCCAACAGTAACTTCGATATTTCTCGAAAACTCAATGCAACGATTATATATAAATAGTTTAGGCATCAAAAGGATATGTATTTAGCTCTTGGCAATTCTAAATCAAATACTTGTTCACTGTCAATTCTTGGCGGAAAGGCAGTGTATAATATTAAAAAATAAAACACTCTTTTGTGCCAATTCCAAAGTTGTTTATTGATCAGAACCGTTTTCATTCATCACGAGCATTTTAAACTGACGATGAATCAACTCATGATGAGTGAAACCGGTCCTGATCCCAACAAATAGATGAGTAATTACTAGAAAAGAGTATTTTATTTTTTAGTGTTATCAAGTATTAAAACTTTTACAAATTGGTTTTGGACTTAAGTCAAGTACTGAAACTTTTAAATATTGGTTTCGGACCAAAGCCGGCGCTACACATTTGTCCACCATGGTTCTGATATCCTTTTTGATTCCAATATTGTTTTTTTACTACTTTATCTAGGTTTGTGATAAATTAAAACGTATATGTTAACGATAAATATTGGGTGACAACGCCAAAACATGTTCCACATTAGTAGTCGACATAACTTATTGATATATATATATATTTATATTCAGAACTAAACATAAATATCCTTTTATTGACCACAATGATTTGTAAACCTGTCCTGGCAAATATTCACTTACAACGTATTTGGATACTGTGATCAGTGACGGATCAAACTCTTGAGAAGCCCCAGACACAATAAAATTTGGAGGCCCTGTTATTCGGATTACATACAATCGTTGCAAAATTATACGTAAAATAAGATGATTGAAAACTGGATTTAAAATATATGAGCTTTATATAATATATGCTTTTTTTAGGGGCCCTAAGATTCGGAGGCCCCAACCGCCCGCCTCTTGTGCTTGTGATGTAACTCAAATGAATGTGCAATATAAATAAGTTGTTTATGTGATGACAGTAAGACTTAAGTCTTTTCGTTGTCTTCAAAAGACTGACGTGGGCCGTCAACACTTAAAATACTGCTACATTGCCAGGCGATATTATTTCACAATAGCATAATTTATATATACATACTGTAAAATGTAAAAAGATACTCGGTAATCTTAAACTGCAATTTTCAAAATGTCATGTATACGATAAAGTACAATATTTTATTTATACATAATTATTGGAATAAGATTCTCAACTAGTGTAAACTTTCCAGGTGTGTACGTGTTAATGTGTTAGAAAAGTGGTAGTCAAACTAAGGTCTGGAACTGGAAATAGATTTAATATTATTTGAATTATTTTTTAATGTTATCTCTTGCGCCAGAAATTCCATTAATTTCATTAGAAGACAGTTTATTGTCATGTAATTATAATATTATTCAATCGGTTGGTGGAAAATGGTTTATTTTATTTGTGTTTTCAATAAGTATTTGACACTTCCAAATGATAAATCAGTAAATCTTTTTGTGTATATTAATTAATGATCGACTTAAATTAATTGATTGAATTGACATTTACTGAATTGGAACTTCACAATAAACAATATCAATGTATTTTAGTACTAAACTAAACTAAACTAATTTTGTTCTGATTATGGCATAAGCTGAAATAGTTATCATACATGGGCCCCCGAGAAGTGAAGTGAGCCAACTAATAAAATGGTAAAACTTTTTCTTGGGCTTATAAAGACAATCATGTCATTATTTGGTGGTTTGGTGGATACCATATTTTTATTTTACGGAGATAACACTATTGCAATGTGTATTAACTGAGGTTACTTCACTTTTAGGATACTTTAAAACGTGTAGAATATTACAACCAGGGCTTGTCGGTTTTCAAAAACCGGTTTTTTGGCTAAATTTGTAACATTCGAAAACCGGTTTTTCATCTTTGTAACCGGTCGTGCCGAATTTTCCATAAACGAGTCTATAAACAAAAGGGTAAAAAATTTGGATCTTTTATTTAATGGCTTAAAGACCATATGCCCCCACATCATTACCCAGCGAAAAGGTATTTTCGATGTCAGGAAATTTTGTTACAAAACGATCAGTGGACGCTTTGTGTTTTTTTAAATCATATTTTCTGAGGAGTAACACCAAATAATTTCTTGTTGTGTATTATTATGTATATATAAACAACATATAAATAATTATCTTTTTCTCTTGCTGTGTTAGCTGAATTGAATTATCCATTTCTTGTAAAATTTTGAAAACCGGATAAAACCGGTTTTTTCAAAAGTCGGTTTTTGTATAAGCCCTAATTACAACTCATCTAATTTTTTTTTCTAAAATATCACATGGCTCACTTCACCTCTAATGGGCCAATATAAAATAGCATGCGTAGAACTAAAATAATTTAATATTTTTTCAGCTGATCAGTCTCATGACTTATATTAAGCCTTTTATCAATTTCAATGAATTCTAAGCCTGAGGTATTCAATACTGGATGCAGAGCCTCAAACATTCAAATTTTGTGGTCCTTTACAAAAAATGTTTGAATAGCCCTGTTTAGAGAAAAGGGCTTCACATTTGAGCCTTTTCTTTAAATGCGAGGAAGGTATAATTTAGAAATTCATTATGCTGTTTATGAAGTGCCGCAAACAACGAAGTTAATTTCATCAGTTTTATGGGTGTATCCTTAAAAAAATACCCTTATAGCAGGCTCATCCAGTGGTAGGAAGGCAAGGGCATTAAATAATAGTATATTAAATTACAGTGAAACCCCGATCTACGTTCTCGCATTGTTCGTTTTCCCGCACGGATCGTTTATTTTTCATAGTCCCGGCCAAACACCCATAAGAACAATGTAAAAGAATCCCGCATTAATCGTTCCCCGATTTACCGTTTTCCTCGATCTATCGTTTAAATATTTTGGTCCCGTCACGAATATTATTCCGATTGACCGTTTTCGTTGAATATTTTTCATAAATAGCATTTCGTTTCGCATTTTTTTTTCAGTGGAACCCCGATCTACCGTTCTCGCTATCTTCGTGTTTTTGCATGTATCGTTTATTTTTTTCTCGACCAAGACCCGTCATAACAATATTTAATAATTCCACGTTTATCATTCCCCCATTTACTTATGTCCTAGATCTATCATCTAAATATTATCGTCCCGTCCCAATTATTATCCCGATTGACCGTTTTTCTAGAATATTTTTTTTTCGCTCAAATAGTTTTACATCGCATAAAGTTACATAAATAAATAAGTTTTTTGAAAATTTAACATTTTTTTGGTATTATTTGAAGATTTCCCGCATTATTCGTTCATTTATTACGGTTCCTTGAAAAACGTAGAATCGAGGTTCCACTGTATTGTGTACAGTTAATTAAATCTTCAAACATTGACTAACATATATTTTTAAATATTATATTTTGAACGCCCAAAGAGAAATTTATTTTACTTCATATCACTAAAATTTTATTAAATCAATACAATTCACATTCACTTTGAATAGTCAAGTTATGAATTAACTAATAGCTGTATAAACTCTAGATATTATATTAGTATACTGACAAAAACTAGTGAAAGTAGAAATGGCATTACAGCTTAGGTTAGGTTAAATATGTTGAAAATAAAGAGTGCGATAATAACAACAAGACGTTGAAATTTTTAAGGTTATGTGAAATGTTAGATGATAGTAAAACACTGCGAGTGCACGCGTGATTATTTTTGAGTCTGTTAACAATTTAACTACGTCTGTGTATCAAATGTATTATGTACACATTAACTAGTTCATTTGTTCTCTCGTGTGTACAGTTTCGTAACAATTCACACAGCTACAATAGACAATGTATTCGTTGAATATATCATTTATACATTGACTAAGTGCATATTCTAGCTGTAATATATGTATGTTATACATTATAAAATAAATAATAATAATTTAATATAAATACAAATTAGAAATAGAAAAATAAATAAAAAAGAACGTAACCTACAGTTTTTTCAAAACAGCTTTTTTTCTATAATCACAATGTATACAATTTGATACACGTTCTATCAAAAGGATGTAAGCTGAAAATGTAGAATATGTATCTAAATTTAGCTTTTAAGTTTGAAAAAATAAGGGTCTGCGAAAATTACGATCATAAAAAAAAGACTTAAAAAAGGTTTTTTTTTTTTTAATCAATTAAACTCATTATATAAAGTTAATTTAAAACCAGTTTATCATATCAGTCTCCGTGCACTTCATGGTTGTGTATATTTCATAATTTGCTTTTGGCCCAAAATCATCAAAAATCGTTTTTTGCGTCTCCTGTAAGATTCGTTATGTGTGGGCTATGTCCTTTGTCCTTTCCACAGTCGATATGTATTATATAATTATTTTAAAACATTTAATACGGTATAACATAGCATGGACGCCAATGGATAACCTAATGAATTCGAAGAATATATATTACCTTTTATGGGATGTTTTATGTTTTACAGCCTTTTTATAAACACAACAAATATGTCGGTAGATATATGAGTGCCTACATAATTTATTTATTGCCGATTTAAAATGACTACCGTAAATATTATTCGCTTTATTGAAATACTCGGTGGATTTGGCGGTTAATTGAACGTTTCAACTACGTTTTCTATATAAAATTTTAATCAATTGTGTTGTTAATACATTGGCTTTCTTTAATTATGAAAATAAGGAAGGCGTGATACAGTATGTTTTGCTATTTCAAGACAAATTTCCTATTTATACCGAAGCAAACTATTTTAAAAAGACAATATTTTTCATAAATTTTGCTCATATTTATTTCGTAAGTAAGGCTATTAAAAAAACATAATTTATGGCCCGGTAAGGCTATTTTAAATTATGACAAGACGGTACACTTCTCATCGTGATTCGTGGATATTAGGAACCCCGAGCTGGTCAAATTCGAGTCCTGGATATACTCATTATTTTTAAATAAAGGTAAAATAACTATTCGATTCAATAATCTGTTTAAGTGACCGGTATCTAGAATGTTACAAAATTGGTGGTAATACTTACTCGTAATTTATAAGTCAATTGCAAACAATCGATCGACCGACTTATCAGATTTGGTATTTTAATTACTTTAACATAATTATACTATTTTGCCTGTGTTTTTCAAATCTTAATAACAAAAAGGTACGAAGAGGATAACAAATAAATCGAATAAAATAAATATTAGTTTTTTTATTTATGGCCATTTATAAATGAAGTCTCTACAAATATTTGTAGTAAAAGCTATACGGTATTACTTTGAAAACGTTATTGCTACTTGACAATAGATGCCGTTATATGTATTGTGTTGGTGAATAATTAATAAAATAAGATTTTATAATTTTACAAATAATAAAGATAGATGTTCTCTTAACTATTATGCCATTCTTCTAGAATTATTGAATATGAATAAAAGCTGTTGATAAATATAACATAACGATTACACCTAATACCAAAATACTGACAACACTTTCGTTGAACTGTCAAATCGAACTCGAAACCATAGACAATAAAGTTTAAAGATTGTGAACGCTGTCAAACGTTGTCGAAAATTCATTCTTTCCTTGTTCAACACTTAATTATACGAAATAACAGATATATTTATCCATAACAAGAAAAAAAAATGGAAAAACAGTTAGTTACTATTTAATAATACATCATATTTTAAGCATAATACTTTCTGTGAAGGTTATGTTTTTACAATAATTTGTTATTTTCTAGGTTCGGTTTGATCCTACCAGATAAGTCTGGAGTTAAGAAACCCGCACCGTTATTTGCAGCTGCTAAAAATGTTTTTGGTAATGATAGTGATTCAGAAGAAGAAATTGGCGTTCCCAAAGCTCCTCTGCGAACAGGAGAGAAGTTGAAAAGACAGGTTAAAAATCCTTGCTGATGGAATTTCAAAATATACTTATTTCGACATTGACATGGTAGACAGCTGCTCGGGTGCTTGATATTGTTGTGGGAAAACTAAATTATCAAGCATTTCAATAAAATATACGTACTACATGAACTACATTGTACATTTTTTTCAAATTTAGATTAATATGTCGTTACCGTAAGATTGTTTTCTTGAATTTCCATTTTCACAAATTTGATAAAAAAAAAAAAGGTAATTGTAGAGTATAGCTCGTCATGGATTATTACGGCGAAAAAAATCACAAACTAAGCTAAAAAAACGCCACAATTTAAAATTATTTTCTGATGGCTTTATAATCGCGTTAAAATCACACATTAATATGAAGAACAATGACAAATAAATTATCCAAAATATGTCATATTCTCACTGTACACCGCCATACTTTTTAAGTTATCCTTTACTTACACATGGACTATTGCGGCAAAGTATGTTGAAAACAACGCCACGATTTAAAATATTTATTGAAGCATTGATAAATCGCCTTAAAACCACACATTACCAGTGGCGGTTCCTGACCTGAACTCTTGGGTGGGCTAGAGAAAAGCATATTTCCACTTCACTTTATACATTAATCTACAAGCAAATTAACAAATATTACGATACTACTGCAATGCATAAATTTTTATATAATAAAATCAATGCTAATGTAACTAAGAAATAATAGAATAATAACACGGAATCCTTAAATTCGTCTCTTTCAAAGTGAAATAACAAGTACCTACTAAAAGCAGTATAGAACTGTCACTTGCTGTCACTGAAAGTCAATACCTGTCACTTTCATACAATACAACGATATTGGTTTTGTGTTTCAATGCATAAGTATGCGTAATGGGCTGAATCAGATCAGCCCCCAACGATCAACAGAAACCTGACAGATTGAAACACTATCCTTTGTGTTTGATGACGTTTCCGTACATACAAATACAAAAAAAATCTAATCGTGCTTGATTGCGCCCCAGTGTAAAGAAATATGTCATGATATTGTCTGTGGTTACGGACTTAACGGGCGCTAGCCCCTGAGTGGTGTTGCCAGTGACGTAACGTTCCTGTTCCCTGTGAAGTATTTATAGGGTTATTGTTTTTTTATGCCTGCTCAGTTTAAAATTGTAATACAAAACACAATCGAGAATATGATTGTAGGTAGACGTAACATTGTCTTATATTGACAGAGGAAAATTAAAACAAAGATATTATATTCATTTGGGAAAGGTAAGTTACGCTTATAAATGTATTTATTTTGTTCAGCAGCCGAATTGCTGTTGATTTTTATTCAGCCATCTAATGTTTTGGGTGAAAAATGCAGGTCGGGCTTAGCCCACCTAGCCCAGTACCTAGAACCGCTACTGATTATTACGAAGAACACTGATAAATTATGCGAAATACGAAATATTTTAGAGCATTTCGTATTTCGCATAATTTATCAGTGTTCTTCGTAATAATGTGTGATTTTAACGCAATTATCAAGCCCTCAAAAAATAATTTTAAATAGTGGCGTTGTTTTCAGCTTAGTTTGTGAAGTTTTTCGCCGTAATAATTCATGACGAGCTATACTCTACAATTACCAAAAAAAATAACTTCATAAACTTATTGACACACCATCATGAAAAATATTAACTTAACACGTTCACTACTGTCTCAAATGAACATTTTTTCCGAGTGATTACGTTTTATGATAACATAACTTAGTAAATACTAGTAACTTGAATCTAGACATTCATATAATTTATATGTTTTTTAAAATTGTTGTAGTGGCGAGAATGCATATTCTAAGTTATTCAATATAGTAAACAATATCTCTTTAAATATATCTCATAACTAATTGTTCACAAACAATGCCTTATTGATAAACTTATTTCTTTACCGTTGACCATGTTGCAATTATGAACGAAAACAATTGAACTAATTTGATATTATATGGCTTATCACTAACACAAATGGCAATTGGTAAATATGTGTCTTGGGCAGTGGTTCTCATGTGAGGCCACTAGAAGATTTTACTGCGGCCACCGACAGCTTCATAGTAAAAATTGATATTGAAAATAATGTATTTTATTGAATATAAACTTATAATTTGATCCATTTTTTTTAGTAAATGCTATTTTTATCACATCTGAAAACTGAAAATTGGTGCGACCACTCTATGTAATTATTTTTTGGCTACATGATGTCACATATAAACAATTGTGTATAACTTTACGAAGATTGTTGAAACTAATTATGTATTGCAGGCTCGCTTGATACAAGAAAAAGCTCTAGAAGCTGATCCCACTGTTTACCAATATGACGAACTCTACGATGATATTGAAGACAAGAAGAAGCAAGCCAAGAGTGTTCAAAAAGAAGTAAAGAAACCTAGGTATATAGAGAAGCTTTTACATACAGCCACATTGAGGAAGAAAGAAAATGAACGGAGAGTAGAAAGACAGGTCAGTGCTATTTTGAACAGTAACTAAATAACTTTTTCAATAACACTTTACCTCTGGGAGTCCAGGGTTTACTCATTATCTTATAACAGATAAATCTGACAAGTAATTCAATTATTTTTTTTATTAAATCCAAAATAAATTACCATGATTCGTAGAAGGTATTAAAATACTAGACAAAAATATCGATACTGTTGTTTTGAACAAAATTTGAAAAACTAAAATACTGTCAAATGAAATTATAAATGAATGATTTTTGTAAATGACTTTTATAAATAACAAAACATCATTGAAAAGCTCATCAATTAAGGAACTGAAACTAGTTTATTGAAATATGTGTAATACCGGTAATTTCACACACAAAAACACCAAGAACATCAGGATCCTCTGTTCGATAATACCACTATTGCAATCCCTTATTTTTTTTATAGTGATGATTTCATAACAATTTTGAATTATAATAATTTACACATAAGACACTAGTCCATAGGTTCCCAACCTTTTTCGGGTGGCGACCCCTTTTTATAAAAGCCGTGTGACTAGCAACCCCCCCCGAGGAATTTGAAATCCGCGATTTGGTATACTTTTTCCCCGGTTGTCTCCGAAACTCCTTTTGTTTTTAGGTCACAGGAATTTGAAATCCTCGATTTGGTGTACTTTTTCCCCGGATTGTCTCCGAAACTCCTTTTTTTTTTAACACCAACATAATGTCAACATCGTAAATGATTTGTTACACTGCTAAACAATCGAAATGTTGTTTCTTTTTAGGTTCAAAAGGAAAGAGAAGAGGAAGGCGACAAATTTGCTGACAAAGAATCGTTTGTGACGAGCGCCTACAAAAATAAATTAGAAGAAATAAAATTGGAGGAAGAAAAGGAGCTTAGAGAAAAGTATTTGGAAGAAGTCGGTGATGTCACCAAACAAGCTGATTTAGGCGAGTAAATACTTGTCATGTTTAAAATAATATTTGACCAGCTTTGCTGTCATATCTGGGAATTTGTATATTTGTATATTGTGGCCGGGGTTTCAAGGGTTTGCCGAAACCAATTTTTGCACAGAAAAAGTAATATTTAATAGCATTGCTTTCACTTTGTCATAATTGCTTCTGGTAAACTCTAAAATGGCTAAACATTTTTTTTCAATATCTAGGTGGTTTCTATCGTCACCTTTACGAGCAGCAGCTTCAGCCTGAAAAAAGTACAGCACATCTAAAACATCCTGCCCCCGCTGAAATAAAAGAGGAAAAGTCTGAACCAGAAGTGTGTAAAGATGAAAAAAAAGCACCCGCAAAGATAGCCAAAAGAACATATCGCAAACGGACGAAATCTGGAGAACTTAAAAGCCCTGGGAAAGATGATGATGATGACCAATCGCAATCGGGAAGCGATGACGAACAAGTGAACAGACAAAATATAATTGACGCAAAATCGAACAAAAAACCACTGACTCATTTGGAATCGAATATTGACGCAGATTCTGATTTTTCGATAGATGACGGTTCTAGCTCAAGCAGTGACGATAGTGAATCAAAAACAACTAAGTCTAAGACTAAGAAGTCCAGAAAAGATAAAACGGAAGTGACTGAAATCAAAGTAGAAGTAAAAGTTGAAGATGCCAATAACTTCAAAAGACCTAACGATGTTAAAAGTACAGATGCTAAAGACGTTAAGACTGTATCAGAAAAAAAAGTTGAACCCGTCGTAGTGAAAGAAGTCAAGCCTAAGGTTGATATTTGGAAGAAGAGAACTGTCGGAGAAGTTTTTGATCAGGCTTTGCAGAGATATTACGAGAGGAAATCGGCGAGAGGTTGCTGATTATGACAGTAGCTTTATTATTCTTTACTATGACACTAGTTGGCTGGTTTCATTTCCCATGGAAACAAATATGAACTGAAATCGACAACAAAAAATTGAACTCAGCTGTCAATCTGCTTATTCATTTTTCAATCTCAAATAAATTTTTAAGTGATTACACATTAACTGAGCATTTTTGAATAGTACAATTCATATTCGTTTGTTTTTAAATAAAATGTTGTACATAATAGTATTTCTATTCACTTAAATTCAGAAATTGGGATAATAAAGATTGGAATACAAAAAATATGCTTTATTATTTCTGTATAGCTTTCAATTATTAATTTTTAATGCTTATAAATAACGAAATTGTAAATTAGGTAACACAAAAATTTGGTAACTTAACACTTTATAAGCGGGCGTTTTTTAGTGATTAGCGCAAAAATATATTACATTCGTAAAATCAACACAACTTTTAAACCAAACAATATTTTCGGCTGAAATTTTCAAAGAAATCATATGTGACATTTATTTAACCATTAAAAATAAAATAAAAATTTTTTGAATACATCATAATTTCACTACTTTTTTTTCTAAGCTAAATATGAAAATCTGTTATTAATTTAGTAGATAGCACCCACTTGTTATCAATATGAAATATTCAAAATATTCTGTATAAAAAATAACATTAAAACATAACATACAATTACATAAATAATTATAGCATAAAATCTTCATTCCTACAAATTTACAATCACTGGAAGAGTGAAATCCGATGCTTTAAATATTCGAGAAACATGTGCGTCTTTTAAAAAGAATTACTATGTGTGAACGAACGTTCAGGGCATAATAAATTATGAGGTTTATTGCTTATTGTCAAAAAGGGTCACTTGCCGCGGCAGTTATTTTGAAGAAACCATTAAATTATGTGTCAATATACCAACAAAACTGACAGTACGCGATAAACGTATTTTTACGTGTCCCGCCTATAATGAGTTAAGTATTATTTTATAACATACGTTTTATTTGAAATTTTATTATATACATGCATTATTTTTAAGGTTTGGTTAACTGGTAAAAACATTATATTTCTAAAGCCTAAATTAAAACTGGTAAATAGTTATAAATCAGTATTCCATGGTAACACATTTTGTCTTGAGGTATTCATTCAGAGCCTCTTGACCTGCAACGGAAAAAAAGATGCAATCAAAATCAATTATCACATAATATTTACACCTGATTATTTTTATGAACAGTGAAAACGTTTCAGAAACCATTGTGTAAAAAAAAGATAAGGTCGCCATACTAAAATAAAAGATAGATTTCTAGAAATATAAATTCCCAAATTAGAAAATAATTTATTAGTCGTGTCTTATGGCATAGCGGCCTGTTGGCTTCCATACCGGTTCTCACAGGAGTCCCAGTACGAACAGCATTTTTTCGATCGATGTCTGGTCGAAGGCATGGATGTTTGTGATGTTTAAAAATTCCCTCCCAACCCTTCCGATCCTCCAATAACTGGGCGTAGTGAGAGCGATTAGTTAACTACTAATCCTGTCCTAGCCTTATCTTTCTATCTCTACAACTTTTTGGAAAAAAAGAAGTTGAATGACTGAGTAACAAACAGTATTTGTAGAAAAAGTTCTGTTGCGATACCTCCATTAGGAAGTCATATGCTCCATCGCATTGGGAGCGGACATGGATAAAAAATAAAAACCATGTTATTACCATGATTTAGAAATTTCAAACTAAAATGAAGAAAATATCACAGTATATGAATAGTAGAAGTATCACAAAAAAATTAAGAAACCATTCTGTGAAACAAACTATTTCAGATTAATCTAAGATATGAGTGATCCAAAATATTATTTTTGGCTGTTCTTTACTCATTTTTAGAAAGTTTTTGTCAGTTTCAATGATAGTTCATTCTCCTACTTTACTATTATAGAAGGCATTTTGTCAGACTATCAGTCGAACAGACAGTCAGTTCGGTGATCTTTTCAGCAAAGATTCAAGAGAACAGATTGTCAGTTTGCGTTCACCCATGTGCTTGAATGCCTGAATATCCGAAAGGTGATAACCAGGTCGTTCGCGACAAAATTTGATGTTGAAATTCCAGCAAGCACCCTCAGTAGACATCTAAAAGTATAAACAAATAAGATTGTTTCATTACCCAAGTCCTTGCCGAATCCGGATTGCTTAAATCCGCCGAAAGGTGCAGCCACATCAGTCTTGTTGTAAGTATTTATGAAGACGGTTCCAGCGTCGATCTTTTCAGCGAAGTTCATCGCCTTCGAAAGGTCACGTGTGAACACACCACTGGCCAATCCAAATTCAGTATTGTTTGCTCTCCGAATCACTCCATCAAAGTCTCTGAAAAGAATATTTCGATGCTGAATTAATATTAAGTCATTTTTTAATATTGCAGACTGTTAGATGTTTCATTTAAAGCACGCTGAAAAAATACGGCCATACCGAATGGGCGACCCTAAGGGCACGGAACTATAGAGCGCGTAAACACGCTTATGGCATTGATCCCGTTAATGCAAAATATGGAAATTTTGATTATTTGAAATGAATCGGAACAGTCACTGAAAATGGGCATTCGAAATATTGAAATCATTGCAAATTCCCCAGATAAAGATCAAGAGTTGACACAAATTAACAAAATCTGAATTATTGCCAGATTGTTTTTGGTCTGCAGAGACAATAATACAAAATAAACTCACTTTTCATCAAATTTAGATATAATCATGATAGGTCCAAAAGATTCTTCTTTAGCGATGTACATGTGATCCTCGACTCCTGAAAAAATGGTCGGTTCGAAGAAGTATCCTTTCCTGTCGACTCTGTTGCCTCCCATTTCTAAAATGGCGCCTTCGTTGACGCCAATTGTGCAGTACTATTGTAAAAAATAAATATTACATAAGTGATAAAAAGGGTATTTTCTTTGAATGGAAATGTCAAATACATTCTACAACCGTTTCAAATTATCTTCAAATTTTCGATTGTCGCAGAAGACAAGGAATCAAACCTAATTTCAAAAAAGCAAGTGAATATCGGAATATATTTCACAAATCGTCCAGACTTAGTTTTACTCACTTCTAATAATTTGAGCATATGAGCTTTGTGATTCTGTGGTCCATGCGCTGTGCTTCTATTCAGAGGATCCCCGATGACTATCTTTGCAGTTTCCTCTTTGACTCGTCTGATGAATTCATCGTGGATTGAAGCTGATACGAAAAGCCTTCCAGCGGCTATGCAGTTTTCCCCTTTATTGAAGAATACAGACGCCATTCCCTAAAATATTACAATGAATAAAATATATATTATAATCGGAGAGAGACTAATAAAGCGTTCTAACCTTTAGAGGAGTGAATAGACCTATACTGGACCTTACTTTACTGGCTTTTTTTAACATGACAATTGTGCGACTTTTTTCCAATGAATATCCATACTTAAACCATGTATGTATAATATAAGCTCACAGACAGACACTACTGTGTTGAGTTAAAAGTACGTCTGTACTCATTTACAACAAAATGGCACCGACGTACATCACGTCCATACTCCTCTAAAGGTTAATATAGGTTTATTTCTTAGTAGGAACCAGTGGCGGTTCCTGAAATCCTAAAATCTTGGGTGGGCTAGAGAAAAGCATATTTTCACTTCACCTTATACATTAGTCTACAAGCAAATTAGCAAATACTACGACACTACTGCAATGCATAAATTATCATATAATAAAATCAATGCTAATGTAACTAAGAAGTAATAGAATACGGAATCCTTAAATTCGTCTCTTTCAAAGTGAAATAACAAGTATCCACTTAAAGCAATACAGAACTGTCACACTGAAAGTCAATACCTGTCACTTTCATACAATACAACGATATTGGTTTTGTGTTTCAATGCATAAGTATGCGTAATGGGCAGAATCAGTTTAGCCCCCAACGATCGACAGAAGCTTGACAGATTGAAACACAATCGTTTGTGTTTGAGGACGTTTCCGTACATACAAATACAAAAAAAATCTAATCGTGCTTGATTGCGCCACAGTGTAAAGAAATATTGCATGATATTGTCTGTGGTTACAGGCTTGAACGATTTAGCCCCGGAGTCTTTGGTGTTGCCAGACTGACGTGACGTTGCCTGTTCTCTATGAAGTATTTATAGGGTTATTGTTTTTTTTATGCCGGCTCAGTTTAAAATTGTAATACAAAACACAATCGAGAATATGATTGTAGGTAGACGTAACATTGTCTTATATTGACAGAGGAAAATTAAAACAAAGATATTATATTCATTTGGGAAAGGTTAGTTACACTTATAAATGTATTTATTTTGTTCAGCGGCCGAATTGCTGTTCATTTTTATTTAGCCATCTAAAGTTTTGGGTGAAAAATGCAGGTCGGGCTTAGCCCACCTAGCCCAGTACCTAGAACCGCCACTGGTAGGAACTGATTGTACGTTAATCAAAATCTCTCTTGTTAGAGAGTTGAAGAATAAAACGATGTGAAAAACTGCTTCAAAATTGAACTAACTGCTCTCTTCCTTGTTTTCAAGTAAGTGAGAAGGAATAAAAATATCTTTGAATGCAATTTAATTTGACGACAGTTAGTTTGTGTTCTTTCATTTTCTTGAGGTTTGATTATGACGAATTATCGTTGGTTAAATACTAAAATGTAAAGTGATACCAAAGTTCCATCAAGCCTTTAGAATTAAGCATCAATTGAATAATATAACAAACAAAATGCATACTCACAATTCTAACAGCTTTCTCGAGATCACAATCCTCAAATATGACTAATGGTGATTTTCCCCCAAGTTCCAAGGACACTTTTTTCATGTTTGATATTGCACAAGACTTCATTATCACTTGTCCTGTGAAGAAGAAATATCTAGTCACGAAAGGAATAGGAAATCTAACCATAAAAATGATTCAACATTATATGTGATCTATCATATGAGTCGTCTGGCATCGAGAGCAGAACTGTACCATAAGATGTGTGGTACAGTTCTGCTTTTGATACCAGACGACTCATATCTTTTATTTCATCAGTAAATCATACATAATTACCGATTTCAGTGCTGCCGGTAAATCCAAGCTTCCGCACCATTGGATGTTCAGCCATGGCCTGACCGCACACGGATCCACTTCCAGGGAGAATGTTTATAACTCCTGGAGGGAAACCAGCCTTCACTGTCAGTTCAGCAAACTTCAACGCTGTCAGTGGCGATACCTGAACAGAAGGATAATTTTTATATTTTATGGTATTGTCGAATTGAACAGTTGCATATTGGTGAGTCTTTTACTCAAACTCGTATAAACTCGTAAAATTATGTTTTTACAGAGTCTTATATTCTTCATTTTTAAATGTATTTCATTTTACTCTGTCTAAGAAGACGTTAACTCAAAAAACCTAGTTTTAAGATTATTGACATTTTCCATAATAATGTAGCGACTTAAACCATTTTTTCTTTTCAACACTTGCATTCTAACAGTGCTGCTTTAGGGTAACGAATCATGGCACCTGACGAAGACATAAAAACCATATACTAATATTACAAATTAACATTACATAACATGTAGATGGAATAAGACTAAGCTTGTTTTTCAGTTGATAGAGCATGGTTTTACCTGCGCTGGTTTCATAACCACCGTGTTGCCGGCAGCCAAACAAGCAGCCATCTTCCACGACAGCATCATCAGGGGATAGTTCCATGGCGTAATAAGTGCGCACACTCCGATCGGTTCCTTTTTAGTGAACGAGAGATTCCTGTTTGGCCTGGCATTGTTTATGGGGATAGTGGTGCCGTGGATTTTGTCCGCCCAGCCGGCGAAATAGCGCCAAGTATCGATAGACATGCCCACGTGAGTTTTGAGAGCTAGTGTGTATACAGCCCCCGAGTCTATCGCCTCGATTGTTGCAAGCTCTTCTTTGTGTTTTTCCATAAGGTCTGCTAACCTGAACAGCAAAAATAAAACTGATTATGTAAAATATATTTGGTTTTCATTCTTTCATTCTTCGGCGGCTATCATTAAAAATGTTAATAACATAGTGTGAAACTAGCAAAATGATGTGTTATTACAAGTAAAAAGATATCAGATTGTTTCTGCTTGTCCTTGTGTCATTATTTGTCATCTTGTTTCTCGGTTTATCAATATCCGATGTGTCCATTTAAAATAAAAACCATCGATTCGTGACGACAGCAGAATTGATAATAAAGCTTACGATTTGAACATTTATAGTTAATTTTAAATTAAATATTTTAATAAATACCTGAACAAGAGTTGTCCTCTGTCTCTAGCGCTAATCTTCGACCATTCTCCCTCCTCGAAAGCCTTCTTGGCAGCCTTGACAGCCTTATCGACATCATTAACCGATGCGCTCTGAACTTTACATATCTCAGACTCGTTACTAGGATCAATAATGGTTAAAAATTTACCGCTGTCCGAGTCCACAAACACGCCGTCAATCAACAACTGTTTCGGAAACTTAATATTCATTTTATTGACAAACATTTCGCATGCGTCATATTTGATAACATTTTCACCGGTGCCTTCGCCGCGCGATTTCAACACTGCGCAATTTGCGAATTCTATGAATGATGTGTTCATGAATACATCCTCGTTCTGGAGTTCGAGACTTATTAAGTCTTTTATTTCTTCGATAAGTCGGACGACGTCCATCGATCCTGCCCCGCAGGCAAAGAAATCGGTCTCTTCTTCAATTTCTATTCTCAAAATAGCGTTCCAGATATTTCGGATGTTTTCCATCAAGTGTAATTCTTCAGGTGTCAGTTCTAGGTTTGCGGTGCTGGATTGGCCTTTGAAGTAATTGGATGCAGACAACATTCGCCCGTCTATTTTAAGTCGTTGGATATTAACCTACAAAAACGTACCAACAAGATTAATCGAGGCCAGCCATTTTTTAAAAAGTGTGCACATTTCAAATAAATATTTGAAAATGTTTATAATTTTTTTTAAATAAGAAGTGCAGAGACTCTTTTCCTAAATATGTGACATAGTGGCATAATGTTTGGAAGCCACTGATCTAAGTAGTAAATATTCCAGACCTGTGGCCTAGTGGTTAATGCCGTTTTCTTTAGTTGTGGTTGCTGGACAAACAGATTAATTTATTAATTTTTCAATCAATTTATATTCAAAGGCATGGATGTTTGTGTACTCAAAATTTCCTCCCACTGGGCCGTAACGAGAGTGACTAGCTAGTCACCAGTCCACTACTCGACCCAACAATAATATAATTGTGTGCATCTTTACATCATCTTTTGATAGACAGGATTGACTTATCAACAAAAACTTACCGAAACTCCATCATTCGCTGTAACCAGCAATCCTCCATCATGAACGATAGCCGGTTTCTTCAAGCCAACAAAATGCAAATATTCTCCATCAGGCAACGACTGGTCGGTCCACAATGATGATCCAAACAATCGAACCTCAATCATTTTAGCTTCTTCAGCGTCAGAAGTATTATTGTCAACGGAGATTATATTATCTGGCCGGACGTGAGTGCAGGCTCCTGGGGCTGAGTCCATGCCCCTGATGAAGTTGTGAAGGTCTTTACCGCATTTCGACCAGTCAATCTGGAATAATATTAAAAGGTTCACACAATAGATTAACACTCTGTTGTCAAAAAATGTTATATATGTTATATACAAACAATATTACTTCAGTAGTCAGGGGGTTGAATCCAAATGACCTTATTTTTGTTATAATCAAAGCTCACTCATTTGCATAACACTTGCAAACACTTGCTTACACATTATCCCACTAAAACACTTTTTATCAATGGTAGATTAAGTGACATATTTCTAATGAATAAGTTAGCTTATTACCAAGTGAGTTTCCGGTTTAAAGAGTGCTGGATCGTAGGTAGCGCCAACTTCAGACTGAGGAATCTTTGGAGCATTTCCATTGGCCACCATATTAACAGACTGTGATAAAGCTTTTATACCTGGAAATAAGAAAGTTTACTGTTAAACAAGGATTTAAAACAAATTGAATTAGGGGAGATTATTCATTCAGGTCTAAACTGTTCAGTTTTTCAATTTAAGACATGTTGCTTGACAGTGCATTCATAACAGTTAGTTTTTTCAGTGACTTCACTGTAATTGTTGATGAATAAACCAAACAAAACGATGTCTAAGGAACGTAAGGATTCAGAATAGAGTTTGACATCAATAGAATTGATTGTTATTCAGTCTTTTTGACAGAAAATGTAAGGATAGAATCATAGTATTAAGACTTAGTGGTCATATTCTATGAATCAAAAGCAGAAAGGACCAAAGAAAAAGTGGCCGGTATATTGAAAAACCTTGGATTGTTAAATACACTCGATAGATACATATTTGATGTGTAAAACAACTATAATCAACACATGCATTTGAATAAATGCTAACTATATATATAGAAATATAATCCATAACATATTGCCACTATCACAACTTAAGATTTGATAGAGAATGTGACTTACAGATTTTGTTTATTTATCTCTTTCTTTTTGACTTTATTTATCCACTATAAGAGTTTACATTGAATTGCCTAGTTGCTAAGTGTCGTGTGTAGATTATATGCATCTGAATAAATATTAATGATACGCACAGCAAAATAATTCATAAAATATTGCCGATATCACCACAAAAGATTTGCTAGAGAATGCGACAGAGATTTTGTTTATTTCTTTTTGACTTTATTTACCCACCGTAAAAGTTTACTTTGAATAGCTTAGTTGCTGTCATGCGATCTATTCTTTTCATTCTCCCATATAGTATTTTGTGAGGAATAGACTTACTTATTGATACTATAGTCAGTCACTTCCATCATGAAAGAAATACTCAAAACGGAATAGGAGGCATTCAATTTATCAATTTTGTCATGAGCCAATTTCTATCTGCGCTCGAACCTTTTATTCTCCATTACCATGACACTAAAACCTGCACCCTTTCGTTAACTTGTCGATTCGTTGTGACCGCAGATACATTCCGCTGAGATTACACGCCTTTTCCGCAGTGCTCTGGCGCGTTCCGTTATGTATTAAGACGTAACTTGCACCCGTAAGTTTACTCCTATTGTATTAATTAAGAACAACATAGGTACAGTAGCAAGACAAAAATATATTGAAATATTAACCAGCCAGTGTTTTCATTTCATGCAATTGGAGCCATTAATAAAATAATGATCTATTAACACATTTTGTTAATTATTCAGTAGCCATAAAAATGTGTGTTTTTGACTACCATAAGCATTTATTTGTGATGGCAATGAATGATTGTGGCTGTTTTTAGTTATATGAGTTATTATTATTTTAGAGCGCCCTTCAGTGGAACAATGATATCGACCGTGGAAAGGAAAAAGGACATAACCCACAGTTTTTTCAAAACAGGTTTTCTTCGATAATCAAAATGTATCAAACTTGATACACATTCTATCAAAAGGATGCAAACAGCAAATGCCGAATTAGTATCTAAATTTAGCTTTTCAGTTTGAAAAAGATGACCTTGTAAAAAATTAAAACCAAGAAAAAAGACTGAAATAAATGTTAAATATTAGATTATGTCAATTAAACACCAGTTTAGAAAGTCTTCGTGCACTTCAAGGTTGTGTATAATTCATAATTTGCATATGGCCCAAAATCATCAAAACACGTTTTTTGCGCCTCCTGTAAAATTTGATATGTGTGGGTTACGTCCTTTTTCCTTTCCACAGTCGATATAATATAGTGCATACATAGATCTTTGTTCTTCTGAACTTTTATAAATTTTTTTTCACAATAGTCTACAGTTACAACAAAAAAAATGCAAAGTGGTTAATGGAAGTTTATTGTTAATACAATGTTATATCAATAACTCGAAAACATTACAATTTTTTAAAAATAATAATCAATACATTTCGGATCTTCATCTCAGTTAGATAAAATAACAATCATTCTAGTATAAATTAAAGATACAAATTTTGAGTTAATTAATGTTGGTCATATGTGTGTTTAGCCAGAAACATTTTAGTATAAATAGCTCAAAAAAAGACAAATTAAGAGGTTGAAACGAACAAGCCCGCATACCAACACAATAATTGTCGACCTTATTGCAGGTCTTTGGCATACAATAATGTCGTATGGTAAACACTCGCTGCAAAATGAATTATGGAAATTCACACATGCGTTATCGCAATACACCTGTGTTCATAAAAGACTTAATATCCCTCAGAAACAAACAAATGACGCAATACAATAAACAGTAAATGTTACACTGGGAAAAATTTACTTGTTATTTCGGAATGTAATTACCTTTGATGGTTTATTTGAAAACTTTTAGAAAATTAAATATACCCTAGATCAGAGGTGGTGAACTTGCTGCCTTTTGGAATTTTTTTGGAACTTTACATTAGGAGCAGACACGGTTAAAAAAAAAATGTATACCTTATTAACTCTCGCGGCTCGGAGACTAGAAAAATACTTCTTATTGCCTTATTCTTATGAATTTCAAAAAAAAAATAGTCTAAGGGCTTTAAAATATCTCTCTGCATCATTCCTCATACATTTTTTTATAAAAATCCGTGGTTTTTTAATAAATAATCATATTTTAAGTTGCGCGTAAAAAAGACGTCATTTCAGTGCAAATATGTATTTGCAACTGATGCGTTCACGCGTAGTTATCTTACGAACGATCGCTGATAAGCTGGCGCTTATCTCATTATCGCATCGCGTTATCGTGTATTTATATAAACTACAAAAGGTCCAAAAAACTATGATATAAGAATACCTTAATTATAAACATTGTATCACCCATATTAAAATAGATATTTAAGAAAATGTGGGTATTGGGGTCGCATTTCTTGAGCTTAGAACCGGAAAAGTTAAAGTTTCTTGAAACGGTTTTCCAACCATGCCCTTATCATGTTGAAATTATCTAGTCCTGATGGACACAAGGTAAAATGGGTGGGATTAATCAATATCAATAATAATTGTCTAATTAATTCCAAAGAATAAAATTTGAAAAAATCAATTACCTTCTGGGTATAAGAACTTGTTGTATAGGGTGTCAACAGTGTCGTCTGGTAGTACAGGACATGATTTTTGCAAAAGTATTGGTCCGGTATCCAGTCCATCGTCAGCCCAGAAGATGGTCAAACCGCCAACCGTGTCACCCTCAATAAGAGTCCTGGAATTATAACGAATAAATTTAATAGAAATTACAAAGCTAAATATCAACTATTGTATGTTTCTATGTTTCGCGGAACACTGGTGTTTCATGGGACCAAAACAGGTGTTTCACAAAAATTTAGAATGGTAATATACGCTGCAACACATTTAAGCATTTCATATTAAAGATCAAGTGATGATAAATCTTCAATGATGTTTAAAAAATCAAATATCTAGGTACAGGCGAAGATTTTGAATCATTAAGAACTTTATTTACTTATATTTCTATGTAACATAATTTTAAAATAATTAATTATAATAAATGATTTAACGACATATATTTTTTCAATGTTTTTACTTTTGTGAATAACCTGACCAAAAAAATAAGCTGTGTTCTGGTAACATTTCCAGATTTGCGAAGTGTTCCATTGCACAATAAGTTTGGGAAACCCTGGTATAAAGAAATGTATATGTTTTATCTCTATATGGATTGACTATATAGTAATCACTTTTAAGGTATTCAACATCAATTTTTGGTGGAAATGTGTATTGATGGCTTAGTTCCATAGTACTTTTTTTTACCATGTCCACTCCCAATGTGGAGCATATGGACTCCTAATGGAGTTTATCTCAACAGAAGTGTTTCTACAAGAACTGCTTGTTACTCAGTTGCTCAACCTCCCTTTTTTCCAAAGAGAGTAGGAATAGAAGGATAGGGATAGGACAGGACTAGTGGTTAGCTAATCGATCTCGATACGCCCCATTTATATATTGGATGGGTGGGAGGGGAGAATTCAATACATCACATACATCCATGCCTTCGAGCAGAAATTCATAATTCGATTGAAAAATCAATTTATAAAACTGTACTGGGATTCGAACTTGTGACCACCGTAACCGAAGCCAACGACGTTGACCACTCGACCACACAGGCGGCTACTACAACTAGAAATTGATAGTTTTGAGATATGACTGACCAAAGTTTTAACACATCTAAACTGAGTTGTAGAAAAGTGATAATTATTATTTCTCTCATTTTTTCAGTAAATCATTTAGTCGTTTATCTCAATTCAAACTCGCAAACCATAATTGCAATCTTGGCAAACCATAAAATAATATTTCGAGTTGTATTTACATGGAGCTGAGAAAAGATTGATTATATTTATTTATTTCCATATTCAAACATCTACCTACCGAGAGAACACTATTACGTTTTTCCAGTTGTAATTTTATGGAGCTATAGAAGGAAAAGTATTCGAATATATTTGGTAAATAACATGAAATTTTCGACTTATTGTTCTATGGAAGTCTTTCTTTATTCATTATTTTGAACAAAATCTAGAGTTGATCATAATTGTTTGATATTTCGATATGTTAAATTATTTGCAGAGTGAAGAAGGAATATAAACCACAGAGCATACTATTTGCAAACATTTAGTGTATCGAGTTGTCAATGAATGCGTTCACACCATACACAGATAAAGATTTGAGGGTTTAAGGAGTTGCAAACCTCTGCAAGGCACTCATTTGCTTTTCCCCGTTGTATTGACATAATCATTTACAAACAACTGAGTGGCAAAACAAAATAATACATTTTGTTTTATATTTGTGTTAGAAGATAAAAAGTATGGAAATTTTTGTCCAAATTTTACTTAAGCTTATCTACCGAAACTTTTAATACTATTTTTGGATTTGTATAAACATGTTTTATCTTCATTGGACGGGCGACGAGTTATCGCAGACAAAAACAAAATAATAAAATGTAAATTAAACGTTAGTGTAATCCGCCAATGATAAACATAAGCCAACTCACTCGTATCGTAGCAAAAACAACTTAAAACATAGTACAGTGGAACCCCGATCTACCGTTCTCACGTTGTTCGTTTTCCCGCATGGTTCGTTCATTTTTCATAGTCCCGGCCAAACACCCATAAGAACAATGTAAAATAATCCCGCATTAACCGTTCCCCGATTTACCGTTTTCCTCGATCTATCGTTCAAATATTTTGGTCCCGTCAAAAATGTTATCCCGATTGACCGTTTTCGTTGAATATTTCTCATAAATAATCTTACCTCGCATTTCGTTTCGCGATTTTTTCAGTGAAACCCCGATCTTCCGGTCTCACTTTCTTCGTCTTTATAAGTGGATCATTTATTTTTTACTCAACCAAGACCCCACCCCGTAATAGCAATGTTTAGTAATTCCACGTTAATCATTTCTCGATTTACCGATTTCTTCGATCTATCATCTAAATATTATCGTCCCGTCCCAGTTACTATCTATCCCGATTGACCATTTTTGTAGGATATTTTTTTCGTTCATAAATAATCTTACATTTCATCTGGTTGTATAAATTTTTCTAATTCAAAAGTCAAAACTAAAATGCCTAAATAAAGAAAACTAGAACTCTAGTTGAGAAACTGAAAATAACTAAAGACATTGGAAAAAAATCAGGAGAAAAACGAGTCAACATAGCAAAAAGGAGTTAGTGGGGTAAATGCCTATTCAATCAATAAACATATATATATATCTATTCAGCATACGAAGCACATGTCATACAATATGGAGAAGAACAAAGCACTTGTATATGCCAATTTTGTAGTTATACTAACCACGATATGGATGAGGCACCCCGATGCCTCGGAAGCAGTGAGGGATGATAACAGATACTCTGATATACGGGGTAGTTGATAACTTCCATCGGAATAAATTGCGAGCAGAACGGTAGTACGTTTAATTCTGCCTTCACCTAGAAACAAAATAATAAAGAAATGGTGAAATTAAATGTGATATTATGATTTACCTATCTTTATCTAATTGTAAGCAAGTCATGAAACAACAATGAACTAAGATGAACGCCCAAGAGTAACCACTCTCTACATGACCAGTAAACTATATCTATTTGATCACATGTTTGGTGAAGGACTTGAGCAGGATATAAAGACATACTAGTGTTTTTTATACTACTTGCTTATACCATTGGGGTTATTCTCATCATGGGTCACTAAATGTCATCGCACACACAGCCACCAAATGTGGTAAGTTACAGCCACTAGTAGTGACCACCGGCGGCGGCCGTGAACGCCTAAGTCGAGTCACCGGCAGCAGCCATTAGCTGAGTTTATTAGTAAGAGAAATTGAGAAAGGCCGATGTGTGAAAATGGATTCTCTGTTACTAGCCTTTGCGTTCATAGTAATTTTACAAAGACAATGAGAACCCTGCAAAAATAATAGACGTCTGGTTCATCGACAATATTTAATTCTTCCAATCCTTACTAATCTTTATTGGGATAAAAATCTGAACCAACATCTTAAATGGCAGGAAGTTCTTGAACAACGCATCAAATTAAGTAGGTACACAATTAACACACGCTTGCTTTTCAACTCTCGTTAGAAGACTTAGAAATGCTGACATTTCTACTTTGTCTGCCCATATGCTCGACCACTAACAGCACCATCTGCCTCAGTTTCTAAGCCAAGCTATGATTTTTGTATTTGGTTTTTACAGTTGCCATAACTTAAATGTTATAATTGCAATTATGTTCACTGTTTTTGATGTTGTATCTTGTATGATTTTTTCAACCAATCAATAGAGTTCGACTTAGGACAAACTGTAAATCGCAAATACAAAAATTGTGAATATTAGAGACCCTCCTAAATGAGTGTTTAGATTATAATAAATACGAGAATAACCTCGCATGTGTGCTGTGTAATGCAGAAAGAGACACACGCAAAAGATATCTATGTAATCAGCATTATTTATTAATATATAAAAAGTTACACGACATCACAAGAAACTACTAAAAAGAAAGAATAGTTTTCTTACTCGCTGCCTAACAACAACATAAATGATTATTAATTATCTTATTTTGATTAGTTATTTTTACCCAACTTATTTTGATAAGTTACTTGTTTGTGAAAAATAAACGGTGATATGGTTCAAATAAAATCACAATCCACAAAAGAAAATTTTCCACAAGATTTGTGTTTTATCAGGGAAGCACAGGTCGTGTCATAGGCCATTTATACGATAAGAATGCATTTCTCAAAAACACTTATTTCATTGTTCATTATAATGGAAGAAATTTATTTTAAAGACTGAATGTGAATCAATGTTTTAATTGTTAATTCATTTATATATAAGAACAGAATTTCTCATCATTAATTGCACTAATACTCTCTCCGAACACCATAGTATAAATCAGCACAATAATTCGCAGTAAATTAAGTCGCTTGCTGTGGTTTAGTTGGTTAGAGCTAGCTCTACCAATCAGGTGGGTCTGGGTTCGATTACTGGTAAGGTCAATGTCAAATTTAAATGTGGGTGTTTGTGATGGCAATTCTCCTCGAGTGACTTGCAGAAAATTCTCATAGTTTATCTCGTATGATATTTTTACATCAAAATATTTGGCGCATTAACATTAGCTGTAATGTCAAACTTTTTTTTTTTAATAAACATATATATCGCCCGCTGTGGTCTAGTTGGTTAGAGCTTACTCTACCGATCAGCTGGGTCTGCGTTCGATTCCCGATAAGGTCAATGTCAAATTAGATTTTTTTCAATTTTAATTTGAGATCTAAGACATGGGTGTTAGTGAAGTCAATTCTCCTTGAGTTAATCTCATGTGATTTTCAAAAATTCTCAATGAGTATATCTCGTATGATCTTTCAACTTAAAAATATTTGACGCATTGGCGTAAGCTGTAATCTCAAATATTATAAGTTTTTTTAAAAAAAATATATAACTGAAATATTGGAAACATTGGATATTTTTTTTCTTGCAACAGGGAGATGGTATAATTTTGTTTTATATTTTCGTTTTTTTTGCTCTGCCGTGAATTTCTAAATTTTTCTCAATTGTGACAGTACTAATCCCGGGATTTCGGGATCCGGGATCCCAGGATTGGAGACCCTAATAGAAGCCAATAAATTTGGATACAAATCAATCTATAATAGATTCAATTCCGTGACCCAAGCTGAAGACTTGTAACCAACAAGTGGATGAAAGCCCAACAGGTTTCACCACCCAACTACATGACCAGCAATATTAAATTTACAATTTATAAATATCTTACTATAAGTGAGATAATGAGATTTCATCACATTTGATTTAGTATGTTGTTTGTTTTTAAAAATATAATAGTTATTAAAAAAACAAATTCCGCTTTAAGCTAGTTTCCATTCAAATATTTGTAAACATTTTAGTATGAAATATTGTTTACTTTAATAATAATACACAGGGTATAACAAATATGTATGTAAAAGATAATTAATTACAACAAGAAAAGACAAATGAATCATGAGTAATAAAGGAACAGCTGTAAACAATAATTCCTAATAGACAATAGCACATAGGCGCTTTCTTATGCAATTAGGTGGTTGCCTTATACTTGAAACCCAAAGAAAAAGGGTTTTTTAACAACGAGTGTAAGGGTTATTTCTCGTTTTACAGAACAAAATCTACCCAATGTGCTTTAAAACGAGAAAAAAATTCTTAACACGCTTTGTTTTACACATGTCTTTTTCTTCTTTTAAAGCATACTTTTTATTCAAATGCAAGTGAAAGCACTTGTATGTAAAACCGGCTACTGCCATGTAAGTAAGATATGATGCTATTATTTGCAAACCCAGCTCGTTCCAAAATGGTTGAATAATGAATCTTGAACTTCATTTTGTAAACAATACACATTTTAAAATTATTTTTAGTTTTACATTACAGTGGAACCCCCAATTACACTACCCGAATTACGCGCTGGCTTGAAATATTCGCCGCAAATCCCCCAATTGCACGGTCGCATTCCATTGTCGCTACTAAGAGACAGTCGTCTGTGCCGCGCATACAGTCAAATGTTGGCTAGCGTCTGTGTATTCAACACATGCCAGGCTATAAACGCATAGCTGGGCGTCTGTCTGCGGGATATTCACTACTACAAAAACTAAATATTTCGTCCATATTTTTTTTTTGCAAAACTAAGGGAAAACATAGTGTAAATGGGGGTTTAACTGTACTTTAAAGTGATATTGTGTTATCAAAACAGATGTGAGACAGCTTTCTAAAAAAAATTTTTTTTACGAAATTACATTGTTGGTTGTTCTTTCACCAATTTTGGAACGAGCTGGGTTTGCAAATAATAGCCTCATATTATAGTCAAAGTTCTGGTTACAGTTAAAAATAAACAAATATAAGGAGAAATATTGACACCTAATGAATTATCTGAACAGGTGTTGTTCTAAGTGAGCTGCATGTTATTTAGTTCCTTAAGAATAGTTAGGATGAGGCTGGGACAAGACCGGTAGTTTGCTCATCATTCTAGCCACATAATTCATGAATCATAATTCATGAATCTATTAAAAAATGAATTTGTGAAGGGTTCATATTGGGATTCGATCCTGAGAACAACACAACAGAAGACAATGTAAGAATTTTCAACAGGGAATAAAAACCAGGAACATGTTGCCATGCCGATTGTCATATTATTATAACTATATAAAACCATAGATATACTGTTTGTTACAATCAAAAATAATAATATTCACACTAACCGATTTGTACTGCTCGATGACACTTGGAATAGCTTGGCCTTTGATCCTCCATGCTTTGATTTTGAAGACCGGAGTGCCATTGGACGCTGCAATTGTGGCTATTGTATAAAAAAACAACAAATTAGTACGATTAACCCTTTAAATCCCAGACCATTTTGGAAAGTGCTCTCGAAAAATACCAAGGCATATTTCCCTAAAATCGGTAGTCTTGATTGTATTATTTATCTCAGCTAAGATTAACTTTGAAGTGTTCATTTTTTTATAATTTCATCTTTATGATGTATAGTATAATAATTAATTGTCACTTTGCTGGAATATGGAGTCAATGAGCGTGTGACGCACCAGTGAGTCATTAGCTTGCTAGTGGTTAGAAAGCTGATTTTTATCTTGTCCAACAACAACGAGCACACAATACATAAACAGTAAAAATGAAATTCCTTTCTGTATAAAGCCACAAGTAACCTAAAAAGGTATCATAATCTTTCTCGTGCGTAATGTGTTAAAATTTATATGGTAATTATTTTTCGTCATGAGCTTAATCGGTTTGACTTACATGAGAAAGTATTACAAACAATACAATCTGTTAACACTTTTTATGCAAACATTTTATCATGCCATTGTACACAGAATTTAAATACCAAAACATAAATGATCTCATAATGAAGTTGTTTTTAAGGTAGATGAGTTTAATTATGTTAACCAATAAAAGATAAAAATATTTGATTAAAAATTACGCTTGTACGCCTAATACTGTTTTGTAGGAGTGTCACTATGGCCAATTAACTTGTAGAGAGAAGAAGTAGCACACTGCCGGAGCATTTTTTTTTTTTTTTACGCGCACCTGCATCCGTTAAAAAAAATATATCTCTAAAACTAGTCATCTTTGAGTATAATAAAAAGCATTATTAAAATAAAAGATTGTTTATAATGTACAAAAGCTTTATTTGTATTTTTTTACATTGTACAAATTAAAATAAAAGAATTATAACGATTAAAATATTGTTATCAAAATAAAAGCTTTTTTTGAATTTTTTTACATTGTATATGTTTAAAAATTAATGTTAAACAATTAAAACGATTAAAATTACACAAAAAAAAAACAAAAATTTATTATAAAAATATTATATTACAAAACGAACATATTATTTCTTAAGAGTCGACCTTGTAACGCAGATATTACTCGTATGACAAAAATATTTATCGAAACCGAAAATAAAATTATGCATCAGTATCTCAAAGACATTATTTATGTAAGCTGATTATAACAAATGATATCAAATTAATCATATCAATCTGAATCATATCATTATCTGAATAATATTATCATAAATCAGTGTAATCCGATAGCGAAATGAACCATAATCAGCGGTCCCGTACGGGACCATTGGGCGTTTAAAGTTTAATATGTTTAGTGTTACTTTAGTGCAATTTTAATTTATAATATCTCTGCATAAAAAGATTTATGTAGTGACTAAATAAAAATCAGTAGAAAAACTTATGTTGAGAACCTTCATTAGACGTCCATATGCTTAACATTGGGAGCGGACTTGGTTAAAAAAAACATAAGCATAAATACTTTTTTTTTATATGAACCCATAATATGTACGTAATAGAAGGCATTCAATATAATATTATTAAATTGAATGGCTTCTTTTATGTAAACACGAACTTCTATTATAAATTAGCATTCCTTACTCAATGGTTACAATTATGTTGATTTTAATAATAAATTACGATTTCGATTACTTTGTTACATGCGCTTTGATGAAATCATTTTAAAAAAAAATACATATCAATATCAGCTAAGCAAATAAAAATATTCTTTGTGTAGAGGTTTTGTATCAAGTCTTTAAGTGTCACTTAAATAGTAATACAAAGCGTCATTTTGATTATGAACAAATAAAAAATTCATTTACAACCACATGTTTTCACTTACCTAAAGGGTCTTCTCGGTTTCCTTTATCTAAGACGGTAAAAACTCCAACAATTACGTGACCATCTTTGACTAATAGCTTAAAAACTTCTGCTGCAAAAGTACTCTGACCAATCAGAGCGATTCTCAAGGAACGGTTTGGCGCCTAAAATTGCAAGTTAACATCTGTCAGTTTAAACGTCAAATGGAAAAAATAAGCTCAATATAATCCTTCGACTCAACTGATTACAATAAAACATAATATTTGTAACGAAAAATCATTGTAAGATTGATATGTAAATAATGTATTTATTAAAATACTTTCGTATTAAACGTACAATTTAAAACTATTAAAAGTAAACATTGCAATAGGTTACAGTTGTTTAAAATTGATTGTACATTTGTTTCGATAATTTAGACGAGTTGAACGTTTAGAATTTAAATAAAATATACTGGAGTATTTATTTATTCAATAAGATGTAATTATATAACAAAACAAAATAAAATACCTGTTCACAAATTGAGACCGGCGGCATTTTATAAAATATTATTTATTTAACTCATGAAAAACAAAATAAACTTCAGAAGGACCGTTTGCTGTTTTATTAAATTGATATACTGTAGCAAACCAATCCCTCCAAAGCCAACTCGTGCACTAAAACTTAACTTTTGAAAATAAAATACAGAAATTACGTACACTGTAACACAAAGTTATTATAATGTCAGTGTGCACAAACACATGTAAAATGAATTTACTCACACACTTGTGTGAATGCAAACGTTCAGAAACTTTGTTGGGATGCCAAAGTATAACATTTTTTTCCTTATTTCGTTTAAGCATAAATACAAAACCCGACATCGAAATGTTATAATTTAATTTAACGCCTTAAGTAATGATGTAATATTTAATATTTATTTAAACTCTTTTCTTAATATTTTTCAAAATATGCTATCACTTCAAGCAATTAATAGAGTACCTAGTGAAATGGCAATGTATTATTATAGATTTTTAAAAATTCATTAAACAGACCATAGAGATGCACATCACGTCTACAAAAACTCTGAAAGAGTTGTATAAGAGAATATTTTTTAAAGAAGAAACTTTAAAAAACATTACACAAAGATAATCGATTGATTTATACGTACACTGTAAAATTGTAATAATAACTTAATATGTATTATATAATACATGAATAAGTTAGCACACGACATGAAAATGTAAAACGGTAATAATTAGTTTATATTTGATTTAATATTATTTATTTACTTTCATTCGAAAATACATTTTCCTTTATGTTGGGATTTTTTGGTGTGAGAGAACACTGATATGGACACATTTTAAGAATAATTTTATGCCAAATTGATTTCAAACCTATTTTTAAGGTAGAGGAGATTCGTTCAATTGGTACCTGCATTGAAAACTATGAAATATCTTCACTTTTTGATTTCATTTTGCCATAATATTTCTGTCTTTGTTAAAACGGCCATCAAACAAAGGTTATGTATAAACAATACATTTTAATAAATAAAAAACACGATATTTTTTAAAAAAATGTACTTATTCTACATACAGTCTGCCCAAGAATGTTTCACGCACCTTAAGAAAATTCAATTTTGTATTTTAAAATGTCGTTTAAGAGTACAGATGAATATATCTTTATAAATATAATTACAAATTTGTCTAAGCATGTAACCACATCATAAATATAAGTGTTTTTACCGTTTATAACATTTGGAACAGCTAATAATGAGCTTTTGATAACCAGGGTAATATTTTTTAATTTAAATTTGCGATTTTTTTTTTATCAATTGTTAATTATTGATAACTTTCATGGAATATTAAAATACATTGAAAAATCCATATTTTCTAGAAAGATTTTTATTTCAATTCATATCTAATTTCCCACTTTAGCTTTTATGAGAGTACTTAATCTTATCATATACGTATCTTATATTTATATAAAAATTAATGTTTTTTTTCGGTCTCTATAGACTGGAAAACTGCTGATCCAATTCCAATAAAACTTCGACAACCTTTTAGCTTGCACTTCCGGGAAAGTTATAGACATATTAAAATTAACTTACAGTGTCGATGATATTTATAAAGATACTAGCTGGTACCCGACAAGCGTTGCAATGCCACTCGAATAAAGAAAGTGTTTGTGTTTTAAATGTGTTTATTGAAGTCCATGCTTTCTTTTTTATCTGTTTGACGTTTGCTGCCGATTGTCTATGGTGCGACACACGCGCCACCTATTGTAATTAAATTGTACTATAACTTTCGCGTAAGTGCAAGCATACGTTGTCAAAATGAACTGTATGGCAGACATACAAACATTGACTTTTATATATAAGACCTATAACATTCCCGGAAGTGCAAGCAAAATTTTTGTCAAAGTTTTATTGCAATCGGATGAGCGGTGTGGCAACGCATAAAGTACGAAGAAACAAAAATTCATTTCCATAACTTTTCATGACTAGTTCCATTCTCTGATCATGATTGTGTGACTTTTATTTCGTACGTTGAGCCTTTTTTCGTATTCGAAATTATTTTTCTATGATTACCGTTTCTAAAAAGATGTGCCTCACTACAAAACTGCCTAAAACAAATTATAAAATGAATATAAATAGTAAAAAACATAAATTAATTATAAATTAATGTTATTGTATTCTTACTATTAATAATCTGTAGTACATGGGAACCTTAAAAATATGAATTCCAGAATATAAGATATTTATTTCTTCATCTAGTTTTATGAGACTCGACACAACTAATAGATTAAAACCACTTCAAAAATACTTTCAAACCTTAAACGTATAATCAATGCATGCATAAGCATCAAAATACTCTTAGCATTTACATATAATAGTTTACAAAACATAAAAAATAAATTGTACAATACTCGTTGGATTTCTTGAAAATAATCAATTAAAACTCTCTTTGTTGATAATTTCGTATTCGAGATTATGTAAGAACATTTAATAAGAAAAAAACCGTTTCATAAATGTGGAATTAATACAAATTAAATATAGAATGCTTTTCCATCAAGTATTGACAGTGGACACAGGAATTATGTACGTAGCAGTTTTTAAAAATAACCATAAAATAATGGCTTACTAACGTTATGTAATATAATTCACAATGTACTTTCTGTCAAATATATCAAAATATTTTTTGACGTTCTATATATATCTCATTGTGTATTAAAAATAGTACAGTATTAATCGAAGTGTTTGTATTTGTTTTAAAAACAAAATACTACAGATTCTAATTGCAAATAAAACTAATCTAAGAACATCGCGCCGGTAAACGTCAACTCACTATATCGCTATATTAATTAATGCTGTCAGCTCTTTAAACTCGATGACAGCGCATTTTGAATGGCGGCCATTTTTGTTTTTATCGACTCTCAGTACTTAAAACGTCAAAAAAGACGTATTGATATTTTAGTTTTTTCTACACTGTAAGTTTATTTTAATATTCTTATAACCTTCCCTGAAGTGCAAGCTAAAAGGTTCTCGAAGTTTTATTGCAATCGGATCAGCGGTTTTCCAGTCTACAGAGATCGAAAAAAAGCAAACAAACTAACATTCATTTATATATATATATATAAAAGATATAAGACAAGATAAGATAAGATAATTCGTGTTTTCTTTAAAGACATTTTTAAATACAAAACTGAATTTTCGTAAGGTCCGTAAAACACTTGCGCAGACTGTATATTAATAATGATCAAGAATAATTTAATATTTTTAAATGATTCAACAACTACTTTTTGAGTCAATTTTTATCATTTAATGAGTCTAGTTTTTAGCTATAATAAACTTAATGGTTAAAATTTGAACGTGGAGCTATGGTTTTGATGTTAAAGTATTTACTAGTAGTTTTTTTTTGAATATTTAGATATGCATAAATATCTTTAAGTAGACATTTTCGAAAATTATTATTTACATCGCAGTGGTGTGATATGAAAGCGCTTTACAACACATTAATTATAATCAGCTATTTTTTATTATAACTTAATCAAACTATTTGAATTTAAAATACTATTCAGTGCAGTCTGCATAAACTAATACATTGAATACTTTTATGGAGAGAATGTATTCCTAAAATGAAACAACGTACCAGGGGTGGGCTGCCAATATCTTAACAAGGGGCTCGGTAAATCTTATCCGTTTATTTGTATCCATTGTAAAGTATCTCAAAAAAAGTTTTTTTTTATACGAGAACTGTTTGTTACTTAGTCGCTCAACCTTTCTTTTCCAAAAAAAGTAGTAGGAATAGAATGATAAGACTAAGACAGGACTAGTAATTATCTCGAACCCATGAGGTCCGGCACGGAAGCCCACATCGCTGAATGAAAAAATGAAGGGGCTACTAAGTTTCATAATAAAATTTAACCATCTAAAGAAATTGCAGTTAGGTGCTGATTTGAGCTAAGACGAATGATTTTCTTATATTAACAAGAGGCTCGACGGCCACGCTGAAATTTAACAAGGGGCTCGCGCGAGCCCCTCCGAGCCCCCTCCAGCCCACCCCTGCAACGTACTGAAAAACGTGAAGATTATTATTATAATTTATAAATTTTATAGAACCAATAAACGAAAATCAAAAAAAAAATCCACAATCTCTCGAGAATTCTTTTAAGCTCTGCGATTTCAAATCTTGCCTATGCCTCTACGTTTAAAGACCCAATAACGTAATTAATCATCAAGTCATGACGTTTAATATTAATTTACATTAACAATAATAAGTTAGGCCTACAAAGTGACAGCTGAATCTACAACGTAAAAATTGTTTGTACATATAAATAATCCAAATTGAACCTCTTTCCCCTATGGCATTTAGGTAATAATGCATGTCTTAATATAAAAACGAAATTATGATTTGATAACCAGTTTGATCGGGAAAAGGGAAATTCAATCGCAATCGCCTAGTTATAATAAGTATATACTGAATAAGCAGTAAAAAGAAATCTGTTGCACAAAATTGCCCTAGGCTAACATTATAGACAATTTTACTTTATACCTACCAAAGGCGTTCCAGTAAACGTTCAAATCTCACTATGCATCTTATTACATTTCGATCTAAGTGATATTTGTATTGTAAATATTGTGATACAGTTCAAATCTTGGAATAGTCTTTCAACATTAGTATCTCAATAGATTAATTTCATGTTCACAATCATAGCCCCCTATATTTATCAAGCCATGTTGCACGACTTGGCAACAGTGTATTAAGACCGCTTATCATACCATATACAAAATATAGTTACTAGGGCTTGTCGGTTTTTTGGCAAAATTTGTGACATTCGAAAACCGGTTTTTCAACTCCGTAACCAGTTGGGCCAATTTTTTCATAAATGGGTCTATAAACAAAATAACTGACAATTTGGATCTTTTATTGGATGGCTTAAAGACCGCATGCTCAACATCATTACCCAGCGAAAGGGTATTTTTGATGTCAGGAAAATTTGTTATAGTGGTCACTTTGTGTTTTCTTAAATTATATTTTCTGTAGAGTAACACCAAATAACTTCTTGTTGTGAAATATTATGTATATAAATAAACAACATAAAAAATTGAACTTTTTCTCGCTATTTTAATTGAATTATCCATTTTTTGTAAAACTTTTAAAACCGGATAAAACCGGTTTTCAAACAATATTGACATTCGAAAACCGGTTTTTTCAATAGACGGTTTTTGTATAAGCCGTAATAGTTACCCTTTAATAAATGTCAAATCGACTAACAATTTATTTGCTATATTTACGTTAGAAATCCATGATTTAATCTTAGTTCATTGTGTTTATTTTGAGATCTGTCCATTTTTTTAACAATGCTAAATTAAACCAAATTAAATCTGTATCTATTTAAAATTAAAATGAGGGAATGAGAAGGAAAAATAAGTGACAGACTCTTTTTATTATAACATTTTTCCGCAATACAAAGACAAATAAATGCATTAATTAATTTTAACAGCTTTTCAACAAAATTTTACGAAGTTGCTCATAATAATGAATGAAACCAATTTGTTCGATTTAATGTTAAATATATTAAGCCAGGCGTGTCGAGTTGATAATGTATTTTTTTCGTCTTTGTCTACTTCTTGGTACAGGTTTTCTTCCATCTTACCCACTGATGAGGTCTTGTCCATAGTGAACTGGATTACTGAAATCTAGTTTGTTGTCTCATGATGTTTCTTTGGTACACTCGTTAAAAAAATATTGCTTATCAAACATTAACCCTTAACTGTGCCAACATGCTACTCTTTGTCAACAATGTTGATCGATTTTATAAAAACAATGCTAAATGAAACATCAACAGTTGTTTGCTTCACACTCCTCCGTTATAGTACTAGCTAGAATTTATATGACTATTTCTTTTTAGCTCCCAAAAGCAGACGCTATCATGAAACTGTGAATATTTACTAGTTCGTCGACATTATTTCTAGCTTTTCATTTGATATACTTTAGTACAAATGTGTAAGTTACTTCACTGCCATGAAAATGTTTGATACATACTACCGTATTGACTGTAGTAGACGAATTTTGATGTGGAATTGCTTTAAGCCATTTTCTTTTCATTTATACATCAACCTTCGGGAAAGCAAATGTTGAGACTGCACAGTTACTTAGCAAGGATTAGCTGAAGTTTGAATTGCATCCTGGAACACAGCACCGTCTATGCATCTAAAAACATCACGTAGAAAATTACATTAGGTTAAAAAAAAACAATTTCTATACTTAAGCTATTATTGGTCGCATTAAATGCAGCAACTGTGTATATGTTAAACGACAATAATTTTACAATTTCACATATCTTCGGTAAATATTTTAATTATGCCATGCCAACTAATTCATGAAATATTGTTTTTCAATATATGTAAGTTTAATTAAATACATACACTCTGTTTTTAATTTGTAATGTCAGTACTTGGTATATTCCAACTTAATTTTAATATTATCCCTTTCTGTAAATGTAGGGTAGTTTTCGAAAAGAAAAAAAGGAAGAATGAGGCTTAAGTAGTCACAGAATACACTGTTAAGAAATCTTCAACACAAATACATTAAATTCGACGAAAAAAACATTGAATGCGGAGATAATATATAAGCTATCACTGGATTTTCATATAAACTGTATGTAAATCTTTATTGGACCACATCAGTAACACAGACTAGAAGTCGATTGCGTGGCGCTGTTTGGTCCCAGCTTTGGATGTAAGTGGTAATGACACCATTTTCTCATCTTTGTTTTACAAAATTATTACCTATGGATACAATTTTGAAAATAGAATATTTCCATCACCAGATGGATAAATAATGTAAATGACATAATACATTTCATCGAGTAAAAATAAAAAATATCATAAAAAGAAAAGCTAAGCAAATTAATCTTCGTAAGCAAATCATTTAGATACAATCACTGTAAAAATTGCTAACAAGTTCCAATAGTGTGTTAAGTGCAAATATGTGAACAATTCTTTCTGTTCAGGAGAATAAATAATGTTTTTCATTTGGTTCTTAAAGGGCTAACAATATATCGGAAGTATTTTTAGGAAAAGTGTTAAACAATGGTCTGCAACTATTATTTATGAAAGCGGGCACAAAAAAATATCTAAAAGTCATTTTTTTATAATTTTGGCCACTATCTTTGTTAGACTACGGTAGGGCTGATTATTTTAAATTCTGTCCGCTTTATTAAATCACTGGTCATATTGATATTACTGAACATGTTGATATATTATTATAATAATAGTGAACCTTTGTTTTTTTACTGTTATAAACGGAAAACTCTGCAGTCGTTATTCAAATTCTTTTTTGATAATCAAAATTTTCAGCTGTCCCGAGTTTAGATTTTCAGTTGATATTATAATAAAAACATGTAGCCCTCTTTTTACAACCACTCTGTGTTGGTATCATTTTTTTTTTAAATTTAATAACGTCGCGTAATATCAAATTGACCTGGTTGATAATAATTATTGTGGTAAGTGCATACTTACTTAGATACAGAAAGCAAAAAAAAAAATATGTTTACTTTTCCTAATTCCAGTAAAATCCGGATCGATAGCTGTATTGAAACCGGTTATTTCATAGATTTCTATTTAATCTGTCAACAAATACTTTTTATTTTAATATTGACTTTTGTAAATATGTCTGTAAAAACATATTTCAAGCGCATGGCAGCAATGCAGCTGGACGCAGTGACGTCCCATAACAGTTCTTAATTATGAATAAAAAAAATGTTAATCTGATTTGAAAATAATAGAAAACTAAGCCAAATGTAAATTTTTATAATTGAATTTCGTAATTTTTAACTGTAAGTCTTAAAGTCTTTAACTGTATTTTTAAATCTTAATTTACGTTTCACTACGGCCCGTTTTTAGGAATGGAATGGCGGGAAGGAATTTTAGACATGTAAGAACCGTAACCCAAGTCTACGACGTTGGCCATTCGACCACTAATCCAACCCTAGCCGTAATATTCTACCCCTACTTTCTTCGAAAAAGAGAGGTTGTAGAAAACTATAAACTCTATTAGGAGTAAAGATAAATTTATTTTCAATGCGGCTTGATATTTGATAAAGATGTGTAGTTATTTTTTGTAAGATGTCATAAACATTTCGATTAAAGACAATCTAATTTCATAATTTTATTTGTGTGAAAATTTTCAACTCCATGTCAAATTTTTGCATCAAATGTTTTATATATAACAATATGAAGTGCTTTTTTGGAAAACAAAGGTGCCGGAACTCACTTCTTGGCAAACTTATTACCAAAGACTATTTTTCTAATCCATGTCGGTTCCCAATGTGGAGCATATGGTTTTCTTGTGAAAGTTTCTCAACAGATTTTTTTTTACGAGTACTGTTTTTTCATTCAACCTCTGTTTTTTTGAAACAATAAATCAAGCATTAGACTCTTACTTCTGGTAAAAGTAGGTCTATTGACCTGGTATTGTTTTGTATTTTTTTTATTAACTTACGAGTGTTACGGTACTCGTCACACAACATTCATTTGGTTTCAAAGAAGAAAACAAAAGTTTTTAATAAAAAAAATCTAATATGTATTTAAAACATTAAAAATGCCGACAAAAGATGCCGGAAACCCGTTTCACTACGTTACATGGGAAAAAGTCTTTGATAATTTGTCATTACTCATATTTTATTTTACAGTTCTGCTTGGACTTTTTTTTCATAAATTGATAATGCTCACGATGAAAGTAATCGGTTCTAATCGTTTTTTATGAAAAAGCTTTTATTGTTATCAAATAACGGTGTCATTAAATTTATTTATTATCTATATTTACTTTATTTGCATCTGATTTTTATTGATAAATAAAATTAAAGAAGAGTTATATTTTTTATAGTAGGTACTAAGGACTGAAGGAAAGCTTGACACTTACTTAATTATATGAACGGGTAACTAATGCTTACCAAAGAAAAACTCTCGGATGAATTCATGTGTCCATTCAAGCTTGCAACAATGCGTGGATTAAAAAGTACGACTGGACAATATAAGCGCAATTAAATCAATCGAGGATTGAAATCTGGGTTGGTTGAGTTTCGTTTGCTGTAGGGCGAAATTATTCTAGTGGTATGGTTGGTCGTAAGAAAAAAGACAGGCTACGACTTTACCTGGGTTAACGGAGTCGTCACTAATAATAATTATTGCACGCTCAGACTACTTTATTGGAATACAACCACTTACTCGTCATATGTGATTATGACAAGGAGTGAAACAAAATTTTTAAGGCACTTTATTTCATTGAATTTGGCAAAGATTTTGTGGCACTTCATTAACAATTGATTAGAATTAACATTGTTTAAAAAAAATGGGAAGCTTTAAATAACAAAGGTTGAAACCAATACGATAAAAATCGATGACTTTTTGGGAGCCTCACATGTTTTTTATTTATTGGATATTATTGTATAATACTACTTATTTAAGTATCCACTCTGTTCGAAAATATTATAATTTTCTCCAATAAATCTTTATAAAAGGCAACACTAAAAAACAAATTCTGTTGCTGTCAAATTAACTGTCATTTTTATTAACTGTTAAAATTTTATAATGTCGATATCTAAATTATAATTGTAGATAAATGAATTACCCATGTCAATCAAAAGACTCTAAACAATCAAATAAAGTCATTCGAAATGATACTGACCACTGTTTATTAGAAGCTTGTCGGAAACTGAAACACATATGTGTGACACCAAGGTGAGCTTTCTCGGAATATAATTGAAACAATTTTTTAAACCCATTGAGTATTTCGTTTTTTTGGTAAAACTGTCATTTAGCGTGTCATGAATTATTTCGGCGAAAAAATTCACAATGTATGCTAAAAACAACGCCACGATTTAAAATCTTTTTTTGAGGACTTGATAATCGAGTTAAAATCACACATTAATATGAAAATCACGGATAAATTATGCGAAATACGAAAAAAAATAATAATATTTAAACTTCACAATTGTATATGAAATCTTCCGGATTGCGAAATCGGTCCGATTATTACAGATTTCGCCGAGAAATCGGTAATATTGGAAGCTATGTGTAACTACTTATACTTGCATCTTAGTTAAGATACGATTGAATATACATTTGTTTTTTTCATTTATTCCAAAAGTAATCAGAGATGATAACGTTTCTTAGATTTGTATAATTAATTCAAAAAAATAGTTCACAAACGATTTCTGTTTTTTTCATTTATGTGTTAGCGGCACCGACCTGGGGTCAATTTCGATTAAACGTTAATTAAGATAACCAATAAATGTATAATACTAATAGAAATTTTTGTACATGACAAGTAAAACATCCCCGAAAACAATAGGGCTGAAAATAGTAACACAGTCTTATTTTCTGAAAAAAGCGGTAGTGCATAAATAGAGATGTTAAAATTTCATGATTATTATAAATGACGATTATCTTGAAACAAACAATTATCTTGAAACAATGTTTTTTGACTTAACGTCTTTTGGCAGTATACCGATGATATGATAAACAAAATAATTATTTAATAATTTCACTTGCTCAAATACACCTTTGAATTATGGATAGAACAGGCTACATTGAACAATTCTACGTACATATTTTTATTTTTTGTCAATACGGTTTTAGGTTACTTACCCATCTATTATGTAGATTTATTTTTCATTTTATGTTGTGTGCATATTTTGATTTGAATTGTTTCATTTGTTCTACTGCTTTTTTCAGAAATGTAATCCTTAAATGTCACGGAGAAGGCACAAGAGGAGGAAATGCATGCGTAAATAACAGCAATAACAACTATTGTCCAAATTCTATTTATCCAACCAGAAGAATGCATCGTAATTTTTATGATTCCTGGCAAGACAGAAATAACTCAAATCAAATTGAAACACATCTGACGTGGAACGACGATGATTGTGGAACTTCGCAAAGTAACAGAGCATGGACGTCGAGAACACCGAAATATTTTGACGGGATGGCAGAAAGGCGTCCAAAAAATTCATCTGTTTTATTAAAAAATAAGCCTCTTCAAAATTATCCAAAAATTAAATTAAAAAAAGTTCTTGTTTCTAACAAGAAATACAAAAGAAATGATAACACTGATTGTGTTAATAAAACAAATCAAAGAGTTGGTTATGTTGGTAAATGTTACTGTAAAAATGACACTCTTTTAGATTGCAAACATTGTAAAAGTTATTTAAATGATGATTTATATTCTGACAAATCCTTCGGTGTCTCCAAATTATATCAAGAATATGAGCGACTAAATAGTAAATATGACAAAATAGCAACTTGCTCAAGTGAAGAATCATTACAAGATCCGTTGGCGGATGATAATAGCAATACTTTGTTGATGATCGACGCTGCAGACCTAGAGAACATCAGAGACTTCCGTAACAAATATTTCTTTGAATGTCATTCGGCTAAAACTAAATTAAACTCTGAAGTAAATATATTATCAGAATCACACAAAAGATGTCAGCACGAATTTTATTTGAATGATAATGACACCGTGGTACCCGTTAATAAAGACCACAAAAATAACAGCCGATGTTGCGAGTGCTACTTGCCTCTCGGTAAAACGAAATCTAGAGAGAATCTTTCTGGAATAAATGAAAAAAAAACAAATCATTCCCGTAATGAACAATCTTCTAGCTCTTGTAACAAAAATTCTATGACAAGCCGAAAGTTTATCAGGCATGTTATTCATTCGGATTCAAGTTTATCGGAGTCGTCTGACAATGATTCAAAAGATCCGGAAATGTTTATTAAAATTCCTGTCACGGAAGATATGCTTTTCAATGATAAGAAATATTGTTTAAAGAATTACAGAGGCAACAGAATGAGACGGATTCGACTGCAGGCTTGCGATAACTCGTGTCTTGCGAAAAGAAGAAAATAGCAAATAAATCTATGAGCTTAATAAGTTCAATGAAAATCAGAAATCAAGATTATTTCGATAACTTAAGGGTCACATGTTGAGAATGAGAAACATAGATAATCCACATTGAAACAATTCTCCAATACGAGTACAAAATTTGCAAAGAGTTTCCTATTATGTTATAGTTCACTTGAATCACTTTCTACCTAATCCTTGCATATATGTCACCAAATTATTTGTTCCACTTTTCATTAAAATTCAATAAATTTTGTCATAAATTTGGATAATTTGAGAGTGCACATGTTTCTCCTATTGACAACATTCAGAAATAATTGTGAGTTTTTTTGCATAATCGATAATGTCTGCAATGTCTGAATAAAGCCACCTCTCGGTTCAGTTGAACTTAGTTATGTGATCACTAAAAATATTAGTACACGGTCCATATATGAATTGAAAAATATGTTTGACTTACTTATGTATTTTACTAAACTTACAATGTCAATGCGTTCTGTGCTAAGAAATCATTATACAATGTACTTGAAGAACATTTAGATAAATATTATTCTATGATTTTAAACATTTGCACAAATATGGCAAGGATTGTTGGAATTTTTAAAACAAGAATACTGCCTTGTTTGTATTTTCATTCTATATCATAAACAAAATCTAAATACTGAGAATCTTTAGAAGTTTATTTTTTTAAAATCATCTATTTTCGAAGTACAAATGTTTTTTTTCACATGTTTTTTTTTTATTATTTTTTGTGATTTATAATAAATATATAGAAATTAATTGTGTACCTGTAATGAAATTTAATATTTTGTGATATGATTTATTACAATATTGTCATTGAATTTTCTATATAATATAATGATTAATTTAAGATGAAAAATCAAAAATAATTTGACTTTGAACATTTTCTGTGGACATTGTCAGTTCTCGTGACAAATTATATATGTCAATTACAATGTAAAATGCAGGTAACCTTAACCCGTTGAGCTCTAAGAGATTCAAATTGACAGTGGTGTCAAAGGTTACGTTGATCATTAAAAATTGTTTATATTTATATTCTTTCAATAATGTAAAAACTGCATATGTAGTTCCCTTTGAAATGTAAATAATAGTAATAGCTATTTTGACTTCATGTAGGGTTGCCAGACGTTGGTATTTTGGGCAAATCGGTAAATTCCTGAGTTTTTGAATTCGAAAGTCTTGGACAAATCGGACAAATGTCCCGGTTTGACTTGCAAGAAATCTGGCAACCCTACATGATGTGAACTGTCATAAAAGCTCTGAAGGACAATAACGGGACGCCGATGTAGATCTGATGATGATATCTAGCTTTTTTCTAGATCCTTTGAAACTAATTATTTAACTGTTTTTACCTTATGATAATGAAGTTGTACGTATTAAATCATTGCAAAAATATACAGCAGAACTTTGATTATCTGGAAACCGATTATTCAAATAATCGATTATCTGAATTATTCAAAATGAGTGGGAGAATATTGGTCTTACACGTTCTGAAGTGGCATGAGAGCCAAGAAGAAACCTATTTCAGACGTATCTATTCACAATTTACCGGGCTCAAAATGAAAAGTTAGCTTCAATGGGCCCATACATTAAGGAACTTCGTTCCCAGAACTATATGTAATTTCTCAGGAATTATGTTCTAAAGCATGTTCTTGAACAAACGAGGGGTCACAGAAATGTCACCCGTTGAGCTTATGTCGTACAGTGCTGCGTTCGAACGGACGTTATTTGATTTTATTGGATGCAAACAATGCGAGTAAATTTAATTTCTAATGCTTTCTACAATTATTTTATCACCACTATGACAGCCATTCTTATACCATAGACAATTACAATAAAATTTATTATGGTCTATGGTTGTTTTTGACATCTGTCACATAGGGAGATATTTCAAAGTCGGAAATAGATCTCTAAAATGACGCCCGATGAGTTGATGTCGAGTGCTGCCTACGTATATATTCTCGCAAATACTATTCGGTTTTTATGATTATTATTAGATGTATTCCACAATACGTCATGTGTTTGGTATGAAGCGTGACGAAATATACTTTGACAGCTCGTCTACAGCTGCGCGCACATGCATGTTCTCAGGTTCCTCGTTTGTGCTCGGTTTTAGACGGTGAACCTATATCAGGTCACGTGAAATGTTACACGATACGGCGTAAACACGTGAATTTTGTTTTCCAAGACATGTTCTGGAACCATTTGTTCCTTAATGCAGTGGTTTCCAACCTTTATTACTTACTACGCCTCCCTATAAAGAAAAAAATATCTTCGCGGCCTACCCATCCTTTATTTCATATAGTAATAAAGACACGTTTTAAAGGGAAAATAATTATTTTGGACTGTTCGCGCCTCCCAGGTTGGGAATCGCTGCCTTAATGCTCCCCATTAAGCAAAAATCAATAATTTATTTTTTTAATAAAAAATATTTATATGCAATGTACTTTTTTTCCCCCCTCAATTATGATTTGTTTGATTATCCAGACTTCCTCCATCTCCAATTATTCAGGATAATTGAATCTCTACTGTAATTTAAATACCTAATTAAGCATGCCTAAAAAATATGATGTTTTTCCATAGTGAAATCTGATGTTCTTTCAAAAACAATTATTTCATGACTCGTGGGCTTGCCCAAAATGAGGACCTCTAAATTTTTCTGTTTTATTGGAATAAAGAGTTAAGTCCCCATCTAACTAATAAAATCATACTTTTTATAATGTGTTATGCGCTTTATGATTACTAATTCAATAACGTGTTTCTAGGAAAAAGGAATTATATGAAGTTCTTATTGAAAAAGTCTAAAGTTCAGAAGATTATTTATTTAATTACAAAACGGTTTATCCAAAAGTGGATTCATCTGTTGGTGGTATTTTTTGTCAAGATTGAAAGACATTATATCAGCTATGGTAGACTACGAGTTAAAATTAAAAAAATAAAAGAATGAATTCATTTAATCGTTGTCAAGGTTGAAATGTCAAAAAATAATTATTTCAAGAGCAGCTTAAAAAAAAGAGTGACATATCATCTCAAGATGAGAGTATTATAAATCAAATACTCATTAAATTTGATTGAATTTTACACTGTATAGTTAAAGGTACTAAATCTGTTGAAAGTTATAGCTTTTATAATCAATCGATTTTATTTTCATTGGAATAATTTTTATTGAATGTGCTTATCTACTGAAGTGGGAAATATCATCCTCCGAGGGGTACTGGAACAATCCGGAGGTGAAGGAAGCTTAGAAAAAGAAGAGTTGATTTTGTTAACCCAATCGACTATCTGATTTCAAAACCTATAGTGTCTTAACACAAAATCTCAGAATGATCAAAAAATATGTTTATGCATGTCCTACATTCCGTAAACCATAATTTAAAAAAAATAATATCGAGTTCAGTTATGTGTTTACTCATAATTTCAGCAACATTTGTGTATGTATTATGACCTATTAACAACAGAATCGAAATGGAACAGATTTTAGAAAAAAAAACAATTGTTAGCTTTTAAGATTGGGCAACCATAATCACTCCTATGCACACAACATATTATATTATGCGGTGCTAGTTTTTGTGCCTGCAATGCTTTACGTAAGTATTGGTATTAGCGTTCTTCAGTTGAATAACATACTAATAAACAATATATAATTTAAAAGAATCTTCATTCTGTCGAGAAACATCAGTGTAACAATGGTTTCAGATAGTCACGACTCAATAAAAAGTGCTTCGGATTTCTTAAAATCAAAATACATCTTGATACAAGAGAAAAGGATTTCATTCACATCCCCTTTTAGTTCTTGCGTTTTATTTTGTTTACTATTTGTAAATAGTGAGGTATTTTATTTGCAGTTGCAGGTAGAAAAATACTCATGAAAATGAACACAATTTTTTCACAGTATCATTCTTCAGTTTTATTTCGCTTAAAAGAAAATAAAAATCTTCATATTAATGATTCTATTGAATGAAAAATATTGTAAAATGTTTTTATTACAAGTTATGACGTTAAGGTCCCTGCCCTTTAAAAAGTGACCTATGTTTTTTTCATTTTAAATAAAATTACATATTTATTTATGAAAACTATTATGTATTAAACATCTACAAAAGGAAGCAAACACCTGTGTCCAAGATATCAAATTTCCATATATGATATTGGATTTAAACTATCGATATTTTTATCAATGACCTGAACCCAGATCCAACTGATTGCTAGGTTAAAGCACTAGCAACCAGACCACAAAGCCGACATGTTATTACAAATCTTATCTCATTTACCTGTTCGCTGCCCATATATTTATCATTACCGTACAGGTAGAAGTTGCCAAATAAAAAATCTGGAAAATAGGAGGTACCACAATGAAGTTTTCAGAGATCAATTTGTCTGGAATAACTCAGTGCACTTATTATACCAGTTTGGCAAAAACGGCATTTCTTTCATTGGTAATTATTATTAATGCAGAATTAAAGGCATGCAAATTGTTACTGCCCGTTGGTTCCTAACTTAACTCTAACGGCTCGGAGACTAGAAAAATACTTCTCTGCCGGTGGGGGTCGTTTAGGGACCCCAGTGGTTTCCTCATTATTGGCCTTATTCTTATGAATTTCAAAAAAATAAATAGTCTAAGGGCTTTAAAATATCTCTCTGCATCATTCCTCATACATTTTTTTTATAAAAATCCGTGGTTTTATAATAAATAATCATATTTTAAGTTGCGGGTAAAAAATCCGTCATTTCAGTACAAATATGTATTTGCAACTGACGGGTTCAACTGACCTAGTTATCTTACGAACGATCGCTGATAAGCGGGCGCTTATCTCGTTTTCGCATCGCTTTATAGTGTATTTATATAAACTACAAAAGGTCCAAAAAACTATGATATAAGAATACCTTAATTATAAACATTGTATCACCCATATTAAAATAGATATTTAAGAAAATGTGGGTATTGGGTCGCATTTCTTAAGCTTAGAACCGGAAAAGTTGATTAGTGTCTGCGTATAAATGCATTTATATAATATTTTGATATTATTATATATTTCCTGTTTACTCAAAACTATCAAAATGTTACTTACCAACTTTTGCCAATATTGAGCTTAAATGTTGGACCCCCACAGCTTATAAATGGATATTCAAATAATTTTGTATTATAGTTTGATGTTATCATAACCTAATTCAAGTTATAAATTTTGGTAATGAAACAGTGGTGTAGCTAGAAATTAGAGGCCCTCATATAAATGTCACTCAAGGCCCCCCACACAATTTGTTATATAGAGTACATTCAACCTTTTTTTACAAGGAATTTAGGAAGTAAATTTGCCAGAATTCATAGAATAATTGGGGATTGGATAAATGTATATAAAAACCCATGTTATTGGACTAAAGAACAATATTGGGGGATAGAAAATCGTTTAACTAAAGTCTAAAGGTAATAATGAAGACTCGATAAGTAAATTACACAAAATATTATTATTATTAAGAAAAAAAAATACAATTCATCTTTACGGCGACTTTTACGAGGGACTAGACATAAATCGCTTTCATCGGTAGAAATGTCTTGACACGTCAAATGTGTTAGAATCCAATGAAACCTTTTATCTGTGATTACTGGCTTGTGAAGTTGAATTTCTTGTTATTAGAAAATTTGTTATCCTCTTCTGTATTTTTATTTTCTGAGAATTGTGTTAGAGCAAATAATTCGTGTAAAAGTATGGTAGTAGTTATTTTTAGTGGACTGTTCTATTTCAAAACCGTGCAAAACAGAGTTAAGTATGTGTAGAAATTTGGCACCCCTTCTCGCTGGGCCCTCATGCATTGCATGACTCTGCTATAACGTGGCTACGCCGCTGTCATGCATTGGCAGATCTAAGGGGGGGGGGGCTATGGGGGCCATGCCCCCCCCTGAGAAGATTTTTTTACCATTTTTCTATTTTATCAAAACTTTATTGTGAAATGGACTCTTTAATTGTTTAGTTTACTATGTTTTATAGAATACATACTTAATTATGTATTGTATATTTTTATGTAGATATATTATTTTAAAATCATCTATTTTTTAATGTATTATTTATGTATCATGTTTATTTTCAACTTGAATGGCCCCCTCCTGGGACAATTTCTGGATCCGCCAATGCTGTCGTGAATGGATAAATCACGTTTGGTGACTTGGCATGGAAACGGTAAATAGGTGAAGCGTTTTACTCCCTCCTAAAGAAGTTAGATTTCCATGGGGGTTAAGCTGATTTTCTTTCATACAGGGGCATCAAGGCAAATTAGTTTGCAAATCTCTGATCTACAACAATAATACCAAAAAAATACAGGTAAATCATTCATAATTCAATGCAGTATTGTATTTGTTTGAATACACAAAAGGTCTTTATTATTATAAACATGTAAGCCATACTTTAGCATACAAATCATAATAATTAATGAGACAGGTATAAAAAAAAGTACTAATGATTTCTTGGAATGTAACAGGAGGAAACTAGAATATGAATATGCATAAGCATAATGCTTATTTATTATTTTATTTTTGTTAATCTTTTAATATAAAATCAAAAAATTTATAATGAGTCAGGGAAGGTTAAACATGGGTAATTAAAAAAAAGATCTTTTTTGAAATAAGAGAAGTATTATAAAAAGATAAAAGAACGTAACTAAGAGTTTTTGTAAGTAACTTTGCCGACAAACAAATAAATATAATTCTTAAAACCACTCACTACTCATATCTTTGGGAATTCCCATGAGCTTATCCTTTTGCCAGCGATGGCTTTAGACTCAGTGATACATTTATTTAATATATAAACACGAAACATCCATTTACTAAGCGTCAGTTCAAGTTCATCCGTGCGCTTGAACGCCTGAAGATGCCGAAAGGCGAAACCCGGATCGTTAGTGACAAAATCTGTGGGAGTGTACATAATTTGAACGATTCAAATTTAACTAGGTAAAGATTAAACGATGGAACTATTGCGAACTATTGGTTAGCTTGATGTTTTTCGGAGCGGGGGGGGGGGGGTTGTCCCGGTTGACTTGCAAGAAATCTGACAATGCTACGCATCCCGCATCCCTAGAATTCCAGGATTTATCATTGGCAAAAAATGTGTCGATTTGATAAAGTTTTGACTCGAAGACCTTATTTTTTTAGCTCCATCACTTAAATAACCCTCCTCTGCCAGTGATAAAGACTTTTTTTAGCTCATTGATAAGTTTTTATGAAAATTGTTCACGATAGGCGATTTTGAGACGATTTTCGTTTATTATAGCTAGCCGTGGTTCCCAACTGAAAAAAAAAACTGTCGTGTTTGACTCCCCTGGCTCGCTCGACTTCTTTTGCGTTGTACGATGCAAATTGCCGCAAAAAATCAAGGCCAACCGTCTTCGCGCACGTGTAACTAAATACAAGGTCATTTAAATTTAAAAATGTTTTTTTTTTTATTTTCTGATTTAGTTCAATTCGTAAAATACAATTGGAAGAACCCAACCTCAAATTTTGGGTACTTCCTTGTTTGACGCCAGGCGGTGAAACCTTTCCACATAATAATGTCACATTATATGAGATGTGATCATACTTCCCGTTTTTAGGTAGTCCATCGTATTGCCCCCAAGCAGAGCTTAAAATGGTCCGTTTTCTGAAGGACGGAAACCTAATTAACAATTGAAAATAGCGATAACAAAAAAAACTACATTATAACCAAGATTCAGAAGTATTTGATGAGTATTCCCTTTATACTAATTACATTACACCGCAAAAAGTGCACCAGAACACTTAATATCTGTCGTTATTTTCATTAATAAATAAATTTAAAAAATATGAATAAATATTCGTTTTCTTGAATAGTGTTTATTCAAAAAAGCTAGCTCACTATCAACTAAAAATAAGTTGATGTCTCGTTTTGAGGGAACAATCAGGGCCGGCGCCACCATACAGGCGAAATAGGCAACCGCCTAGGGCGCAAATAAGTGGTGTATTTAAATTATATTAATATACTCTAATAATAATAAATAGTATGTGGTACATTTTATTTTATTTTGATGTTTGTATGAGTTCGTTATAATTATGTAAATTTTTCTATATGATTCGATAGAGAGGTTGGGCGACAAACAGTTCAAGTAGAAAACTCCTGTTGAGATGCTTCCATTAGGAGGCCATATGCTCCACAAAGGGAGCGGACAAATATTTCTAATGATTCCGAATTGTTTTTCATTTTAATCATTTCGAAACAAAAATGGGACCATTTGTTAAAAAGGAGGCGCGCCAATAACCGTTGCCTAGGGCGTCAAATAACCTCGCGCCGGCACTGGGAACAATGAATGGTCACGTTGCGATAATTACCGCGGAACTAACCCCTTGAAGTCGATGTTCGAGAACACATAAAAAGGGTAGTTATTAATGTTATTTTTATATTTTGAAATCGGTTGATTAACACCCCGTCTAGACATGTAGGTGCGCCTACAACCGTTGCATTTTTCAGTGCCTGGCGTTAAACAAGGAAGTACCAAATTTTGTATGGGTGCTTAACATAGCCAGGGCCGGCGCCACCATACAGGCGAAATAGGCAACCGCTTAGGGCGCAAACCATTAAGGGGCGCATAAATGGAATATTCAAACTATTTTTATATACTCTAATAATAATGAATAATAGTACGTTTTATTTTATTTTGTTCGTTATGATTTTTATGTATCATATTCTATGTGATTCGAATATAAAATGTTGAGAGACTGAGTAACAGTTCACGTAGAAACACTTCTGTTGAGGTACCTCCATTAGGAGGCCATATGCTCCACATTGGGAGCGGACATGGGTAAATAAAAATAAAAAAAAATCTAAAGATCTCGAATTGTTTTGTTTCAGGGGGCGCGCCCATAATCGTTGCCTAGGGCGCCAAATAACCTCGCGTCGGCACTGCGCCTTGCCCCCTTTAACGTAATATTCCTATAGCTATATCTCTTCGCTATAGGGAGTCGTTCAAATAGGAATCTTAAATGGTAAACAATATATTTGGTATAACTTTCTTAAGCAACAGGCTAGCATTTAAATGTGCAGTGTGTTAAAAACAAATATTGTTCTAAAATTGTTTTTTTTTTATTCGATGTGTTGTTAAATATTTTAATAAGAAATTAAGTTTCAATTGAATACTTCAATTACTAAATGAAAATGTAAATGTAGCCATAATTATTTGTCAATTTGTAGGGGCATAGCCAACACCTTATTTGAAAATAATCACAAGTTGATCAGAGTAAATTCAAAATGGCATTTATTAATTTGTCTTCAAATATACATATTGCTCCTAATTTTTTCATCTTTTCTTATCTTTAGTTAACATTTGGCCTGCACTGACTTATTAATAAAATCTTGTCATGAAAGATCAACAGTTGATAAAGCAATGTCTGCAATAATAATAAATTTCTTTTATTTGTTTTGTTATTCTTCTCAGAGTCAATTTAATTCCATTGCCAATGCGATTACTGATTATTTATAATTTATAAAACATTATATAACTAACAAGGATTTAATTTATTGAATATAATTAAGATGTTAATCCTTCAATTAAATTCATTTACTCTTCTGTTAATCTGTATTTAAAATGTATTAAGTATATAAATAAGATTGTGCTTTATTTTAGAACCTATGCGACGTTTAAAAGCAAAAACCGATATATCTACGTAGCATGGCCGTAGCTAGGGGCTGGCGAAAAAGGTGATAACCCTTGACGCCGAGGCACTGGAAGAGAATAGGGGGCGCCAAAATAGTGCCAGGAATTTTGAGTAAAATACGAAATTTCGGCGCAAAATATACCCTTGCCTTGGGCATCTTAAGGCCTCGCTAACTCGCTGTTTTTTTGTTCCCCGCTTACATTAATTTTAAAACTATATCTATACTTGAAGTATTATAATAATAAATTACTTATGTATGTACGTAGTGTGATATTATTTTATTGCTGTTTCAGTTTGCTTGAAAAGGGTTTATGGATTTCTTGGCCCCAATGACGTTTCGATTGTATAATACGGAGAGTCAATAATTTGTTTTATATTTCAAGTCATTAGCGAAATATGTTTTTCAATTCAATTATGTTATGATAAAATATGTTTATTCAATATAGCAGTTTGTCTAATTGAAAAAAAATATATTGTTTTGATGTATTATTTGAGTATTGTAAAAATCAGGGCCAGCGCCACCATACAGGCAAAATAGGCAATCGCCTAAGGCGTAAAGCATTAGGGGGCGCATAAATGGAGTATTCGAATTATTTTTATAAGGATTATTTTATTTTGACGATTGTATTTGTTATTCTTATTATAATTCTATATAATTCGAATATTTATTCTCGAATTCGAAATATAATTCGAGAGGTTGAGCGACTGAGTAAGAAACAGTTCATGTAGAAAAAATTCTGTTGAGATACCTCCATTAAGAGACCATATACGTCAAATTGGGAGCGGGCATGGACATTAAAAAATATATTTTATGATCTCGAGTTATTTTTTTCATTATTTCGAAAAATAATATAGTACGATTTGTGAGAAAGGGGGCGCGCCAATAATCGTTGCCCAGGGCGCCAAATAATCTCGCGCCGGCACTGGTAAGAATACATAAAGACGAATTTGAATATAGTGAAATGGTTTATTAAAAAATGATGATTGCAAATACAATAATAATGGCGTCTTAGTTTTTCCATAAAAAACATTTTTTTTCGTGGTGACCGCATATGAATACAGCGAAAAAAAATCAAAACAAAGAACCTTCCTGGATATGGCAATTAGAAACAAGCCTAGACAACGATGATAAATTTGCGACCGTGAATTTCAACCGCTCATGTGCCGTGTATATATCACCAAACGAAATTGCGGGCCTGGTATTATTTGATAGAAATAGGATCTGCAAAAAACTTCGCTTTTAACAGTCTAAATATTCTAAATAAATTTCGCGTTACGTCATTAATTATAAATTATAATGAATGATAATTGTTGATAGAATTAAAAATATGTATGTTTTCATATAATAGTGACAGGTCCACTTGCCTAAATAATTGAGCTTCAGAAATGAAGAACGTATTCAAATAGTTAGCACATTTATTAAACAAAGGGGCAGTCTGTAATACATGAAATGCTGAATAAGAATATTACTATTTGTCTGCCAAGATTAAATATTTTGTAATAAATTAATTTAATATATTTTTTAATTAAGTCCTCAAATTGTACATAAATATCACACAATGGACTCTTGTCTCCCAACTAAGTTCTTACACATGAACAGATTCTTCATTTGATCAATATGAAATTGACAATTTCCCTTTATTATAGTGATTAGGATAGACATAACAAAGGGCTGCTTTTTAAATAGGTTGATTTCTGACGAAAGAGGAACCTCTATAAGACACTCGTAAACAGTGCCAGCGCGTAGATATTTGGCGCCCTATGCAATCCTAGGAATTTGCGGATTTCCTAAAATTAAAAAATGTGAGACCTTTTTTTAGCTCTTGCGGGGATTTTTCAAAAACAATTTACTCGTTTTTTAGCTCTTCTATGATTTCTAATTTCAAAAACCCAAAAATCCGCAGAATTCCCAAGATGAAAAAAATTGGTACCTTTTTTTTTTAGCTCTAGCTCAATATTTTGTTGCACTATAAAGAGCAGTACTTTTTGTGATGATTTTTTTAAAAAAGTTTTCGAGCTACTGCTTGAAGCTATTTGAAGACATTTAATATTAAAAATATAAAAATGTATTTTACTCCTACATTTATTAGCCCTCTTATGGTTTGCGCCCTAGGCGGTTGCCTGTTTCTCCTGGTGGCGTTAATAATGTAATACAAATTTGATATTGTATAAAACATTAATTCAAAACAAAATATTTAATATGGGGAGGGGGGTTCAAAGCTGTGTCATATTCCGCCCCTTCTCCAAACCTTAGAAAAGAGGTCTGAGATTAAGCGAGCCCCTTGTTGAAAGATTGGTAGCCCACCGCTGCCTCCGATGCGCTCCGTTCCATCCTCATCACTGACTTTGACCCCCCTTTGGTACCGACGACTCTTCGCGTCGTAATAATGTTTTGAAATCTTTTTACATATCATCGTTGTTTAAAAGGTAATAAATCGGAAGGTGATCGTCAGTAGGTTCTTGGCTGTGAACATGTTAACAGCATCTTATTAAATTATTACGCATTCTCAATTGATCACTTTCTCATTTGAAATCAATACGTGCAATGAAATAAACACTCAAATTAAGCCCGCAGAAGTTTTATTGTATTTTCGAAATTAGGCTGTGAATCTATTGCGAAAAAGAATTTTATTATTAAATAATAATAGTGATATTATATTTTTCAAAATGTTTACATATCTATTGCTCGTGTGTGTAAGCTGCATTTCGTTGGCCACCGCTGCGGATAAACGTTTACGTAAGTCTAAAATTTATTTAAACTTAAAGTTACTATAAAGAATTTTAAATATTTACTGTAATTCAATGATGTAACATATTTTCTCATAACTCTTAATGTATTTCATTCATTTAGGGGAGGGGGTGTCAAATACAATAATATGATAAAATAAGCATATTTAAAAAATAATTGTATGCGATCATCATAAACTAACTGAAAATACCATGGCTGTGGAGTCGTGAATAAATAAGACGACTCCGACTCCGTCCATAGCTTAAAACACGACTTTAAACTATTTTGTATGCCTAGTAAACATGCAGTGGCGTCACTTTTGACTCTAGTTATTTGAATACACATTTTTTTTATAAGGGTTAGAAGACGTTGGTTTATTTCGACCACGAATCTGACTTCGACTCCACATTCCTGAAAAATACTCCCGCTCTGAACAAAACCGGTTCTTGTCAATTTGATAAATTAATCCTATCAACTATCAATTAAATTTTTCATCACAGAAAAATAGCTGTTAAGCTAATCGATCTAAATAATTATATTATGAAGTTTTTGGGTACACAGCATCAATCAAACGAAAGCACGGCAAGATTTTCTAATATTTATAACAACGACAGATAAAACATGAAAATAATTGTATAATTTAAAAAGAAAATATTAAGCAGGTTTATGGTGTTTTTGAAATGAACTTTTAATATACCAAATTTTGGTAACGAAGTGCTATTTAATTTGTGTGTTGTGTTTCCAAGATCAGTAATATTTTAATATCACACATTTGTTTTTTTGGTTACAATAAAATTGATGCATTTTTTCGAGGTCCTAATTTTACTATTTTTTTGTCATGATAAGTTCATGTGTTATACCGAATGTACAATACGAATTTAAGGCATTATTGCAGTAGCACGTGTTGTGTCTTTTTTTTCGCTGTCCAACTTGCGATTTTTATATTGATACAAGTTTTTTTGTCCTTCGCAGTGGGTCAATATGGACAAGTAAAAAAAAAGGAATGTGTTAATTAGTTACAATGTAAGCCAGAGTTTTTCAACTCAAGACTCGCGGGCTGCTGCCGATCCACGAAAATGTTATAAATTCTTAATGAAAAGTTCCAGATTTTTTATGGTATACAATATTAAATAAATAAAATATCTTTTTTCCTTTCTCACTACGGCAATCTTACTTCTTCGCTTTTTTATAATATTATAAGTACAGGCGGACCTCCACTTTAGCACACAATTGGTTCCTGAAAACGTGTGCGAATGTTGAATGTTCGAAAGTAGAGGGATGTAAAAAAACACCAAAAATTATCCTTTAAAATTTTTATTTATCAAAATTTACTTATGTATTTGATAAAAATTATGTTTTTTTAATAAACTTGTCAAGAGTTAGTTGTATTTGTCTTTCCCTTTTAATGTTCTAGAATTTTCTGCTTAATAAACTAACATTAGCATAGATTTTAAGTCATCAGCTTAATTTCTACCAAGAAGCAATGCCAATCGGTTTTTAGAAGGTTTGTGCCCAGAGGCAACCGATTCTTCCACTAATAAGAATGTACAATTAAGCATTTTCTTCTAATATAAACCAGTCTCATCTACATTAATTTTTTGACAAGGGGTATATTCTCCATCTTCAATAATTTTGGACAATGAGGAAATAAAGTCTTTTCCAGCATCTCTATCCGCATCAGCGATTCCCCAATGAATTTAATATTTTGTAAATAATAATAATAAATTTGGTGAACAAGCCGTTACTTGCCGAAACAAAACATATTTGCATTATCGCCAAAAAATCTAAAAATAACGATTTTCTAAAAATGTGCGAAATAGCGAATTGTGCGAAAGTAGAATGTTCGAAAGTAGAGGTCGTATTGGACTCGCGTAGTTTTTTGTGCGAAGTATTCGTGTACGGAAGAATTCGTTCACTGATTTTGAAATTTCCTGAGCCGTGACTCAAATAAGGGTAAAAGTTTTGCTATTGTGACTTAAGCTAGTATTATTGAAATAACACACACAAACTTTTTTTTTCAATTAATCTTGTAAATAAAATTTGTCTAGTATTCATGTAATTATCTCAAGAATATTATTTTGTTAAGAACATTTCGCAGCCCACTAAAATATGCCAATCAATTCAACATTGGGTTGCGACCCAACGGTTCAGAACAACTGACTTAAACAGGAATATGTACACTAAATACAAGTCTTTACTTCTGCATTACGAAATATTTCTCATATTTTTAGTGGTCCTTGTTTGTAAACATGTTGATGAACGCTTATGTATAAATTCCGTATTGCATTTTTAAATTGTAAATAAGGAAAAATAAGCTTTTCAAAGATTACAAGGAGACAAAAATTGGGCAAATATTAGCATTTTTTTGTTGTTGACATAATTTTATTAAGCCATTTAACACAGCGGTGGGCTGCCAATACGTTAACAAGGGGCTCGCTTAATCTCGAAGCATTTTTTAGTGTTCTGAGGATGGAGTCAATTTTCTCTCTTATGCAATTATATACAATATGTAATTAAATAAGCAATCGATATTTACCAAATACACTTATCATATGTAACAATATGCAATTTACCGTAAACTTATCAATGTAAATAGCTAAAAATATACTATTCTGTATACTGAAGCTGTCATAGATAATATATAAATTAGAAATTGTAGCTATTAACTAAATTGATATGAAAATATTGTTTTCTTGTAAGTTAACAAGGGGCTCGCTGGCCTCAGTAAAATTCAACAAGGGGCTCGCGCGAGCCCCTGCGAGCCCCCTCCACCCCACCCCTGATTAAACATACTGTATTTTAAACAAAAAAAATGCATGTTCACAACTTGATAAAAAATTATTTAGTTCTCGAAAAAAACGCTTCCCGAAATTATGAAGGGCGACGAATCTATTTACACGTGTTGCCTCTCGTCAAATGATACATCATGTTGTGAATTTTCATACCAAGAAGACGAAGAATTGATCACCTTGTCGACGGATTGTAATCTAAAAATTAAATTTTCTGAAGTAATATATAATAACTATGGAGGAATTTTGGAATTCTGTCTAAGAATACTCAGCTCTCTGTATTTATCTCTGAAAATGAAAATCTTGTTACAATTTTTATCATTATATTTGTGTAGGCTCGGTTTCTCAACAATAACTTATATGAAATCTAAAAATTGAGAAACACTTTAGACGAAGAAATAAGGGTCGTTATATGTAATATTTAACCTAATATTTCTATTACTAAGTGTGTACTAAACATATGTATATCTTTTCTTTTATTATTTTTCGTTGCATAGCTGTTATCTGTTATAATCTGTTAAATTTGCAATGAAGATTATGTCCCAATATTTTTCATTACTTTCTACACGTTTGATTTTGGTGCACCGCCATTCTATATTATAACAAATAGTGCAACGTGACTTCAAAAAGGTTAAGAACCACTACTTTGATTAAATAAATTTGATTACTGCTTCTTGTACGACTTGATAATCTGAATGCCGTACGTAATAATTGTACGAGTAATAAACAATTCAAATCATAATATATTAAACAAACGAGTTAGGCAATGGAACTACTCAGAAATCGTTGCCTCTCAAAAGTGATATAATGGTTATTGCAAAGTAATCACAATAATGAGGAACTAAGTGTTCAAAAATCATCGAATCATGTCATATTATATTTGCATTTACGAATAGCACATTTTTTAAAAATCAAAACTACAGTAAAAAGTATTACAAATCTGACAGTCACTCGACAAAGAACCAGCTCTCTGTTTAATTAATGTTAACATCGATGCCAAAACAATTATTAAAATGTGATTCATTTGTATGAATTAGTAAAATAACAAAGCCATCAATTTTAATTTCATATTCTATTATCAGCTTTTTTATCAACATTTTTTTTTGATTCACACGTAATTTAAAGTATAAGTACTAATTATGATCCAAGTTTTACGATATTGTTTTTTTGATAAATATTTTTTGAGCTGTAAAAACTAGATAAACCTATAAATTATGTTTATATGTTGACGCAGTGTTTATTTATTAAAAAAAGGAAAATATCTATTCACTTCTAAAGAATTAAATAACTTATATTTTTTTGGTGTATTTATATACATACAGATCCTGTTTGTTTTTGTGGACCGGTACCGGTTAAAAAAGTGTTATTAAATTACATATAATCGCATTTTTTACCACATTTTAAACTACCACGTCTGAACTCATTACAATTTGTCATGATTCGTTAATAATTGATGTTATTTTGCCTATTTTTTGAAAATTGCTGTTCTGTTTACTTATTATTACATCGTAATATTATTACCACACAATAAACAATATAATTATTATTTAACCGCGAATGAAAAAAATCTACGATGTAATAGTTGTAGTTTTCGAAACGTATCTTGCAGACTTGATGGCTTCTGACCTAATTGGCAACAATAAATCATTAGTTCACATCATAGATAATATACTAGATTCACATTTATAAGCGCCATATTGATTGCTTATTGACCTTATTTAGTCAGTGTAACAATTCATAGTATTATTAAATATCTAGTATTTTTCAATTTTTATCCTTGATAGTAAAATTACAATAAAATACTTTTTTTTTCATTTTATTACTGACTGTTTATTTATTTTTTATAGAATAAATTATTTAAATCTCATTAATACTGCTTAGCCTTTTGGCCCTTCTACTGAAGTTTTGAGCGCTGGAACCCTGGGATCCTGGGAAATTTTCAACCAGTCTAATATTTTTTTATGTTGATGACTGACTATTGCACACAAATCTTTCTGCTGCTCAAATTAAGAGACACTATTTACATTTTTTTCGTTTACAACCGAGCGTAGGGACCATGACATTAAATGGTAAATAATTTTCGGATATAGAATATGGGCCCATTAGAGGTGAAGTTAGCCAAGTCGCGACCCGAGTACTACAAGGTTCTATATGAAAAAAATTACGAAACAGAAGTAACAATGCGGCTATCATTTTTTGTATACATTGCTATTTTTGTTTCTTCAAAATTTTTCACTTAGAACCTTGTAGTACTCGGGTCGCGAAGTGGTAGTTTAAAAAAAAATAAGTTAGATGCGTTGTAATATTCTACTCGTATTAAAGTATCTTACAAGTGAAGTAACCTCAGATAATACAGATTCCTAGTGTTATCTATAATATCGGGATTAGAACTGTATCAATCCCGATATTTCGGGATCACAAAATTGAACAGGGCGTTTTACTTAATACACTAAAAGTATATTGAAGATAACTTATTTTTTAAAAGTAAAAAGGATATAAGTGTGTGTGTTAAAAATACGCAAATACTTATGAGACAACCTGTTATAATTATTGATTATTTAATCAAATGGCTTTCCATTTTGTGGGAATGAAAACTTGCTTCAAAATTGACATATTTATTGAAAACTCAATAGATTATTATAATAATTATACTATTGTAATAACCAGTGCTTTTATTTCCATGTAACGTGGTAAAACGGCATTCCGGCACATTTTAATGAACCGCCTATAATGACACCACATACTATAAAACCCCTACTATTTTGAGACACTTTTTCATACAGTGACATTACCCCCTATAATGACAAAAAATCAAAACCCTAATCGAAACTTTTTTTTAAATATATCGTAAGCATTCATGCTACAAATACGTTTGCGTATCGACGACTATTCAGTAGCTCTGCTTTCGTTGGTTTTGAAGGACGTATGTGACGTGTCATCCGGGAATTCATAGACGGTTCAAACTATAAAGTAAGATAATATTTTTTCTACTTTCATATCAATGAAAAAATACAATTGAAAATCCTAACCCCCTATAATGATCACCACCCTTTCTCATCACAGTAGGGGGTTCCACTGTATTGTTTATTCTTATCTTAGGTACCTTTTGAACGTAATGTGTAAGAAATACCAGGTCCATAGACTTAATCTGTGACCAGAATCAGGGGTCTAATGCTTTATATATTGTTTTTGTTTTGCAAAATTCTCTTATTCACAAAACCTTTTCCCAACAGTCCATAGAGCAGTGGTCAACTTGGTTGAGTTTTATGGTGGATCTCACGGGCTAGAATCACAGTACGAAGCAAAGTGAGAGCGATTAGTTAACAACTAGTCATGTCTTCAACCTATTCTTCTATCCTTCCTCTCTTCGGGGAAAAGGAGAGGTTAAAAATAAGTTCTCGTAAAAACAACTTCTGTCCAGATACCTCCATTAGGAAGCCATATGGATCACATTGAGAACGGACTCGTATTAGAAAACATCTAGACAAGAAGTGAGTTCTAGTGCCTTTTTTTTTAAATAAAAAGCACTGGTAATAACACATACACGTTGATGGTAATACTGAAAGGTTTGGCTATACCATTTTTACTTTAATTTATCTAGTAACCTTGGCATAAAATGCATCTATAAAAACATGCACTCAACTTCCAAATACAGGTGCGAGAAATATTCCATGACATAAACTTTATTGATCGCAAGATAAATTATTACTGACAACCCAATAAATAAGCACAAGTGTAATAGTTGCAAGAGTGGTTGATATTACATCGTATTTTATTCATTCCCAATGTGGAGCATATTGCCATTTTCCTGGCAGAAGTTTTTTTAATAATTGTGAATTAACAGAAAATAAAAAAATATAACTTTAAAAATAATAGAGACCTTATCCGAAAATAGTTTGGACTCTAGAACAGGCATGGCCAATCTACGACCCAATTGAAGATCTTTTGCGTAGCAATTAAAGTTTTCAGTTTTGTTTATTTTGAATTTTGGTATTCATAGAATAAAAAAAATCTTATCTTCATTTAACCTAGAAGTGGAATCAGCTCCTACAAATTTAAAAATGGATGTTATAGTATTGCAACCAAGAACAGTGGCGTTCTTAGGCTAAATGCCGCCTCTAGACAGAGCTTGAAACAGCGCCCTTACAATTTGTCGAAATGAAAATTACATAACATAAATAATAGTCTCTTTTTTATTATTTCCCATGCATATACAAATATAGAAAGTTGAATCCTTTACTCATCTACATACTCAAAATCTTTATACCTATTGGTTATAATATTTTTACCATTGAAAATGTGTTTTTTAGCAACTATTTATAGCCTGTGTGGTCGAGTGGTCAACGTCGTTGGCTACCGCTACGGAGGTCACGGGTTCAAATCCCAGTACGGGCAGTTTTATAAATTGATTTTTCAATCGATTTATAAATTTCTGTTCAAAGGCATGGATGTATGTGATGTCTTGAATTACCACTTCCCATCCATCCTATCCTATGAAAGAGGCGTATCGAGAGCGATTAGCTAACCACTAGTCCTGCTCTAGCCCTTTTCTTCTATTCCTACTCTCTTTGGAAAAAGAGAGGTTGCGCAACTGATTAACAAGCAGTTCTCGTAGAAACACTTCTGTTGAGATAAACTCCATTAGGAGTACATATGCTCCACATTGGGAGCGGACATGTTAAATATATATATATATATCAAAAGCATTAAGGCGTCATATTAATAATAATAATGTGTCAAAAATATTTAAGTAGTAATACTAAAAAAAAATATTCTGTGATCATTTGCCGCTCCTTGAGATTTGCCACCCTTAGGCAACTGCCTACTCGCCTATGCACATGGGACGTCCCTGATCAACCATATGGTTAAAGTGCTTGTTCGAAATGAATAAGCTTGAATTTTATTAGAAGTATATCCTCGAAGATAGTTTTCCTAAATTAAATCGACTGATAATGCACGACCAAACCTAACGCTTTTTACCTGAACAGATTATTCAGAACTATTTTGAGCTGTAAACATTTTAGCCAATTGTTGTTTATATATTTACTTTATTGTCTAAGGCCACGCAACATTTCAGTTTTCTTCATGATATTCGAAAAAGTTGATTATCCCAAAATGTGTTTTTTTGACTTAACGTTTTCTGGCGGTATATCGACGAATAATTTGATTCGGCCCTTGACTAGAAGACAAATTGATAATTTTGCCTTATGACAAGAAATGGTTGATCGTGTCTACTTCAATATATTAATCAAGATTATTCAATCTTAAAAGTGGTGTCAGATTGATTTATTATGAGATTTTTTATTTATGTTATTTTATTCGGCAGACCTGGTTTTATTGACGTAATTTTATGAATGCTCGGGGCGTTTCTGACATCAAACAGTTAGGAAATTTTATCATATTATGATTTAATAATTCAGTTAAATTCCACATGAATGTTATACATGCTTTCACTAATAATGTATTAAGGACGTCTTGATTTCTTGATTATAATGGATAGACATACACCCGATCTTAAGATATTTTTTTACTTAATATAATCTCTTTATATAATATAAACGTACCATGAAAACAGATACCAATTTAAACATGCATTATCTTATTCACTTTTTATGAGTTATTCGCAATTGTCAATGTCTAAAGAGTATATGGGCCATAAAGTATTAGCCATTTTTGAGGCCCCCAAGATTCGGGGGCCCCAAGCGCACGCCACATTCGCTTACAGAGTAATCCGACACTGGTCATGGAAAATGTAAATATTAACGAAATCTAAAAGTTTCTCAATATGACTTATTTCTCAATGTTTGTGTGGTTATAATTTGAGGATTGCTATCATTTAAATTAGAGTATAAATTCTTATAAATTCTGTAATAGAGAAATAAAACAATGTATGTAATATATTAAATAATCAATTTTGAAATACGTGTAATAGACTATCAAATAACTTAAAAAGAGATTGTGTTGACTGTTGAGCTAATAGTGATTGAAATCGTGAATTTTCTTGCAAAGAATCATAATTATTTATTTGTAATAATTTAATTTAGGTAATTCACATTTTTTATACTGGTGAGATGTCAACACACATATCTTTCATAATGCACGGTTTATGTGTTCTTCAATGCAGAGACGTCTTAATTGAGAAGATAATTGGACCCATTAGATCAGTTAAAGTGAGCCAAGTAGTATTTTAGATAAGTTAGATGCGTTGTAATCAGTGCCGGCGCCACCATACAGGCGAAATAGGCAACCGCCTAGAGCGCAAACCATTAAGGGGCGCATAAATGGAGTATTCAAATTATTTGTATACACTCTTATAAATAGTAAATAATTTTAAATACATTAAGTAAATTTTATTTTATTTTGATGTTTGCATTTGTTCGTTGTAATTATGTATATGATTCGAAAAAGAGAGGTTGAGTGACTAAGTAACAAACAGTTCACGTAAGAAAACTTCTGTTGAGATACCTCCTTAAGGTGGCCACATGCTTCACACTAATGTGCGGGCATGGATTCCGAATTGTTTATTCTTCATTATTTTGAAAGAAAAATGGGACGACATTAAAGAGGGGGCGCGCCAATAACATTTGCCTAGGGTGCCACATAACCTCGCGCCGGCACTGGTTGTAATATTCTACACGTCTTAAAGTGTCATAAAAGTGAACCAACTTCAGTTAATACAAATTCCAATAGTGTTATCTCCGTAAAATAAAAATATGCAATACACCAAAACACCAAGTAAAAACGTGATTGTATTTAAAAGTCCAAGAAAATAGTTTTACCATTTGATTAGTTGGCTCACTTCACCTCTCGTTGGCTCGATTAAAAACCCATTTTTTTAAAAACTTTTTTGAGTGTGTATATATAATAATTTAAAAATTAATTGATCAAACGTTAAAAGGAAATAGGACGTAGCCCAAAGATAATAAATTTTACAGCAGTCACAAAAAACGTTTTTTGATGATTTTGGGCCATGGAATCATGAAATATACATAACCTTAAAGTGCACGAAGACTAATCCATCTTACGCAAGATGCTCAGACGGGGAGAGAACGTGTGCGTGTTGAACAAATGTTGATAGGTGGTGCGGTACGGCCATTATACAAAAGCTTTAATTACTGTCTTATAAGTGGCAAATGTTTTACAAGTAAAATTAAGCCGATTGTGGTTTACAACTAAACTGTAAGCAACACTTGTTCCACGAAGTTAGAAATTCTTAATGTATGATTTTCGAATCTATAAAAAAATCTACAAGTTTTGATTGAACTTGTTTTTATTTATTTATTTATTTATTCAAATAACGCGATTTCCAGCTTACCAAGCACGCTTATCGGATACATGTCTACGACGCGACGGTGAAAGCGATGCGACCGTTTTTTTAAATTATACAAACATGTCGTGCTTACCCATTAGGTCTAATAAGTCTATAAAAAGTTAAAAACACCAACTATTTAATATTGACACGGCACTGAAAGCTTTTTTCACGCCAAATCAAAATTCGAGCAGTTAAACCTGTATGTGATAGTTTTATAAATTCACATTAACCCTTAACATGCCATCCTAAAAAATCACGTTACCTGCCATGATGTCATCTCAGTTTCACTGTTTATTGACAGTATTTAAACCTAAGTCAGCAGCTAAAAAATAATTTTAAAAATGTATATATGCTAGAATACCTAAAATGATAAATACTTATTGACAATATTAAGAGAAATATTGAATGACTTAATGGCTCAACTATTAACTATTGCATCATGGGCATGGAGGTGTTAAAGAAATACGATGCTTCATCGATTTTGAAATCGTACATCTATGATAATATGAAATTTTCAACGCTCTTGAATTGTTCATGGACACAACTCTTAGTTTTATAAATTGATTGTTGAGATTGTTCAATTGATTGATGTATTTACGTTCGAAGGCATGCATAAATTTTATGTCTAAATTCCCTACAAACTAAAATAAGTGGTACGTAGCAAAACTTAAGCCCGTGAGATCTGTTACGGCGTTAACCACTGCACCACGGACTCGATTAACAGGAAGCCAGTGGCGTGCTTAGACAATGACCTCCTATTTTTTTCAATAAAAAATTGCATCTCAACAAAAAAGCGCTATTTATTTAAAAAAAATATACTTAACGTTAGCAAAATCAAATACATCAATAATTAAATTAAGTTTTAATTTTATTGGACATTCACACCTAATTAAATTTTGAAATAGTACTCATCTGTCAAATTGAGAATTTAAAAAAAAGCAATGTAATAATCGATATATTTTATTTGATTCCCGGTAAACTGCTCGAATGCAATTGCTCGAATGGAAATTGCTCGAATAACAAGATGCTCGAATGACCAATTCCACGAACGTCAATTGCTCGAATTACAAATTGCTCGAAAATTTTTATAAAAGTTTTATAAAAGCTTAAACATTAATTACTCATTCTTTAAAAATATATTTATGCAAGTCGGGAAATAAAAACCATAAATCAAAATAAGTCATATTAAAAAAATATTTTTTATTTAAGTTGCCAGTGGTCGAGTGGAAAAGGTCGTTAGTTTTATTTTCGGAAGTCAGGGGCTTGAATCTTAATACGTACACTTTTTAATCAATTATTTTTCAAACTATTTATGGATTTCTGTTTAAAGGCACACATATATGTAATTTCTTGAAACCCTCTCACCAATTCTTACTAAAAACGTCATAAGAAAACATTGATGAAATGATTGCATACTTTTATGAATAAAATGGAATCATTTTTATTGAATTATCATTATTTTGTATGGATACGAAGAAGGAGTGAAATGAAATCTACAATTTTTTATTGATATATTTTATTCGCACTCATTAATTCAAATATGTTTATTACTTTGATGAACAGTTTATTTACAAGTAACAATGTGCTAGAGATAGATGCAGCACAATCCGAACGGTAGGCCGATCGTGCCTCTCTATCGCTTATCCGCGCTCTCGCTCGCACGCTTGCCTTCGGCGCAACGCAACAAACGGGACAATGAGTCATGTTTTTTCGTGCGTGCAGCGGGCGTCATCGATTTATAAGACGTTGTCACGTCAAAAATGAGCGTAGCGATAGTGATAAGCTAACCGTTTGTTCTGTCTTAGCCTTAGTCTTCTATGTGTTCTGGAAAAATATAGAAACAGTTTGAGTAACTAATTAACAAGCAGTTCTCTTAGAAACACTTCTGTTGAGATAAACTCCATTAAGAGGTCATATGATCCACATTTGGAGCGAACACGGCTAAAATAAATACTTACGAAAATTATTTTTATATTTCACTCTCTAAACAAGTGTTACACGAATTCTAGTTAATAATTAGTTCTAATTTTAAAATCCCCAATTTCTACATCGACATCTAACATAACCCATTGCTAATCTTCCAATATATTTTTTTAAATTTAAAGTAGGACTTGAACTTATCATATACATATGAGAAGAGTAACAATTCATTTAAGAAAAAAAGTTTTTTAAAATTTTAATATCCACAAATAATATTTTTTCTTTATGAATATTATTTACTTATTGACGCAGATATAAATTACAAACTAATATTAACCGCCATCTTGGATATTTACTAGATAATTTTCCAGAAAGTTTCATTTTAATCCAATAATAATTATGCCAGTTACCACCGCTATCACAAATACGTTACATCCCATATCTATAAACATTTTTGCTATTCAGTGATTTTGGGCTCTCCTTATAAAAGTCAACAATACTGATTTTTTAAATTACAGAATTAAGATCAATTAATATAGATAGTATTTCTTAAATGTCTGCCTAAAAAATAATAATTCAATTCATTTATGATAAATAGTACAACAATAATATGCAATTTGATAAAAAGTTCGGCTTATAAACTAAACGTACGTATGGTGTAATAAAATGCCGAGTGATCAACTACCAGGTAATAAACACTAAACTGTATTAAAACCGTTTAAATAACCAAGCAATTCGAGCAATTTGTAATTCGAGCAATTGACGTTCGAGGAATTGGTCATTCGAGCATCTTGTTATTCGAGCAATTTCCATTCGAGCAATTTGCATTCGAGCAATTGCATTCGAGCAATTTACCGGCTCCCATTTTATTTTGCTAACGTTTAGTATTTTTTTCAAAAATAAATAGTGCTTTTTGGTTGAGATGCGATTTTTTATTTAAAAAACTAAGAGATCACTCTTAAGCACGCCACTGGCTACCTGTTCATTTTTTACTAATCAACTTTAATAAAACATGATAATAAGGAATGCTTAATTCAACTGGGATGCTTTTAAAATCCTTTTAAACTAGATTCCATCAATAAATCATTTTTTTGTATATTTGTATTTCATAATTTGTCTTAATTATAGATGTCTCTTACCCTTAAGGCTCATTTCGGAGAACATATATCGGGGCCCAAATTCCGTCGGGAAACTTAACATAAATGGTCAGTTCGTCACTGACTATTATCATGTAATATTTCCCTTAAACACCATAAATGTACAAGTTAACAATAGTAAAAAATTCCATTAAAGTAATTACATGATTTATATGGAACTATTGTAAGCTGTCAACAACGTTATGTGTTCAATTTGACGTCACCGGCTGCTTAAAATTACACTCAGAAATAACTTTCGATTTCCATCGAAGTGCTAAATAACCATCTGAATGCATTACATACATTATGTAAATAGTACGCGCCGGAATTCAATAATGACCATACAAATACGTAATCTACGAAATAAAATTATATGTGTACGCAGGGCCGGCGCTACCATACAGGCGAAATAGGCAATCGCCTAGGGCGCAAATCATTAAGGGGCGCATAAATTGAGTAATCAAATTATTTTTTACATTCTAAAAACAAATAATAGTTTCAACTTGTATCGGTTCATTATAATTATGTATCGTATTAGATATACTTCGAAAAAGATGGGTTCTAGTTTCAACAAACAATTCTCGTAAAAAACTTCTTTTGAGATGCCTCCATTAGGAGGCCATATGGTTCACATTGAGAGCGGACATGCATATAAAAAAATATTCCACAGTTTGTTAAAAAGGGGGCGCGCCAATAAACGTTGCCTAGGGCGCCAAATAACCTCACGCCTGTACTGTGTGTACGATTATCTAAATATCCTAAATCAAAGACGGGCACACGTAAAGTCTTGTTGGGTAACTTCGGGGCCGGATTTATGAATAAGATAACTCGGGCATTAACATACTCAAGAATTGATCAATATGATTTCAAGTAAATAAATAATCAATGAAAAATGTGCGTAAAATTTTTCATCGTCGTTTTTGGGCACAGACATAGAGGTGTGAATTGTGAATCTTTTATTTTGTATGTTATGACTTTTTACAATATTCCGTGGACTAAGGTGTTAAAGCTTATCCTAAAGATGTGTTCAAACGATTGATGAACATATTTTCGGAAGGAAAATTCGATGTTGGCTTAATCTCTAGAAAAGAAATATGGTTGGATTATCTACTCTATGAAACAGAAATAAAAATTGTCAGTCTGTCACAAAATCTCGTTGCGAACGACAAACAGCATCGACTTGACATTTAAACTTTTCATTCTGGTTGTTATTTTCAACTCAAAGATTTAACACGATTATTAGATACGGTTTGAGTTGATTTTATCGACATTCAACATCCACCTTTCAACATTAGTTAGCACTAAAATAAAACCATTATTTTTATTTCCGGTGCCTACGTTCGGAAGTTCAATACAACCAAACTATAGCCGGGCAGTAAATCTAGATTTTCTATCTACAGTAGAACCCCGATCTACCGTTCTCGCATTATTCGTTTTTTCCGCATGGATTGTTTATTTTTCATAGTCCTGGCCAAACACTTTTAGAACAATATTAAATAATCCCCGATTTACCGATTTCTTCGATCTATCGTCTAAATATTATGGTCACGTCACAAATATTAACCCGATTGACCGTTTTTGTTGAATATTTCTTCTAATCGCTCATAAATATGTAGTCTTATTTCGTTTCGTGTTTTTTTTTCTAACTCACAACTAAAATGTCTCCTGAAAAGAAAACTAGTTTAGTAAAACCAGTTAAGTAAGAATAGTACGTGAGTTTGAGGGGGTCTTTCACCAAGACAATGAATTCACCGTGTCACAAGACGATGGCAACAATGACAACATTGCACGAACTGCTATTTGAATTGCTTCTCCACCCTCCCGTATTCTCCAGATCTGGCTTCCAGTCAGTGGCGGTTCTACATAATGGGCTAGGTGGGCTCAGCCCGACCTGAAATGTTCAGCCGAAAAATGTAAAAAAGTATTCATTAGCAAACTAAAGAAAAGCAATGTAATACAAACCAAATTTATACAATATCTTAGGTCTGATTCTCTTCTATCAAGAGCAATTCTCTGATTATTGAATTTTCTTGTGCATGCATATTAAGAATAAGAGGTAAGGCTGGGCTAGTTTGAAATCAGTCCCGAGTAAGACAAAAACGAACAATTTCAAAAAGTCCACATGCGACCCGGAGACCTTAGCCAATTGCGAAGTGGAAACTTTCACAAATTCGTGGATTGTATACAATGCTGAACTTTTTTTTAGCCCACCCAAAATTATAGGTCACCAGCCGCCACTGCTTCCAGTGACCTGTTTGTAGATCTAAAAAGAATGGTACAGGGAAAGAGATTTGGCTCCAATGAAGAAGTGATTGTCGAAACTGATACCTATTTTGATGTCAAAGATAAATTGTTATACAAAAAAGCATCGAAAAGTTAAAAAAGTGTTGGAATGAACTTATCACTCTTGAACGAGGATTAATGAATAAAGTCGAATTTCTCATTAATTTAGTTGTTTTATTCGTCGTCAGACGATTAATACGCGATGCTTCGCTTCCTATGAACTTGTTGAGTGATGGGTTATACTAGATGAGATATACATTTTATGCATTATTTTAATAGTTACATAATTTTATCAGCTACTTCAATCACTCTCACGTCGCATTACGTACATATTTGCACAATGGAACTAAGTAGTGAGATTTCTGACACTGCATACTGGCAGCATGCATTTTGATGTCGGGCTCAATGTTTTTGGTAGCTATCTTCAGTAAAGCACTGTAGTTATCATTGTTCAAGCGGTTTCTGTGTTGAGTCTTAGTTAAGTTTTAATAAAGAAAACGCTTGCTCGCAAATGTAGGTGCTTCCAAAAAGACTTGCACAAACAGCCTTCTTACCTGGGGTAGAAACTTCTCTGGAAGAAGACATTTCTAAAAATTCTGCAGTTTGTGTTTCTGATATTTCGATCTCAATTGATCGTTGTTCTGCAAATCGATCAACTCTAGTTGCCATGATGAATTAGTCTTCTTGATGGATGCCAAGGAAGGGTTGGAAAATGTTTTAAGCAACTAACAAAGTATGTTTTGAAAACAATAAACTAAAAAAAGACTTAACTTGCACCACTGATTGTGTGACTCAATTTAAAAAGATGAGTTTCGGGCGCAAATCTATGCCCGTGAAAATATAAGCATTGAGTTTTCTATCAGTTACAATTCAGATTATATACCTTTGCTACTGCGTAATTTTTCACATATCAAACACAGATTTTTATCATATTCATTAAAAAATTGGTGATGAATTACTTGTTATTTTGGGACGCAGCAAATTAATTATAATATAATACACTGATTCATTATTTATTCGAGCACAGGTTTCTATCATGCTTTAGCGTTGAATTCATGTAGTATGTAAATAATCGAAATAATATTGATATTTCAATTAAAATATTATTATTTTAATTATTTACATCAGGCATGGGCAACCTTTCCTAGGTCTGGGGCCAAATTATCATTCTGTCTCCGAGTCAAGGGCCGGACCAAATTATTAAACATAATAAAGTAATATTAAATTAAATAAAACACGTTGCTATTTCTTATATGGTGGTGATCATGAACTAGTAGAGTGGAGCCACTGCAAGCGCCCTTGTCATCCCCATTATTAAATCCCTCCCTGAAACCATTTGTACGTATATAAGTAAACCTATTCGTGCCTTAATACTGTTACAAAGTTTTAGGAGGAAAACAAGAAAACAAAGTAAAAAAAAATATTTTTTAATTGATTCCGTTATACAATTAGCTATAATTTATAAAACAAAATATTCAAATGGCCACTTCGTGTTTTCACACAAGCCTTTAATCCGACGAGCCAATCGTCTATCGTGGTACGCACAATATCCATAAGAAAATTTGTTACTGTTTCTTTTTCAGGGCATTCTTTAAACTTTCAATGTTGGGTTGTCTTCTGTGTCAGGTCATCCTCTTCAACTCTGCTTAAAACTTTTACTCCATAGGTTTTAAAAAGGGGCTTCTAGAAGGCTAATTCTGAGCCCTAATAAACTGCAGAGTATTGTTTTCCAGCCATTTGTGAGTAGTTTTGGTTTTTTGAGCTGGCGAAGAATCTTGTTGGAAGACCCAGTGTTGTCAGATAAAAATATTTTAGTTCAAAAGCTTCACAACGTTTCCTAAAATGTCATTTTTTTTCACTTAATTTGACTACTTGGGCACATAAATAAAGCTCAGAGATAGGATATGACAGCTCATGAAAGGATACTCCCACCAAACCATGACTGATGCAGGGTAATGACTTTTCTCTTTACTCTTTCAATGACTTGAATGGCGTTTCTGAGCATAGATCTTGACATTTTATTCTATCGTAAAAACAATCTTCAGAAAAATCTTCCGGTGATTATTTCCTGCGTACCGCCTTATCAGCTGTTTTGATCTGACCTTTCTAATTTCTCACATGATTTTGTTGATGTTTGACCGGAACGATACCCTGCCATCTTAGGGTTTGATTTGATGACTCGGATATGCTTGTTGTCGTAACATTTATACCTCTAGCCAGTATGTTCTGTTTGCGTTGGGGATTTGGTCGAATTCTGGCACTTACTGCGTTTATCCTTTGCAGATCGTGACCGACCTTATTTTAGGAGACGTACTCGTTTTGAATAGATAATGAGTTTAAATGTATCTCGGGTGAAGCCGGGTAAATTCGATAAATATATCGTGTCTATTCACAATTTTTATTTTAAATTTAACTTATTGATTTTTAAGTTGCAATGAAAGTTGTGATCGCAAATTCTTTCGGATATTGTTTACAATATCTGTATATCCCCCCTATTCAGTGTCTGGTACAAAACGTCTCCCAAAAAAGAAAAATATTTGTTTGTCACCATTCAATTTTCGTCACAATCAAAAAAAAAAACTCAAATAATTTACATTGAATACCGAAATATTATATAATTATTCGCTCTGATTGCTTTGACCTAAATATATGTATAAAACGATAAAAATAACTAAAAACACAGAAAGCTGGCTTGATATTGTTTTATGCAATTGTACCCAAAAAACCTGCAAGTACGGACTTACCTTCACAAAATTAACTAAATATAAATTCACCGTGTTTTTAGCTAACATGTACAAAACTAACATAAAAATTTTGACGTGTGATTGGGCGGTATGTCATTTGTATGCTTTAAAACGTGAAATATATTTAAGCGGTGTGATATACAGACAATTAATTGTTCGTTTCGTTTCATACGAATATTGGAAAACAAAGCTAAACAATATATAAAAATGTGGATAAAACACACAGAGCTCAAAATATGATATTAGCCAAATTTTAAGTCAACCAAAAGGAAAAAAAAACAAATTAGTACGAAAAGTATTATACATATATTTTTTATTCATGTCCACTCCCAATGTGGAGCATATAGCCTCCTAATCAACAAAGGTTTTTCTACGTGACAGCGGCGGATCAAGAAATTTTCCCAGGAGGGTGCCATTCAATTTGAAAATAAACATAATACATTAAAAATAGATGATTTCAAAATAATATATCTTTATTAAAATAAACAATACTACATAATTAAGTATATATTCTATAAAACATTGTAAACTAAACAATTAAAGAATCCATTTCACTTTATTTATTGATTTGGCATTTACTTGGTAGAACTCCATTTTAATAGGGTAAAAATATCAAGGTATTTCAGTTCTACAGTTTTTTATATATGTTATACGTTGATAGCTATTTCGGCTTTCGCCATCGTCAGAACTATGTGAATCCATTTCAGAATAAAGTTTTAATCAATTAGAAAAATGGAAAATAAATTATGATCAGGAGGGGGCCATGGCCCTCTTGGATCCGCCAATGCTACGTGAACTGTTTGTTACTCAGTCGCTCAAATTCTCTTTTTCAAAGAGAGTAGTAGGGATAGAAGGGTAAGTCTAGGACAAGACTAATGGTTAACTAATTATTAAAAGATCAGTTATTAAGAGATCAAGGTGGGACGGAATTTTTAGACATCACAAACACCCATGCCTCCAAACAGAAATCGATTGAAAAAATGCTGTTCGTACTGGGACTCGAACCCGTGAGATTCGACATGGAAGCCAAACACTGTGTCATGGGACCCGATATATAACGGAACACCTAAAAAATTAATGACTCTAACTTTGAAATATAATATTGAGAAGCAGGAACTCTTAATACAATAGATGTTCAAGATTATTTTGCAAACATGATTAGTTTGTACTAAAAAAATGTTCACAGATAATCAAATCACGCAATGCCTTGTTGAAGAAAACTATTCTTTTACATTTTACGTACAAATATGGATGGAAAATTCAGTGGCGTAGAACATTTTTTACATTAGTTATTCATGTTATAAAATGACAAAACTGGATGACTGAAAAGGGTGTCTTTCATCGTGTTTTAGAATCCCATGCTACACCTCTCATGTTTTTCATCTCAGGAAAAGTTGTATATGAAGTCTCGGGTGTTGATTGTTGTTGATAGTGGTTGATGATGGCGATGAATGATACTGGTATTACGGTGATGACCCTAATATCATTATTTGGAGCGGTATAACATGTGTGTTTTCCACATTTTGACTATTGCTGTTTTTGCTCCTTCAAAGGTTCAAGTAAATAAGTATTTTTAAAACAATCTTTCTTCCAATAAATTAAAAACAATTTACAATGTGGAAAATAGTAAATAATATTGAGCTGCATTTCATTACACTCAACTGAATTAGTTAAACGATAATAGCAGACTCACTAACTAAGGTGGAACTTACTAAGGCTCACAGTGCCGGCGCGAGGTTATTTGGCGCCCTAGGCAACGTTATCCACAAAATCGTGTAGAATTTCGAGATTGAGAAATTTTTGCTCGGCGTTTTGAAATCTTGGGAATTTACGGATTTCCTAAATTGAGAAAATGTGAGACCTTTTTTTCTCTCGAGAGGATTTAAAAAAAAAGTCTTACTTGCTACCCGATTTCAAAAACCCATGAAATTACGACCTTTTTTTTAGCTCTCGCTCAACATTTATAAAAGCAGTACTTTTTGTGAAAGCAAAGACTTTTTAAGTTTTCAAGCTACTTCGCAATGAGTGTCAATCACTGCATAGATATTTAATATTATATATAAAATTATTAAAAAAAAATTACTCCTCTATTAATGCGCCCTCTTATGGTTTGCGCCCTATGGGATTGCTTATTTCGCCTGTATGGTGGCGCCGGTCCTGACTAGTTGTTTATGCCACCACTACACGTTGTGTGTCTTCTTCATCTACCACATCCATTCATCCACAACACAATAACGATCAAGAAATAAAACCACTTTGCTCACCACGCTCTTAGTCTGATGATTCATTAAAACGTAACAAAATATATTCGGTCCTTTCTCACTTATCTAAAGAATCACCCTTATCTTCGACCGACATGACAGTAATTGGACTATTGTCTCACGATAAATATTTACGGCCTCTTTATTCATTCAATAATATTGCACGGATGCCGTATGTTTACAAGCACTGTTTTCATTTTATTGCTAAGGGAAACGGCTGACCATTGCCGTATTTAGACGGGAAAAACAAAGAGGAAATGTTAATTATAAAAAAATAGAAGAAATGTGCAACACCTGATAATCGATTTGACGTCATTCATTCATTAATAACTATTTTAAAAAAACTGAATAATCTGGTTATTGTTTTTCATTGTAAACGTCAAAATATATATATATTATAGATACATATTTAAATAAATATATTTTTTACATTTAAATAAAATGCTACATTTCTTTCTTTCAGCTGACACCTTCAACCGATGCAGTCAAAATGGTCCTGACGTTAGCAATTGCCTTCTTTACAATGTACCCGATGCGCTCAGGAAAATGAGAGATGGTAAGTTACATTAATTGCAGGGTTAGGCTGGGAGGGGCTCGAGCCAACCTCTTGTTAAATTAAGTTTCCCAAACTGAACCACGATCAAAATAAATTTACGCAATTTGCAAGTTTTGTTCTGACGTAAGTCTTTTCTTGGTGAAATGGCAAACCAAATTGAGCACAACTCATTTATCAGCTGTCAAATTGGCTGTCGCTGTAAAAATTATTGTTGATTCGCAAAACAAACCTCTAAAAAACTCCCATTTGTTTTTTAGAAAATGTTTTTTTGCTTTATTTATTTTCTCACTTATTTGCATATGTAAGAATAATTTATCTGTATAAAATAAATCAGAAGACAAGATCGAGAAACTTTGCTGCATGAAAAGCAAAAGTGAATTTACATAGGCACTCGGAAGATGAGCGTAGGAATTTTATCAAGATCTCAAAAAGAAAGTGCAAGTCCCGCATTCAATCGGTCAAAGAATGTATTAATAATTATGTAATCGTTTATTTGAGACCGGTTTCAATAGATCGTGTTTTTCTGCACGAATTTTAGACCTGTCTTTAAACCTAAAATATTTTTTCTCACAGTTGCCAAGCTGGTGTGCGGTTTTTAAAAAAATAATTTTGATTTTGTCTAACCTTGAAGTATGCGTTTTTTCACAATGCATATCATCCCAACCTTGAGTCGATTTCGGATTGTGATTTATCTGATGAATCCAAATAACCTCTTGTACCAATTCTACACGCGTCGATCGCAAACGAATTAATGTTTGCAGTGAATGAGACTCACTCGTTTGCCTCTATTGAAATATTAAAGTTGTCGCGAATCATTTTTTTCAGCAGAACAAAAACAAATAAACAAAGAATCCAATTCAGGAGTAAAATTGTAATTCAATTAGAATTAAACCGCAATTATTTTTTTCTTCACTTAATTATACGAATCGAATATGCAAATCATATATCGCATAAAAATCATTACATATTTTAATAAAATTGTTTATGATGAATTGAAATATTTTGAATTTGCGGAAGGTTGTGTCCAGTGCCGACGGGAGGTTATTTGGCGCCCTAGGCAACATTCACCATAAAATCGTGTAGAATTTCGAGATTGAGAAATTTTTGCTTAGTGATTTTGAAATACTGGCAATTTACGAATTTCATTTTTTTTAACTCTCGCTCACTGCATAGATTTTTTTTTAAGTATAAACAAAAATTTTACTTCTCCATTTATTCGCCCTAAGCGGTTGCCTATTTCGCCTGTATGGAGGCGCCGGCCCTGGTTGTATCAATATTGACAGGCTACAAAATTGATGAGCATTTTAATGATTTATTATTATTTTAGCTTACTACTAGTCGTGTCTTAGTCGTAGCCTTTATATCCCTAGCCTCTTCGAAAAAAAGAGGTTAGGTTAGGTTAGGAACAAATGGTTATCATAGAAAAAATTTTCTTGTAATACCAGTACTGATATATTCTTCCGATACTTCAATCCCTATTTGTAGTTATATATTTCTTTTAATTGGACAGAAAATCAATTAATGCTATGTCTTTTTCCAGGAATACCAGAGTTAAGCGTACCATCTTTAGAACCGTTAGCTGTTTCAGCTATTGACATTAAAAGTGGAAATGGACCTGTCACAATTCGCCAACATTACGGCGATATCAATATTTATGGGCTTACTTCATCCAACCTGACAAACTATAAGTAAGTTGTAACTGATATGCTATCGTTTTTGGTTATATGAATGTCCACTTGTTTACCATTGTTGCAATTATCAAAAACTGTGGTCATCAGATTGCTCTCTACCACTCTTTATTAAGAAATCCAAATTTTCATCGTAGCCGGTGAAGATTTTTTTCTATTGCTAGAAATTGTATTCTTTCTCTATATTTAAACATGGTTTTCCAAGATACTGTGAATTCCATCACTAAATTTTGAGTAAGGATAGTTGACAAAGGCAGTGGCGGATTAAGCACATGGGAGGCCCCAGGCGCAATACAATTTGAAGGCCCTGTTTTTCGGGAAACATAAAATCGTCAGAAAATTCCAAGTAAAATATTAAAAATCTGAACGAAAATTATTATAAAAGCAATTTTTGAGGCCCCTTAGATTCGGAGGCCCCAAGCTTGCGCCTCTTGCGCTTATAAGATAATCCGCCACTGGACAAAGGATTAGCTATTGAACTCCTTAGACAACAGCAATTTTTCTTCAATAAATTCAACACTAATTGGTTATATGTGTATTCCTTCAGAAGCAGGAAAAGTCATATTGACACATTTTTTTATCTATGTTTGCTCCCAACGTGGAGCATATGGCCACCTAATGGAGGTATCTCAACAGAAGTTTTTCTACGAGAACTGTTTGTTAGTCAGCCGCTCAACCTCTCATTTTTAAAAGAGAGTTGTAGGAAAGAAAGATAAGGCTAGTGGTTAACTAATCGCTCTCGTTACATGCCCAATAATTAAAGAATCGGAAGGGAGGGAGGAGAGGATATCTTGGACATCACAGACATCCATGTCTTCAAACAGAAATCGATAAATCTGCCAAAAAATACTATTCATACTGGGACTTGAACCCGTGAGATCCGGCATGGAAGCCAACAACGCTAACCGCTGCACCATAGGACCTGACAATTATTTATAAATTATATCTATATATTAATCTTATTTTCTATAAATTACCTTGTCTAACAATAAATCATCCTAGACTCAGCTCAGGAAGAAAATACTGCAAGTTCTCCACCTCTGAATAATATTCTTTGTTACAGTCTGTCTTGTGATTTATAAATATTGATGAAGCCCTAAGTATTTTTCTTCTATAATAATTAAAATAAGCGACACTAATGGCAACAAAATTTGTTAATATCAGATGATAGAGAAATACTTATGAATATTGTTACGTTCCAGGGCTGATTTGAAGAATTATAAGCTGGTTACCGACTCATTTACTCCAGTTATGAATTTTGTCGCCAACTATGTGATGGACGGAAGAGTCTTACTCCTTCCGATTCAGGGAAAAGGCCAATGCAACATCACCATGAGTAAGTAATCGTAATATTATCATTTTGATTTACAAAACCTGTTTTCTTATGCATAGAATAATTTGGATATTGAGCATTCACTCGACAGTGATCTAAGAAATATGATATAAGAAAAAAACTCAAAAAGATATCAATATACATTATATACCAAGCATTTGTTTAGAGAAACCAGTATTAAAGTGAAAATAAAATCTCAAATACTTACCTACTTATACATGTGAATAAATTAAAATTATTCTAATTCAATTTTCTATTTAATTTAGCGATATCTTTATTGAAATTCATTATTTGTATAATATAAAAACTGATATGGATCATTGTTATTATATTCTATCTACACAGTGACGGATGAATCACATGGGAGGCCCCAGGGGCAATCAAATTTGAGGCGCAAGAACTGAATTGAAAATATTACACGGGCTTGATCAAATATATGCTTTTTTGAGACGCCTATGATTGGAGACCCGAAGCGCGCAGCTCGTGCTCTTTTGAATAAAAGTGGAATAACAAAGTTGCCAATTTTAATGATTCATGTTTATTTCTATTTCAGCTGATTTGATCGTGAAACATATCCTGATTGGCGAGCCCATCACCAAAAAAGATAAAATCTACATGAAGATCAAAGACTACAGAGTTACCTTTGTACCAAAGAAAATTGGTTTCTACTTCTCAAACCTCTTCAACGGAAACCAAGCTCTCGGAGATCAGATGAACCGTTTCCTTAATGAGAATGCAGACATCGTATTCAATGAATTGAGGCCTTCCTACGAGGAATCTTTTGGTCTCATCTTCAAAGAAATCACCAATAAAATTTTCACCAAAGTACCGTTTAATGAAATTTTCCCCATAGAAGGAGAAAGTAATTAAGAAGTAGACTAATTAATGATTTATAATTTATTTAATGATATATAGATAGTATAGTATAAGAAAAAACACAATAATCTCGTTTCTCTTCTTGTATCAATTGCATACCTGATTTTATTGTATAAAAAAATAAACAAATCCAATGAAATTTAAAGTTCTCCCTTTAACTATGACTTCTTTTTGTTTCAATAAATAAATTTATTTTAATGCATTTTTTTAAAATAAAGTAAGCACTAATTCTAAGTTTTACATTACTGTCACCACTTTTATTTTTGATAATCACCAATTCTCCATTTAGCAGTTACTGTTTCAACACTTTATTACAATACAACATTAATAAATAATACAAATATTGTATGTAAGTCACTTACAAAACTTACGCTGTGTACCTTTTCAATAAACCTTAAAAACAAACATGTCAGAAAAACAAAAAATATACAATTATACATGATTATTCATGATATTGTATTGCCGTGTCGGCAATACTGCTCTGTCAGCTCTCAAATAGATTGGATTGGCATAACTGCCAATAAGGGTCTCGTGACTCGGTTGCTTGAATAAATATAACAATATAAATATGAATATAAGTTTCTTACTACTAATAAAAACCACTCATATTGAAAGAATTATTATATTTTAAGCATTGACAAGAAAAACTGAGGCATATATTTAAAAATACTAAAAAATATATATTTATATACAAACCATGTGCTATGTAAATCATCTGAATCTGATTATTTTATGTAATAGTTATCAGTATTTATGTAACTCTTTCAATATGTTGATACTATTCTATCAAGAAATCTTAATCCGTTGAATATTTTTTATAATACTGTCTGTGCAAATTGTTGTTAAAAATATATTTAACAGATGCCACTGTATGTAAACACAATGCAGATAAATCTCGTTTGTATAACAGACTATTGTGGGTAAGGGGGAGATTAAATAAAGTTATTGTTTTTTATATATATTTATAACATAAAAGAAGTTTTCATAAGTAAGCCCAAGTTATATCAATGATGTGCTATCAAAATCGATTTGTTTTCTTGTTGATTATATGTGATGTCCAGATATAGATATCAATTTATTTTATTTGAATAATTATAAACATGCTCTCATAGTTGATTGAAATATTGTATACAAAATATCGTGGTTAAGTTATGTTTTATGTATTTTCTGATATTATTTTAGCACGAGAATATTAAGTTATATAAATATATTAAGATAATAATATATTGTGAGGTATTAATTAATGTAAATCAATTATCAATGTGATAGTAACTAAAATATGTTTTCTTTGTAAAGTAATAAGTGGGTGTTTAATGTAAGAATAAAAATTACATCAAAATGCTGATTTTTTGTTTTATTTATACCGCAAAGTTGTAAAGGTGAAAGGTTACAATATAATGTATTACTTTTTTTGTTTCCGGTGAGTCTTATGATTTCAAACAAAGCATTTCAGCAGAAAATAAAAGTGAGAACTGTTTTTTTTTCGCGATAGCTTTCAATCACTGGAATGGTTTTATCTACAATATCTGTGAGGAGTAAATTAGACAAGAAGCAAAGATGTTACCACCATGCCAACCTCTCCTTCATGCTAAACCAAACATGACCATATTATTTGCCAACACTTTTGTATAAGATTAAATAGAGTATTCATTACACCAAAAGAATCAAAACTGCCAAAAATTGAGATGCATGTTTATATAAAATTAACGATGATATACAGTTTTCAAGGTAAGATAAGACTGGTGAAAATTTGTGACTTTTTACTTACAACCCACTCATCTAGCAAAATTGAGATGAATTACTTTTGGTCCATAAGTAAGCAACTTTGCCAAGCCAAACAAAAAGAACAACCTTTATTAATCTGATCAAATCCTCTGATGTAATCAAATAAAACTCCTTCAATATTTTTTATTGGTATCAAAATAAAAAAATGATAATTATTCTATATCAGTCACATCAATTAATGTTGTTTATATTGTTTAGATATGTAATAACATACATACATTTTGGAAATATTTTTCCATAATACATTTATACAATAAACACTGGAAAATATTACCTAAATTAAAAAAAAAAACAGGGAAAACTTTTGCAAAATCAATCGCTACGTGTTTTACTGCCATCTGTGATATTTATGATAACACTACTATTACAGTTGACTGTATCAATAACTTATAAAAAGCTTCCTAAAATTGACTATAGATGTCCTAACTAATATAGTGCACTTTATATATTTGAGAACATAATAATTTGTATATGCACCTACCTACATAGTCAAAGGAATAAAACATTTTTAATGAAAAATTTATCTTTATCAAGGAGTTAGTTATAAGCAAAAATTCGTGATAGATCTAATAATCAATCTCAAAAATGCACAAGTCCTATAGCCAGTCAGTATAGCAAGAAGCTGTCAGCTGTTCGGGAAACGTTTAGAGACAGTGAAATCATCTTTTACTGATTCACACATGTCAGTTATTTGATAGTTCAGAAGATGATAACTTATAGGTTCAGAGGCAGATTTAGCAATTGGGAAGATGCAGGTGCGATACATTTTGGAAACTCAGTTTTTCGGTTTGCATAAAAGCGTTGCAAAATTACCTATGAGTTATTTATTAGATAAGTAATTCGTAAATATATGTTGAACCGAAAAGGGTTGTATTTTGTTTGCCGCTTTTTTCAGCAATGGATTTTGTTTCTGTCCACTGTATTCCAGAAGTCCTTTTCTGAATAAAATGTTACGGACTAGGGATTCCAACTCGGATATCCGGATATCCGATATCCGGATATATCCGGCCCTTTTTAACTATTCGATATCCGGATATTTGGGGAAATATCCGGATAGTATTCGTTATAATTTTTAAAGAAATATTTTACAAAATCGACGAAAGATGATATGAATACTGGGGTATTTACAACCTGGGAGAAACCATTACTTAAGAGTAGTGTTTTTTATTACCTTCCCCAAACTCGGGTAATATAACTTCTTATCTTGTTATCTTAATACCTACTTAAAAGTTCGACGAATCGGCTCGGACTCGAGGCAAAAAAAATCTTTAATGCCGAAATTTCATTCATTGAAGAAATGCCGCTGCAGTAATCTAATGCAGCTGCACATTTTCAATATTTTAATATGATAGTATTGTCTCTATCTAAGGCATTACATAAGTCGGAAAGGATTTAGTCAGGATCAGTTGATCAAATTTTGTTTGAAAAAAAGATTCAAAATTTGGAAGTTCATTAAGTGAAGAATTTTTACATGCGATTAAAAAGAGAATGAACGAACGCCGACATAAAATAATAATCACACTCGTGTTATATCTACAAAGTGGAAATGTTCCCAGTTCTAATGAATATTTTCGATACTCAAATAAATATGAGGCCATTTCTTTAGCACAAAGGATGAAATCTCCCAGGACTCTGATGTAGAAATAACACCTATCTCTTTTTCGACTTGCCAATTGCAACATGAAATGCGTAATTTTATTTTATCTCTCGCGGAAACTGACGACAATTCAAATGACAATAAAAATAATCTGAAAAAAGATTTTAAATACTTAGATCAATTTAAAAAAGGACGGAAAAGTTGGACGTGTTGTTTAAAACACTGATCACAATAAAACCAACAGCAACGGAACGAGTATTTTCAACAGCAGGACAAATTAAAACTAAATTAAGATCATATTTAAAATATGATACATTTAATGCTCTCTTATTTTTAAAAATATGAATTGTTAAAATCTGAATTAATGACATATTACAAATGAACTCGTTTTTAATGTATTATTTTAGTACATAAATTTATACATGTAGTAATGTTTCAAACTTACTGAAACTATCCGGATATCCGGATATATCCGGATAGTTTCAGTTTTACTATTCGATATCCGGATAGTTGATAATGACGAATAGTTGGAATCTCTATTACGGACCAACGTTGGCGGACGCATAGAAAACGATTGGATAGATAATATATATATTTAATATATTTACCCCAGTAAATTTACTGTGCAATTTTGTTTGTTATAATAATTTTAATGTTTTGATAAAATGTTGTGTGTTATAATCGAGAAAGTACAACAGTAATTAATTCAAGTTTACTTTGAATCTTCGCCTGATTTTAGTTTAAATTAAAATACAATGAATATGACGTTTTTAAAATGTTACTCATTTTATGCATTAGGGATGGTTCAATAATATGGGTTCTGCTACTTGGGCAGGAAGTTTTTTGTTGTTGTTTAATTTGATTAATGCGTGATAATTGAAGTGTTTTGTTTTAGACCATTTTATATAGAGTTATAAATTTCACGGAACGATAACAGGATATTGAATATTCCTCTCTCACGACCTTCTATCAAAGCAACGTTCAATATTCACACCAAATAAAGTGAGTACGGAAATTAAAGAAATACCGATAAATCTTTTTTAATAAATATATAACAATGTTATCTGGTTCAATCGAAATTTGTCCGTATTAAAAAAAATAAAAAACATTACAATTTGGTCAGATACATCGCTCGCTTAATTTTAGTTACAACTTGTTTACAGCCAAAAAGTGAACGTTGGATAAAAATTGAAATCACGACGTTTTTAATTCCGCCATCAAAATCAGGATTTGAAAGATTGATTTACAATATAAAAATAAAGTACAACCATTTTTAATAACTCGATATAAATAGTACACACATTTAAATTTCAGGGTGTTCAATAAAGGTGGAAAGGCAGTCGGTCCTGATCTTGCTAAATAAAATTAGAAATAGTACAAAGGAATATTGTTTTTTTAATAGTACATAAAGGTTAAAAAATAATACAAAGCAGGCAGTGCTTTTCAAGAGTTTTTTCTTAATCCATGTCCGATCCTTATGTGGAGGTATGGCTTCTTAATGGAGATATTTCAACAGTGGTTTTGTACGAAAACTACTTTTTACACTGTACACAGTGTTACACAGTTTGGATTTGTAATATCATTAGATAGGCGTAAGACAACGTTTTTTTAATTTATGTATGCTTTAAAACGAGAAATAACTTTTAAGCACCTGTTTTCTGCTTTAAAAGCATACATTTAAACCAATATCACGTGAAAGCGCCTGTGTTAAAGCCAGCTTATTTCCCAAACCATGTAATGGTATTCAGTGCCGACGCGAGGTTATTTGGCGCCCTAGGCAACGATTATTGGCGCGCCCCCTTAAACGAATAGTCTTTTTTTTTCTAAATAATGAAACAAAACAATTCGAGATCTTTAGAAAATTTTATTTTTATTTACCCATGTTCGCTCCCAATGTGGAGCATATGGCCTCCTAATGGGGGTACCTCAACAGAAGTGTTTCTACGTGAACTGTTACCCAGTCGCTCAACATCTCATTTTCGGATCACATAGAATACGATACATAAATAATAATATCGAACAAAATAAAATAAAACGTACTATTATTTATTATTATTAGAGTATATAAAAATAATTTGAATATTCCATTTATGCGCCCCTTAATGGTTTGCGCCCTAGACGGTTGCCTATGTCGCCTGTATGGTGGCGCCGGCCCTGATGGTATTTAATAAAATTAATAACTCACATTTTCAGTGCGTTATAAATATGTTTTTTTAGGCGTCAATCTTGTGCTACAAACCTCTCGCTAAAGATAATTGATTTCTGTAATACTAATGTAAAATATGTACACTGTTGATTGCATAGTCATTGAAACAAAAATATTTAACTCTCGCGGCTCGGAGACTAGAAAAATACTTCTCTGCCGATGGGGGTCGTTTAGGGACCCCAGTGGTTTCCTCATTATTGGCCTTATTCTTATTAAGGGCTTTAAAATATCTCTCTGCATCATTCCTCATACATTTTTTTTTATAAAAATCCGTCTTTTTTAAATAAATAATCATATTTTAAGTTGCGCATAAAAAAAGACGTCATTTCAGTGCAAATATGTATTTGCAACTGATGCGTTCACGCGTAGTTATCTTACGAACGATCGCTGATAAGCGGGCGCTTATCTCATTATCGCATCGCCTTATCGTGTATTTATTATATAAACTACAAAAGGTCCAAAAAACGATGATATAAGAATACCTTAATTATAAACATTGTGTCACCCATATTAAAATAGATATTTAAGAAAATGTGGGTATTGGGGTCGCATTTCTTGAGCTTAGAACCGGAAAAGTTAAAATCAACTAACCAGAAACAAGAATTTTCGATTATTTTTTTTGCAAGAATGGCGTTGATGCGTTCAATATATTACACAAACCAATGAATTCTTCTTTGGATTCACCCACATTTTTAGCATTTCGATTTGCAACGATACAAAAATAGTCCCGATGCGCTTTTCAATAATTGAATTGTTGTGTAAACACTTTTGAATAATGCGGTGGCGTTTCCGGGCGTACTCTTTATTTTGCTGGCCATATTGGTAGCATTGATGCAAAGCTTGTTATTGAATAAAACAAAAGCGACACGACCGAAAAGGAACGCGGCAGAGAGCCATAAATTCGTTTTTAAAAAACGATAGATAATCGCAGCGTTCGTTTTTTTAAATCGTTTATTGGCGGGGGCGGGAAACAAGAAACAGCCGGCTTCCATTAATTAGCGGCCATTTTTATCAACTTCCCTTGGTTACAAAGTCGAAATTTTACATCAGAGTACAGCGTGCACAACAAATATTTAATGCCTTAAAAATTGTTAACTAATATTACTTAAAATAACATATTCGCTACTTATTCCTACCGAGCGGTTTCTACAAGATTCTCTATCTTGTAGAAACCTCCAGTATCTTTGATTTATTGCTGGCCATCAGTGGCCTTTACTTCACAGACAGAATCCATCCGGTTGGTAGAAGAGATATGCAGGATTCAGGCTCCCTTTGGGGCATCCACAGCGCATGTCCAAGCCAGGTCCGTAGATGCCTTTTTATTTTGAACGTTATCAGGAGCTTAGTATTAGTATTCACCGCTGGCATCTTTTTTCGCATTATCGGTTACTAGGTGCTTTCGTTATGTGACATGTCTCGCAACAGTTAAACAGCACTGTAAAGATGCATGCGTTGAACAGGTAGCACTTAGTTCTGACTAAGGTATCCAATCCCGTACCCTTTTTGTGATCCCGGGATTGACAATTTTTCAATCTTGGGATCCCGGGATTGAACACTCAGCATAAAATCGTGTATAAATTGGAACTCAGGATCAACGTTCCCTAAGGTGTGAGGTTAGATGCGCGGAAATTTCAAAGGCTGCGCGGACCGATCAAGTATTAATTGAACAACTGTCTTGTAGTGCGCGCCAACCCAGAATGAGTGCGCGGAGGCTTCCCAACTGCTGCGCGGCCGCGCACGGGCGCAGCTTAGAGAGAACATTGCTCGGGATTGATTTTTCGTGAAATTCGTGGGAAATCGTGATTTTTTGATTTTTCACACAATTTCATGTGAATTTCAAAAACCCAGAAATATGCGGGTTTCCCAAAATTACCAGCACGACGTCCGCCATTATGCTCTTCCGTGTTTCATTTTGGAATGGTATTGTTTCATTGGTGAATTGGTATCCAAAATCATAAGAATTTACAGTTACCACCGTGGGATCCTTTTTTTGTTTAGCTCTTCCAGTACATAAGATAGTCACCTCACCAAATATTCTCTGTTTCTATGTATGGTCTTTATTTCTTTTATTTTATTTAACCACGTTTCTGTAATGTAACCTTTTGTTTTAACAGATGTTGAAGAGAGTACATATACAATGATGTAACTAGAACAGGACTAAAAGTTACATAAAGATAAACGGGAAGATAAACATTAAATACATCAATTCCTTTATAAACACAAATCCACAAATCAGCATCGAACTTGTGGACACAACCATCGACAAGTAAAACATCGACCAGTCGACTTCATGCTTGGTAAACTCTAAAATCTAAGTTATTAGAGATGAAAGTGCAGGTAAATAAATTTAAATCGTCATCATTTTACGGCCACTCTATACAATCGACATTTTTTTTAAATCGATTTAAATGAATTTATACTTATTACACGACGCATATTATTAAATAAATACGTGCACTCGTGTGATTTATTTAGCATGTTATTGCAGAGAGGTACACGATTTTTCCTCACACTGCATGCAAATAAGTAATTTATTACAATATCACACCTCAGTAATGTATAAAAAAGAACACTAATTTATTAGTACTTAACTGTTGTACGAATTTTGTATTTATGACACCTGCAAACCAATGACATTGCTGCAATTTTTTTTCAATAATGATTAATGACATGAGTGAACAACAGTGGTGTTCATTTTAAGTTTTTTGTTGCCATTGAGTCTTAGAAAAGAGATGAAAATCAAAACTCAGCAATTGCAGGAAACATCCACTATCTCTGCAAAAATAACAAATTTTATAAAAGTTAAATTGTAGGGCATCCAGTCCCAGACCCTTTTTGTAATCCCGCGATTTCGGGTTTTACAATTTTGAAAATTCACCATAAAGTAGTGGAGAAATTCGGGATTGTAGGTTGCTAGCAGATTTCAAAAAAAAAAAATGCTTGCTGATTTTGATGAAAAAAATGAGACATTTTTTAAGCTATCGCACGGATTTCAAAAAAAATTACCTGGTTACCTGTTTTCAAAGAATTTTACACTTTTTTTTCTGAATTCCGTAATTTCGGGATCAGTACTATCACAATTTGATGGAATCCCGAGATTTGAGGCTCTAATTAGTACCTAATTAACGTTCCAGCCTTCCACCTAAATAAATCTGCTCTTATCAATTAAATAATGAAGTTTATAAATGGATTATGTTGAATATAATGACATATGTAAATACAATTAAATATTATTTACAATACAAAATTAGCACGTGTTTCCTCTCTTTAATAAGCATCATCAGACAGAACATCGCAAGGTTTACAAATCAACTAAGCACTGATTCTAATTCTTAAGATATAAATCACAAAATAAAAGTCAGAATTTGGTTCTTTTCTACTCAAAGCCAGGATTAGATGTAAAACATTGATTTAATTCTGTATCAATATTTACTTTTTTTTTAAAAATCCATGCCTGCTTCCAATGTGGAGCATATGGAATCCTAATGGAGGTATCTCAACAGCTTTTTTCTACGAGAACTGATTGTTACTCATTTGCCCAAACCTGCTTATTCAAAGCAAGTAAGGATAGAAGGATTGGATTGGGACAGAACTAATTGTTAGCTGATCGCTCTCACTACTCCCGTTTTAGGATAGAATGGGTGGGAGGGGAATTTAAGAGATACCTTAGTACAACCATCCACCCTTACAAGGAACTGTGTATAATGTAACTAACGTACTCGCCCACCTCAGCTTCAATCGATCCTACCCTAGCTCTATTTGTCTATTTTACCCTCTCCAAAACGAGTAACAAGCAATTCTCGTAAACATCAGTTAAAATATATTTATTTCGTGATATTGGAAATTAGCGACCCCTAATTAGTAAAGAATGTCAAGCTTTGTTATTGATAATAATAAGAAACCAACCCAACAGTGCAAAATTACAATGCGTAACCAAGTATTAATGCAATATATTTATATGACGCAGTTGATATATGAAATAATAATAAAATTTACATTCATTATGATCTACCTTATAGGGAGAAACGTAATATTCTCTCTTATTGATATTGCTCTGCTAACATTTCTTTGTCTATGAATAAACATAGACAAAACATGTTGTTAATGTCGCTGCGAAATTACAATATTCACTTATCTCAGTAATTATAGCGATTTGTTTAATGTTACATAAAAAAATACACCGTTCCAGTGTAGGAAACATGCCAGCACCAAATAAATCATACCAGATAAGTAAAGTAGGCACAAAAATCGAGTTTATATATATGTATAACTGGACGCAGATTGCCTTACCATGTTTGGTGTGGCAACATTGAAACTAAATGTTGTGTTGGTAACACTTTAAGAACCGATTCGAATAGCGAGATCGAATTCGAATACAGTTTTTTGACAATTCTTTTTCTGGCGCCAAAGTCCAGAGTAAACTTTGGCCGCCTTAGTTAGTTTTCTTCCATTCAGGTCGGTCCTTCACGTTTCTAAGCCAGTCGATGATCTCCAATACATACTCATAAGTGTTGTGACCCAATATCCATCCAACGAAGTCGTGGTTGTCGAATGATCACTCAGACGTATCAGATGTGGGATGTTTCGTAGATTAATAATCGATTGAAAAATATTTGATCAGGGTCGTCAACGTTCTTGGACGTTTGACCTTTTTAGCGAAGGTGTTCACGGACTCTCACCCCCGGACAGACAGATTCATAAATTTGTGTTTCTAATCGATTTGTGGATTAGTCTTCATATGCATGAATGCTTTTATTGTTAGTA